>CM052441.1:83863610-83884625 GCA_028533085.1 Varecia variegata | reverse complement strand
CCCCAGTGCCTAGTGGAAGCCTCCTTCTACCTTCCATTCTTCACATGTTCTTTTCATTGATATTTTTCCACCTCGGTTCTTGTTTTTCGTCATCTGGGTCAGCACTATGTAGAGACAGTGTTGGAGGCTTCTTATGAGCTATGATTAAAAGAAAATCAGGGAAGTCTTCCAAAAATATCAACACCAACAAGTACCACAGGCCCCAAATCCAGCATGAATAAGCCTCCCCTTGGGTTTAGGTGTTGCCTTTGCTTAGGGTCCCCCTACTTTCTTTCTTCTCTCAACATTTTATTATAAAATTTTTCAAGGATACAGAAATGTTGAAAGAAGTGTACCATGTGTACAAAGTGTACAACCACTAGATTGTACAATGAGCATTTTGCTTTATTATGTATCTAGGCGTCTATCCATTCATTTATGGATCATACTTTTTGATACTTTTCAGAGTAACTTGCAGACATCAGTACACTTCACTCTCAAACTCTGCAGCATGTATATCATTAACTAGAGTTTAATATTTGTTCATGGTTCTTTTTTTTAAATGTATTATTTACATACAGTGAAATACACAGATCTTGATTATACCAATAAGTCTTACTTTTCATCCTCTTTTAAAACACAAATGTTACCCACTGGAATAATTCCTGAAGTCATTCATGTTTGAGCATGAATTGGATTTACTTGTTTGCTTTCTTTTTCACAAGAAAAAAATCCTATAACAGGATGAAAATACATAGGAAAAGGCAAGTGGACAAATATCTACTTCATTACTTTGTCTCAGTGGAGCTGAATTGCTTTTATTTTCTGAAGTTAGTTTCTCTTAATTGTGGAATATATTTCCAGTTAACTATAATATTATTGTGAAAATCAATATTTCTGGAAAACATTATCATTTTCACTAACATTTATAAGGATCTTCTATGTGCTGCTGGGCACTGAACTGATTTCTTTATATGCACATATTTGATCTTCACAACAATCATATAAGGTACATATTATTATTTTTTTAATGTAGAAATGAAGGTTCATAAAGTTAAACAACTTGCTCAAGGTCACACAGCTCACAAGTGGTAGAGCAAAAACTCAGAACTGGGCAAGCCTGATTCCCAACCCCACCCAATAGTCAACATTTCCCCAGTATTTACTGAACACTCACGAAATCCTTACCACAATTCTAGGCATCAAGCACACAGTAGTAATCAAAATTTTATGCCTAGAAGAGCTTACAGTTTAGTAGAGGAGACACATTAAACAAATAAACACAAAAATTTTGTTAAGTAAATAAATTTTCATGGAAATAGTGAGTAATAGATTTTATTATCCCTGAGAATTTATAGCAAAATAAAAAGAAGCTAGATTCCCCAAAATGAAATTGATCAAAGACTACAGTTCTACAAAGTATGCCAATGGGATTGAAACAAAGATCAGTTTCAGATGTAGGTCATTAATGGCACATGATGGTTATTTTGTCAGGAAGATTTTCTAAGGGAAAAGCAAATCAGCAAAACCCTTCAACCGAAATGGACACAAGAAAGACGACAAATTCAATTGAGCACAGAAAATAAATTGTGCAGCCTTCGCCTGTGCCCATCCTGACCTAGAGAAAGATGAAACAGTCCATGAGGTGAAGAGCAACACAGAAGAAACAAGCCTCTGAAAATTGTAAAACTTGCAGCAACAGTTTCCCAAAGAAAACAATGTAAAGTAAACTTAGGGGGAAAAAATCACCAAGATGGTTTTTTTTAACAAATTCTTTTCACACAGATGAAAAGCAGGATGTGCTACTGCTGCTACTTTGGCACTTCTGAGCAGTTGTGTCCACACAGAGCAGGTACATACCTAGGATCCGTCTACAGCAATTGAGACAAATAATCCCTAAATGCAAATCATGGCAAAGTTTAAGGGCCCAAGTTCCATAAGTGAGAACAATGAGAATCAAATTAGCTTGCGTTTGATCCTTTTGTTTTGTGTCATAGAAAGGGGAATGAGGGGAGAGTAATATAATTACAATGATTCTTAAAATACAGTTAAACCAGAATCTCCGGGGATGGGGTCCAGACATCAGTGCATTGGACAAGCTCCCTGGGTTGATCCAAACATACAACCAGGGTGAAAACCACTGGCATTGGCCGGGCGCAGTGGCTCACACCTGTAATCCTAGCACTCTGGGAGGCCGAGGTGGGAGGATTGCTCGAGGTCAGGAGTTCGAGACCAGTCTGAGCAAGAGTGAGACCCCGCCTCTACTAAAAATAAAAAGAAGTTATATGGACAGCTAAAAATACATATATAGAAAAAATTAGCCAGGCATGGTGGCACATGCCTGTAGTCCCAGCTACTTGGGAGGCTGAGGCAGAAGGATTGCTTAAGCCCAGGAGTTTGAGGTTGCTGTGAGCTAGGCTGATGCCACAGCACTCTAGCCAGGGCAAAAGAGCGAGACTCTGTCTCAAAAAAAAAAAAAAAAGCCACTGGCATTGAAGAAAAGGCTTGGGGGTTGGAGTCATGGGACTGGGTTTCATGTGCAGCTACAAGTTACCAGCCTTGTGGCCTTAAAGGACATTACTAATCTCTCTTACGCTGTTTCCTCTTTTACAAAATTGGGGAGAACATCAATCTTACAGGGCTCTGGTGAATATCAAATAGGACAATGTGATCACAGCATTTAACACAGTGCCAGACGTAGTCTAGATGTGCCATTAAAGTCAGTGAGGCTGTTCTTTACACACATCCTAGTAGCAATAAATACATGTCAGATTTGAGTGATCTTGCTATGGCCATGCCCCTCCGCTGTGCCAGGATCATTAGAAGATGCCAAATGACTTATTTCTTCTCCCATCACTCACACACACACACACACACACACACACACACACACAGCAATGCTGTCCAAAGGAAGCTACAAATAATTTGCAGTTGGGGAACTAAGCACCCAGGGCCAGAGGAAAGAAAGAATAGGAAAGTAAAATATGATCAGGAAGGGATGAATCAGGGGCTAAAATGACATCTCAGGATGCTAGGGAAGATAGGCTTAAAACAAGAGTCAAAGAGCTGACATCTTAGAAAGCCAGACAAGAACAGTAGCCTCAGAAAAGGATGTACCCTTGGCTTAGGAAAGTGGAAGAAAAATCAAAGAAGTTAAGGACTCTCTCCAAGGAGGTCTGACATCCAACCTGCATTTTTATGTTTTTAAACTGTACATAGTTCTTATATATAGTCCTTACTGCCTCTTGCAAAGTAGTTACTGCTAAACTCAAACTGAATGTGTTCCATAATTTCCAATAGTAACAGCTAACAACTATGGAGCACTTTGTGCCAGATACTGTGCTAAGCCCTTTACTTGCATAGAGAGAACAACTCTATGAAACAGGCTCACTCCTCTTCTTCCCGTTTTACAAATGAGAATGCTTCGAGAGTTAGATAACTTGCTAAGGCTACGTTATAGTGTTAGGCCCATGACACATCTGGGTCCATCTGATTCCAAAGCTAAGGCTCTTAGGAACTGAGCTCTGTGCTCATACCTGCTGGTATGAAAATCCCTTTACTAATCAACATGGATTTTACCCAGCAACTGCTTTGAGGAAGAAATACCTAGGGTGCCAGATGAATGAGACAAGGTTCCTACTGTCACAGAATGTGCAATCCAGTAAAGGATTAAAAAGAGTCATGCACGGAGGGTTGCAATATTTAACATGCATACACACGCAAATACAGGATGCTCACTTACATTTGAATTCCACATAAATGACAAGTTTTAGTATAAGATCACTCAAATCACTGCAATAATTGGGCCATACTTAAACAAATTTACTTGTTGCATACCTGAAGTTCAAATTTAACAGGATGCCCTATAGTTTATCTGGCAACCATACTGTGTAATAGGTTTGTGACAGAGATTCAAAGTAGAAATGCAGAAGAGACAGAGCTCTGGGAAAAGTTAAAATCAAGATATGAGACATGGCAAATAGATGGGATGCCGAGGTAACAGAAGAAAAGGAGATCGTACCCAATTGTGTGGTTAGGAAGCACTAAAAGGTAGTATTTAAGCTTGATCTTAAAAGGTGAATAGGGTTTGCCCATGTGGAAGAGCAGACATGGGATTCCAGGCCAAGGGAAAAATATGAGCAAGCGTGTGGAGGTGGGAAAAAGCAGAGGTTCAATTCCATAATGAATTGAGTGGGTTTAGAGCCTGGGTTTTTCTGGGTCCAGAGTCCGTGACTATTCCATCCTACTAGTTAGAGAAGAACAAGATCTGCACAAGGGAAACTCCAGCAATAGAGGTCGGTTGGAAACAGATTGTGTAGGTACTAGAATGCCAGGCTTCGGCCTGTGGGCTTACAACCTCTTGAGATCACTATGTGCCCAAACCATAGCTAACAGAGGGATTCCAGAAGCCTTTGGGAGTGAGGATGAAGAGAGCAGCCAAGGCCACAAAGCAGGTCAGTTGGCCAGATGCTGTCTCCACCACCCCCAGGCCCACATCTGTGCGGATGTCCCCACTGTGCGACTTGGTGTAACTGGGAACCAAGCAGGCCCATGGCATTTTATTAGCCAAAAAATGCATTTGGCATCAGCTAGATATCAGTGCCCAAGACACCATATCCATCTCATACTTGTTTTTACCCCCCCAAAAAGGGGGAGGGGGCCATTGTGCAATAGTGGACATCTCCCTTGTAAATCAGAGAAAAAGAGAAAAGCCCTTTAACAAACTCACCCACGATTGTGCTGACTCTGAAAACACATTCTTGATGAGTAGCTGGGTCATGGGAACAGTCATTCTAACCTTATCTTTGTTGCAAAAATGTGTCTGTTTTCTCACCCAGTTGTTCTACCTGTGGGAGGTAGAGTGGGAAGAGACTTTGGAGTGGGGGCAGGAGGAGTCCAGGGCAGGAACAGGGGACAAACATGCATTGTCTGATTGTTAGCAATGACTCATTCGAGAGCCCCTGGTCTCTCTGAGCTGCACATTCACGTGGCCTCTCATCCTGAAGAGCAAACTTGCCACATAGGCATTCACCCCGTTACTCATCCATCTGAAGCTCTGGAGAGAGGCAGGGCATTAACCAATTAACAGTCATACCCAAGATCTCAATAGTGAAGAGTTTTGTGAATCATGTGCATTGCAGGTGGGAAAGCCCTTTAGGAAATCAGTTTGAAGGCACTAAGGTGAGTGAAACTTATCCTGGCCAGCGAAAGGACAGCAATGGCCACCATACAACTAAAACAGCTGCCATTTGCCTGTGTCTGCTATGGGCCAGGTACTGCATACCTTTGAAAAGTAGGCAAACTTTTTTCTTTAATTCTGATGTTAAACTCACTCACATTTTTTTTTTTTTTTTACCCTGACCATGCTGAATGCAGACGAAAGATACTTGTTTAGCAGAACTAATTTATGGAGACAGAAATTAGACTAATGATTACCCCAGAGTGGAGAGGAGGTTGGTTGACTGGAAAGGGACATAACATAATCTTCTAGAATGATGGAAATCGTCTATATCTTGATGAGGGTGCTAGTTTTAGATGGTATGCCTTTGCTAAAACTTATCAGACTGTACACTTACTGTGCATTTAATTGTAAATAATTGGAGGCCATCTCTTATCTGGAGCCTGAGGTAGCTCTGCGACCAAAGAAGGTAAATCAGCAAATTTTATACCACCATAAAGCAATCCAGAAAGCCACTGGTGGTAACAGTCTAGTGTTTCCAAAGTCTGATATTTAAATTCTTTATAACTATACATTTTACATTTCAGTTTTTGTTTTATATTTTAACATGTATTAGAAAACATAGGAAAGGCCGGGCGCAGTGGCTCACGCCTGTAATCCTAGCACTCTGGGAGGCCGAGGCGGGTGGATTGTTTGAGCTCAGGAGTTCAAGACCAGCCTGAGCAAGAGCGAGACCCCGTCTCTACTAAAAACAGAAAGAAATTATAGGACAGCTAAAAATATATAGAGAAAAATTAGCCGGGCATGGTGGCGCATGCCTGTAGTCCCAGCTACTCAGGAGGCTGAGGCAGAAGGATCGCTTGAGCCCAGGAGTTTGAGGTTGCTGTGAGCTAGGCTGATGCCACGGCACTCACTCTAGCCCAGGCAACAAAGTGAGACTCTGTCTCAAAAAAAAAAAAAAGAAAAAAAAAACATAGGAATTGGCCCAGTAATTACATGGTTTTACAGCTAATTCTCAAATGAAACTGAGTAGAGAGAGATTGTGACAGCTATTAGTAGTTGCCTAGACTAACTCAGCCTCTTCATTCACAGAACCCCAGTTTTGTTCAGGAAGCAATGTTCCCAGTTAAAAATATTCATCTCTCCAGACTACTTTGCAGCTATGGTGGCTGTATGACCCAGTTTTGCCCAATGAGATGTAAGCAAAAGTCTACTGGGAATTGGGATTTGGGGAAACTATTGTTTTCCTAATAAAAAAAAAAAGGGTCAGACAGCTGGCAGACACCTTTTTCTCTTTAGTTCTCCTCCATCCCCTGTCTTCTGCCTGAAGATCGGGTGAAAGGGTTGGACTAGGTGCAGTCATCTTGGGCCATGAAGATGCTAAGTCTGTTGGAGCAGGAAGGAAGAAAGAGGCTGTTTCCTTGAGCAGCTTCTCTTGTCCTGAACCTCTTAACTGTAGACTCTTTACTACATGAAAAACAATCCCCTTGTCTGGTCAAGCCACTAAAGTTAGATATTTTTTATATCTAGCCAAATCCAATTCTGGCATTTTAAATTTAAATATTTTAACTTAAAAGTATGAATTAGCTATAAGTATAGGTGGTACATGATTTTGCAGAAGACATGAATATGAGACACAAGGAACTGAGGTCTAAGAAACATGGGACTAGACTGTGAGCTCCTTGAGGACAGGGGCCAAGCATGTCTAATTGTTGTTGTCACACCTTTTAATATGCCCAGCACTGGAGCACAGCAGGTGTCTGATTTATATTAGTTGGATGGAACTCCCTGCCAACTTAAGCAAGGAACCACATTTCAAGAGAGCCTATCTCCCAGGTCCAAAAAAAATTATTTTCTCCATAGGAACTTGGTAGCGACAATCCCTGTATTTATGGGACTTCTCCCTCAACCAAACTTGAATTTTTCCTAAGACTACACAATGATTTTATTCCCCCCTTGATCTGTCCTTAATAAGGCAGAAATAGCCATATACTCCCATTCAAAAAATTACAAACTCTAACCCAGTACAGAATGTGAAAGAGAGCTGTTCCCTGAGAGTACCTCTGGACTTACAGAAATGTTCCGGTTTCCCATGTGAGGATTGTGTTGAGAGCTCACCAGAGAGAATATTTACCATGCTTGTGTGTTTGTGTTGGGCTGAGTTTGTGCTTACATACTGGTGTGCTGGAGCTGCCTTGCACTGGTGACAGCTGCAACTCCTGGTTCAGTGACTTCACCGAGTAGCTTGGAGTGGGCCATGGCGAGAGCATCTATAGCATAGAAATGGCAAATGCTGTAAATCAGAGTTCCCCTACCCCACTCCCACCCTGGTCCCAAGAGCTGGTTACTAAGTATCCACCAGCAAACCACTGTGCTTATCTAAACACGTGTCCTCTCTCAAGTAGCCACTGTAATGCTGATCATGACAGGACCTTACATTTGGAGAGTGGGTTACAGGTTTTAAAGTGTCACCACGTAAATGATCTCTTTTGACTCTCCTAGCAGCCCTAAGAGGTAGACAAGGATGTTGCTATTTGCCCGCTGTATTAGTTTCCAACTGCTACTGTAACAAATGATCACAAATTTACTTGCTTAAAACAACACACACACACACACACACACACACACACACATGCGCGCGTGCATGTGCACATATAATTTTACAGTTCTGGAAGTTGTAAGTCTGAAATGGGGCTGCAGGGGCTAAACCAAGGTGTGGGCAAGGCTATGCTCCTCCTGGGGGCTCTAGGGAAGGATCAGTGCCTTGCCTTTTCCAAGTCCTAGAGGCCACCTGCATTCCTAAACTCGTGATCCCCTTCCATCCTCAAAGCCAGCAACTGAATCATTCCAACCTCTGTTTCCATGGTTATTTCTCCTTCTCTGATGCTGACTCTCCTATGACCCTCTTTCCCTCAAAAGGACCCATGAGATTACCCTGGACCCACCTGGATAACCCAGGACAATCTTCCCATCTCAAGATCCTTGATCACATCTACAAATTCCTTTTTGCTATTTAAGGTAACACACTTACAGGTTCCAGGGATTAATATGTGAACATTTCACAAGGGGAGCAGCCGTTATTCTGCTTACCATACTCCCCTTCACAGACGAGGAAGCCAGCTCTGAAAGACAATAGCTCTGGTTACATTCATGCAGCTATCAGCGGTGAGAAGAGACTCGGCCTGAGTCCTGTGGTTTTTCCACTGCAGTGTGCTGCATCTCTTTGTGAACATTTGTCCAGCAGCTGGCCCAGGGGAGGGGCACATTCTGGGCCAACGGGTATCGCGCATCTAAGGATAGATAGTATCTGTGAGACTGAACCTGTGACTTCGTGGGCCCTCCCAGGTCCATGGTTCTGCTAACCACACATCCTCAACCTTCCTTCCCAGACTCTCTGGGAGACATGGGAGGTGGAGGTACAATGACCAAAGGTCCCATAGAGCTATATTTTCTACGGGTTGGTTGAGACATAACTGAGGACTTGCCAAGACACACAGAGACATTTCTTTCCACCCACTCTTTAGTCACTCAGCAGTCAGATTACCCCCTTTCCTTTCTGGGGCTGAGCCTCTAACCTCATGACTCATGTTCCTACCTGCCCTCCAGGTAATCACCACCTCCCTTAGATGAAATAGGGGGAACTGTTAGGAGGTCAGTGCACTGTGAAGACATCTGTACCTCCCAAACTGATTAGATCCAACTGGAAGAAGTATTAATAGTAGAGCCCTTGGCCACTCCTAGCACTCTAAGCCAAGAGAAGGTAGCCTAAAAGTGATGAATTAGGAAGCTTGCATCCTCATTCACACACTCTGCTTCCAATTCATTGTGTGACCTTGCACAATCACTTTTTCTTATGACCCTTAATTTGTAAGTTTTAAAATATATTATTTGTACATCTTTCTGCATTGGTTCAGGGATACCTGAGTTCTATATAAAAAAAGTATCTTTTTTTTTTTTTTAAAAAAAAGCATTTTCTGGTGGTTACAGTTAGAGTAAGATAATAACTAAGTGACCTTGAATCTCTGTTTCTTCATTTCTAGAATGAGATTAGTATTATTAATATCTCCCTCACTAATTTGTTGTGAAAATTAATATAATTAAATGTGATGACATGTATGAAATGACAGCTATAGATGTCTAATAATGGTCAGCTGGGTCTCAATTTGAACCTAGTTCATAATTAAGTCTTGTTGATTAGTATTGATTTTACTTTACAGTGTAGATTATCGATATTCAAAATAAAAGGAAAATGGATCGATTCATTATATGTTGAAATCCAGCTCCTCAGTGCTATAGAGAGTATATATCACTTTCACTTTCTCTTGTTTTTAGAATTTAGGTGATAAAGACCCTCTTTGTACTTCAGAGATAAGTCAGAGAAGTAGCTGATGTTTATCCAAAAGGCAACGTTCAAGCCAGGAGTCAAAGGAAAGTTTAGACCAGCTACAGTCTCCTCAGTTATTTATAGTAAAACTTTGAAACCCCTTTGAAACTTCTCTTTTGATTCAATCTCAGAAGATTTTATCTGATTAACCAGGCAGTCCCCAGATTCCAAAAGAGTTTTGACCCTCTTTGTTGAAAATCAAGGACCTACCCCTGACCGTGAACTGGAAATGGGGCTTCGTGTGGTTCCCCAGATTCAATTCAACAAACACCGAGTTGCTGAAAGACCACAATGGACTGGCTGCTTTCAAAGTCAGTGGCTTCTTCAACCAAAGGGGCTCACTCAGAGCTTGGAAACTTTCTACACATGGAGAGGAGGACAGCAGCAATCCAATTCATTGAGCTGAGGCATTGTGCCTGCTTTTCCTTTATCCACCAGAGCTAACGAGAGAGTTTTTCTTGAAACTTTTTGGGGTGAGATTTTCAATGTGAACCAAGATCTTGCTGCTCTGGTAAGTCCCAGCCTGGGAGGAAACAAGTGATGAAAAGACTAATCTGTCACCTTGAGTCTCATCTACAGATAGAGACTTGCCTTCTATTTACAGAATCATCACTCTTCAGGGTACTGCCCCTTTTCTACTGCTCCCGAACCTTCTCTAGTCCCCACTTGTCCAAATCTAAGTGGCTTCTCACTTGACAACAAATCCATGTAAGTCCTGGAGTTCCAACAAAGCAACAGTCCCAGGTTCTAAGAACAGAGACAGCAAATCAAGATAAGAATGTCTACAGGGCTTCTATGTTGAAAGTATAACTCTTGATAAATGCCATAAGGGACACAGTCTAGATGTTTTCTGGTTTTTGGGGGGAGATATTTTGTCCACAGGAATGTTCTACAGGGACCTGGCATTCAGGATGTTCAGACCTCAAACCATCATCACCATTCTCATTTGCTAGTGTCTACCATGTGTGTGTCAGGCACTGTGCGAGGTACATTTATTGCTTGACCTCATTTCAACCCTCACAACTCTGAAGGTTGATTTTATCAGTCCCATTTTATAGGGGGAAGATGTCAAACCTCAGCCTACTCGAATAACGTAGCTGATGTTCCCTGGCTAATTCAAGAAAATTGACATTGGCTCCCCCCGGCCCATCTGACTTCAAAACCCTACTCTTCCTATTTTAGCTAGTGACACAAAAATAAATGCACGTGTTCACAACAGAACACAGGGTATTAATTCCTCCTGCTCCTTTACCCCCCAGCCTCTCTTCCACCTGATGAGCCATCAAGTCTATAACAGCCCCTGTTCTTATTCATCTCATACCTGCCTCCTGCTCCCTCTGCATCTCTAGCACTCTCTTAACTGTCGAACGAGTACAATTTCCTCCCATCGGCTTCCCAACCCCAGTTTTCATGGCCCTTCAGCTCATCCTTCATATTCCTCTGGGAGACATCTTTCTAAGACTCAAATCTGACTACATTCTGCCTTATTTGAATCCTTCAACAGCCCCTCCATAACCAATAATAATCATTTTATAGCAGTTGCCATGTGCTAGATATTATTTTAAGCATTTTACATGTAGCAACTCATGCAAGGTAAATATTGGTATTATCACCACTTTACAGATGGGGAAACTGTAATTTAGAGAATTACGATCCTTACCCAAGAATCACAGCTAGTGAGTAGCAGAAGGAAGATTTGAACCCCATAAATATAGCTCCAGGGTCTGTCTTTTTAACCCCATATTGTTTGTAAAATCTGGGTTTTAATATGGTATGTAAACCCCGTCGCAGTCCTATCTTGTCTGCTCTGATCTTCCTCCCTGCCCTCTGTTCCAGCCACCAGTAACTGCCTGGAGATTTCTCAATGTGCTGTGTCCTCCAACTCGTGCCTTCCAGGCCCAGGTCTGCCTCCTCTGCCTACATCCTGCCCTCCATGTCTATGCAGTTGACTCCCACACATCCTCTGAGCCTGAATTCAAGTGTCACAACTTCTGGTAAGACCTTCCTATGACCACAGCTGCTGTTGGAGGCTGATGCCAAAGATGCTATCTATACTGTAACGGTCCATGTGCCAGTCTGCCGCTGCCCTCCAAAGCAGGCTGTGGGCCGCCTGAGAGGGGCCTGGGTCTTGATCATTACAAACCCCTACTGACAAGCACGTAGTAAGTGCTCAGTAATTTCCCCTGAATAAAAAAGTGAAAGTACAATAGTGTCTAACAAGTGACAAGTAAGTTATACAGAAAACAAGATAGGAGAGGCTATTAAGAAGTCTGAGAGGAAGGAGAGTATAGTGGGCTGGAACATCCAACAATGTCCTCACTTTACCTAAAAGAAAACTGAGATGCAGAGAGGTCAAGTAAGTTCCCCAAGGTCACACAGCTAGTAAATGGTAGAGATAAGGTGTGACTTGTCAGTTACTAGATCCCATGCTCTACTTGTACAAACCTTTTTTAACGGTATGTATTAATATTTAATTTATAGTCTATAAAAGTAAAAACTATGACCTAGTAATTTTATAGATATTATTGTTTAGAACAAAAATATGAAAACAATGTGTCCATTGGTTTCAAATGAACAAATGAGTCCATTCTCTTTGGGGAATGATAGAAGAGTGGTTCCCTAACTAACAAAACTCAGGACCGTGGAACAATAGTGACTCATCAATGACTATCGCTATGAAACTCATAATGAACTATGATAAATGTTGGCAGACCTGTAATTTACATATCTACGTCAGATAGCCACTGAGATGCACTATAAGGCTGACTTCACTCAACAAAAATTTATGGACGAGTTAAACTTTTCTACTGTAAACTTGGGAAGTCTCATTCCATCGTCAATAAATTCCTTCACGCTTTGGACCTTTGCCCTAAACACTTTCATCTTTTCCTCCCCCTTCTACTCCCTTTCAGTGCTGAAAACCTAACTTGTTCTTTAGTCTGGCTTTTAACTCTCTCAACTAGGGTTCCCTTCCTTCCTCATTTCTCCTGTATCTCAAAGTTAAGAAGAGGGAAACATTCTCATCACCCTCTACTCCACTGTTCTTTCCAGAACATCTTTGCATTACCTCCCACCCCATAAATTTAACAATTTCTCCTCCCTTGAAATCCACATAAGATGATCACTTTTTCTCCACCTTTGCCACTGCTATCTACCAACTTTCACATTACCTTTCCACATTTTGAAGACTCTGACCATAGCAATATTTGAGTGTGACTACCTTTTCCTTCTTGAAAAATCTCTTCATTTGTTCTTTGGGCTTTGTGTTCCTTCACTTAAAAGGTGAGATTTCTGTAAGGTCCTACACACAGCCCTTAACTCTTTTCCCTTTCTCTATTCTACCTGGCTACCTTCACATCTTCAACCATTACCTCTTCTCAAATGTTTCTCAAATCCACATCGCTTGCTCAAATCTTCTCCTGAGCTACAGGCTGAAATTGCCAAATGTCTCTTTGCAATATTCTCCAAAATATCCTGCCAGCTCAAACTATATCAAGAACTCTCTCTCGTGGCTCACGCCTGTAATCCTAGCACTCTGGGAGGCTGAGGCGGGAGGATCGCTCGAGGTCAGGAGTTCGAGACCAGCCTGAGCAAGAGCGAGACCCTGTCTCTACTAAAAATAGAAAGAAATGATCCAGACAGCTAAAAATATATATAGAAAAAAAATTAGCCGGGCATAGTGGTGCATGCCTGTAGTCCCAGCTACTCGGGAGGCTGAGGAAGAAGGATTACTTGAACCCAGGAGTTTGAGGTTGCTGCGAGCTAGGCTGACGCCACGGCACTCTAGCTCAGGCAACAGAGCGAGACTCTGTCTCAACAACAACAACAAAAAAAGAACTCTCTCTCTCCCCTCTAAACCTGGCTCTCCCTCTGCACCCTTTTTCCCAGTGAGTGGTAATGATCTAGAGGAGAATGCTCAGAGTCACTTTCAAAGCCTTTCTCTCCTTCATCGTCTTCCAGCATTCCCCTGGTCACCATACCTCCCAATCAATCGCCATTGTTCTGTTCTTACAGTTGCTATGCAGCCTGCCCTCGCTGGTGCTCAGCCAGACCATCCCATGTGCCTCATTTCATGGGTCACACTACACCAGTTAACAAAACATATTACTCACCTAACACTAGAACATGGCAATCTCTGGCATAGACCCCTTGCAAGTGTCCACTTTGTCTATAGAATGGAGCTCAAACTTTTTAGCTTGAAAGCCAAGATTTTCTCCCCAGCCTAGTTTTTTCCCATCATCTCCTTCTATATAAATGCTATTCTAATCAATCCAGATTTCCTGATGCCACCTGAATAATCCATTCATTCACTCAAGAAATACTTATTAAGTACTTGGTATCTGCCCAACACTGTCCTCAGTAGTACTGGGAATATAATGGCAAACATGACTTCTATGTTTAGATATGGATGACACAAGTAATGGAAGTAAAGTGTGGTAAATACTAATCTAGGAAGATAGCTGGGTACTAGGGGCATTCATCCAGAGGCTTCTCACCAGATAGGGGCAGGATTTGGGGAGAAAGGGGATAGGGAAGATTTCCTGTGCAAAGTAATAATTGAGCTGAGACCTGAAAATTAAATAAGAATTATTCAGGTATAGTATGGGAAGGGGCGTACTATAAAGGCAGAGGAAATTGTATGCATAAAGACTTGGGGCAAGAAGGGATTGACAGAGAAAAGAGAACTGAGAATAGATATCAGAGGAAAAAAGGAAAAACAAGGGTTTGCAGTAGCCAAGGGATAAGACTGTATGAAAAGGCAGGAGTGGAGCACAGAGTCAATGTCAAATAAGATAAGGACTAAAGAGTGCCCATTGGATTTAGCAATGAAGAAATCATTAATAACTGCACCAGAGCCCATTGAGGAAGTGATATGGACAAAGGCTAGATCACAGTGGTAAGAGAAATGAATGAACTAGAGGCACTGAAAAATGGAATTGTAGCTCAATTTCTATGGACATTTAAAACACCCCATCTTTATGCTATTTGCCCATTCTGGGTCATTTTTCTCCTCTCTTGCTTCTCTTCCTATCTTGCCTACACCCTCACTCCCAGTTTCTCTTACTATTAAAATCATAGCCATTCTTCAAGACCAAATGAAATAACATCATATCTTGAGCTTTCCTGCATTCCTGGTAGTTAGAATGGATTGTTCCACAGTTGGCACATAAATCTCTGCTGAATTAGCAAACTGTTCTCATCTCACTGACCACATGGTATTTCCTTTGTGTGCCTGTTGTAACACTCGCTTCTTTGCTACCTTGTAATCTATTTAGTTGTACACCCCTGTCTCCCTGACTACACAACTTGATGACCGATTAACTAACTATGCATTAGTCATTTTAAAACCTTTTATAGTTTCCAACTAAGTGCATTGGGCACTGTTGTCACTCAAATTTAACTCAACTGACTTGCATTGATTTAACCTCATGATACGTATGACATGATCTTTGTCCTTGAAGACAATGATTTTTAATGGCATGTATCATGAGAAATGAAAAATCTTAGGATTTGCTAGAATCACTTTTAACTTCTCAAAGTATTTCCACTATGATTCACATGTTTTACACATTCTAAATTCTATAAATCATTATCTGATTAGTTCATTCAATATACATAAATGAATACAAACTAACTTTCTGAACCATGTGAAACAACTAAGCTTTTAAGCTCAGAGTCCTCAAGTAGCAACTTATTAATGAAGTTGAGTTAACTATTCACACATCTCTCTCTTTCCAAAGAACAACCTAGGGAATTGTTAAACCAAGCCTAACTAGAAAAGTGACTTCGAACATTTGGCTTTCTAAGGACTGAAACCAAAGGAATAAGTAATATTCTTAAGTTGTGTCTGATGATCATTTGGAAATGACTGATTTGAAGAGGGCAAGGACAATAGCTATGATGATGGATGAATTATGCTGAAGATAGAAAGATTTTCAAAAACTTTCAAAAAGTTTTGTTGTTGGCCGGGCGCGGTGGCTCACGCCTGTAATCCTAGCACTTGGGAGGCTGAGGCGGGCGGATCGTTTGAGCTCAGGAGTTAGAGACCAGCCTGAGCAAGAGCGAGACCCCGTCTCTACTAAAAATAGAAAGAAATTATGTGGCCAACTAAAAATATATAGAAAAAAATTAGCCAGGCATGGTGGCGCATGCCTGTAGTCCCAGCTACTCGGGAGGCTGAGGCAGTAGGATTGCTTGAGCCCAGGAGTTTGAGGTTGCTGTGAGCTAGGCGGACACCATGGCACTCACTCTAGCCTGGGCAACAGAGTGAGACTCTGTCTCAAAAAAAAAAAAAAAGAAAGTTTTGTTGTTGGAAAAACTAAGATACACCTTAAACTCTGATTAATACAATCGATAGCTCCAATTTTAAAATATTTTGGAATTTCTATTATGCATATTTCACAATTCTTCTGCAACAGAAGCTGGAACTTTTGTCATCTTCCCCCCAGCAAAGCCCTGGCCTTCACCACATTTTGAAGACCAAGAACAAAGAGATAGCCAACTCATCCCTAACTCACATAATAAATTTAGGATTAAAGAATAAAGCTCCATTTCTTTACAAACAAAATTCTGAAACAACTATGGCTAAATGTTAACATCTGACAAGACTGAATAGTGGGCACCCAGGTGATTGCTATTTACTCTCTATTCTTTTCTCTAGGCATGAACTATACCTTTCAAAGAGGAGGAAAAATATTCATGCAGTCCAAAATTATTGGCAAACTTACCAAGCAAAGAGTTTCTTGTACAGATTTTTGTGTTTGTTTGTTTGTTTGTTTTTGTTTTTTTAGAGACAGGGTCTCACTCTGTCACCCAGGCTAGAGAGCGCAGAGGCATGATCACAGCTCACTGCAGCCTCAGATTCCTGAGCTCAAGTGATCCTCCTGCTTCAGCCTCCCTAGTAGCTGTGACTACAGACACATGCCACCACACCCAGATAATATTTTTCTTATTTTTGTAGAGACAGAATCTTGATATGTTGCACAGGCTGGTCTCAAACTCCTGGCCTCAAGCTATCCTCCCACCTCAGCTTCCCAAAGTGCTGAGATTACAGGCGTGAGCCACTGTGACAGGCCTTGTACTGATTTTTATAATAATTATCCAAGTTCTCTACTTGCCCCACAAGCATTTAGAGGTCAGAGACATCTCTTCAGTTTTCACTGGAAGAAACAAAACTAGTTCCAAAAAATGAAGTGATTCTGGAGCAAGAGCAAGTCCAAGCTCAAGTCAGAGTTAGAATTCCCAGGGTGGCAAAGGGAGGGAGGCTGCCTCCAAATACGGAACGGCATAATGGACATTCAATGAGTACTTGTTTGATTAATTGATTGCTGGTTTAACAGGAGTGAAGGCTCAGCTCTTTGGGACACAGGGCACATGTCACCTTCTGCTCATCACTGACATGGTGGTGCTGGCCCAAACTCAGGAGACTTTTGTGTGACCTTTTTAGTAGTGATGACATTTTAACATGGAACTACTCATACTCTTAAGGGTCCTTGCACGTGTGAGGCAGCTGACCCAGTGTTTGGTTTGTAATCACCTTGGTATGGTGCAAGGACTAGAAAGAAATACAGAGCCTAAGAGCAAGAAAGAGCAAAACTGCTCCAGAGAAATTGACTGGCACCTGCTCTCCCTCATTTTGCCAGCTCTTTAATTCTGCTCTCTCCTTCGGTCCAACACAGCAGCATTTATTATTATTTCAGTGGTAAGACACGACACTACCCTTTCTCCCCTGCCTCCCCAATATGTTTCTCTCCCTCTCTCTCTTCCCTCACTCTTTTTCTCTCTGACTGACAGACACACACACAGCCCTGAATTTGCTAGCAGCTTGTTCTGCCCACAGGAAACCCATGTTCCAAGTCCACAAGGCGTCACTTTCAGCAACTGTCGGGGCAGGGAAGGGAGATAAAGGAAGGCAAAACCTCAACTGGGAGGAAAGATGTTGCCTGGGGGGTGGGGTGGGGAACTGGCCTCTTATCGATTTCCTCAACGCTGTTTGCGGATCCCTTGGCGGCGTTAACTCATAACCTAATGACAGCAGGGGCTGAGCGTCCTGTGAGAACCACAGCAGCGACACGCACACGTGGGCCCACCTTTCCCGGCGATGGGTGCTCGGCTCCTCCCACGTCCTTCACTGATGCCCTCTCTCTCTCTCTCCAAGGTCACCTCGCACTGCCACCGCACTGCCACCACGCTGCCTCAAACGGGCAGGTTCAGGCTTGTCATGGGCCACTTCCTCACGTGCGTATTGGCCCAGGGTCCCCTGGGAAGCCTCCCCGTGTCGGCTCCACTTACTGAATCCTTCGCGACTGCGCTGCAGGCAGGACCTCCGGAAATATTCCCCAGACCTGTCAGTTCCTCAGCTCCCTGCAGACTCCTGTGGCACAGTCTCTCCCCTCGCTGGGTGGCCACCACTTGGAACTCTCCGGTGCCTGGCTACCTGTCTCCCCTAATCAGATCGCACACCTCCTTCGAGCTGGAAGCCTGGCCTGCGCTGCTCCGGGACAGCACCGCGGGCCAGTGCCTGGCTGTCCGCCACGACTGTCGCTGCTGTGGGGAGAGGAGAGCAAAGAGGGTCTGGCAAGTCAAGGAAATGGGACACAGTACAGGGACCAGGATATGCTGTGACTCTGGGATCACATGAGCACATAGCATGTGTAAATTTCCTCTTAGTTTTGTCTCAATTAAGGGCCTTAACAAGGGGCAGGAGGATTTTATTTTATTTATTTTTTTTATTTTTTTGAGACAGAGTCTCACTTTGTCACTCTGGGTAGAGTGCTGTGGCATCAGCCTACCTCACAGCAACTTCAAACTCCTGGGCTCAAGCGATCCTCCTGCCTCAGCCTCCTGAATAGCTGGGACTACAGGCATGCGCCACCATGCCCAGCTAATTTTTTATATTTTTAGTTGCTGGGCTAATTTTTTTTTCTGTGTTTTTTAGTAGAGACAGGGTCCCACTCTTGCTCAAGCTTGTCTCCAAGTCCTGGACCTCAAGCAATTCTCCTACCTCACCCTCCCAGAGCACTAGGATTACAGGCGTGAGCCACCGCACCAGGCCTGTGGGAGGATTTTAGTGACAAGGGTACGGGGTAATATGTTCATTGAAGCTTCTCAGGGAAAATGTCAACCAAATCGCTCCTCTCTGAAGGGAGAGGGGTCAGAGAGAGCCACAGGAGGCACAGGGGTGTGTGTGACCATTGTGGGCAGGAGTGGTTCCTCCATGGTCATTGCTTTCATGTTTCCCCTCGGAGCAGCCACCATGCTGGTGGGAGCCAGGATTCCACCAAGGTCAACACACTGAGACTGCGAAGGTCCTCAGGGAATTCTGGAAGGCTGGGGCTGGAAAGCACTGAGAGAGCAGGAAGCCCAAGCCACCCACTGCGCAAACGGGGAGGTGGGGCCGGAGCTGGGGCAGAGCTGGAGCAGGCTGTGACTAAGCAAGAACCGCAGCTCAGGCCTGGCTCCCGACCTGCTTCAGGGTGGGGCGCGGATGCCCACTGGGAGCCTTCTTTGTTACCTATAAAACCCCACCAGTGGAAGTCGGAGGAATGAGACTCTCCCTCTCATTAACTTACCGTCCTGGGCTTGGCAGCACATGTCGTCTTTCCAAACCTTGCTGCTGGGCCTGGCAATGAAATGTCTCCTCAGAGACTCCGCAGGAAGGAGCCAGAGGTGGGTAGAGATGGTTTAAGTGAGTGCAGCGTATGAACAGGTGGGAAAGACGGCTGCACACGCAGAGAGGGGCATATGAGGTGAGTCAAAGAGAAGCCAAGGGCAGCCGTGGACATCAGACTGCAAAGGTCCCTGGCTAAATTGAGCAATGCATTTTCTCCTCTCTGCAGGGGAGGAGAGCCAGACCAGGCAGGTTCTGGGAAGTGCCTCTGAATATCCCAACCCACTGAATTCTTTGGCTTATATTATCTAGAAATGTGAGGTGAGAAGATAGCATAGAAGCAAAGCAGATGGTAGGATGAGACCCAGCAACAGACTGTGAGGTCCACCAGAAAACTCTGGACTTCCCAAGGAGGCTGCCAATACTGCAACTTGAAGCCCAAAGCTGGGCCAGATCTCAGAATACGACAGTTTCTTAGGGACTTCTCTTGTCAATTTTGGGTTTGTACCTGCCCCAGACCAAGAGGTCTTGTGCTTCACGCCTGCCTAATCCTCCTAAAATATGCTTTCATCTCACCCTCCCTGAATCGCGTCATTCCCCTGGCTCCATGTTGCCTCCTGCTTCAAGTCTAAACTTTGCTGCCCCAACAGGCCCCACTGTGCAGCCCTGCCTCGCTGCCATGCATGCCTCCCCTCCCCCACACACCCTGCTTTCATCAGAACTGCCCCTCACCGTCCCCTGCGCTCTCTGTGCTCATTCCCAACTCTGTCGCCTTTCCCCCTCCTCTTCTACCTAGGAAATCCTATTCTCTCTCTCTCTGTCTGAAAATAAGCTGCCTCTCCATCAAGGTATGGCCACTCCTTCCATGACTCCTTCTTCCTTACCAATCCACATTGGTCCCTGCCTTCTCAAAATGCCATTGTAACAATCCAGTGGGGTCTATACCAACCCCAGTACTAATACTAATGCTAGTGCCAACACTAATACTGATAGTAAAACTTACTGGGTGCTAGCCTTATGCTCGACTAAATTCTAAGTAATCGTGTGTGCTGGCTCACTTAATCTTCCAACAATCTTATGAATTATGTACTCTGATTATCCCTATATTACATCTCTGAAAACAAGAAAGAGAATATAGTATGGCAGTGGTAAGTGTCCTCATATTTGGTGGATATTTAATATGTAAGAGGCCCTCAAGGGTATCTGATGAGAGGAGAAAACTATACCCATTTCTCAGCTATAGTGTCATTAATGACCCTCACCATCTCCCCCAAAATAAATCATCCCTGAACTGAGTCAACCAGGGTTCAGGTTGAAGGCTGAGCAGGAAGCAGGGAGCATAGGTAGTGCTGCATTTATCATGGTAAATATCTTTCTTATGCCTTGTCAAGTATCTGACACATCACATGTGCATATTACATTTTGTTGAAGGCATGTATAAACATTCAGTTAGTATCTCATGACCTCCGCTAGAGCAGAACTCATGGTCCTGATGAGGATTTATTTTGTATTTTTTATTATGAATAATTTCAAACTCTATACAGAAGTAGAAGAGTTTAATTAAAAACCAGTGTACCTATCACTCAGATTCAACAATAACCAACTCATAGCCAGGCTTGTTTTGTCCATATTCCATTCACTCCCCACCCAAACCCAAATCCAAGACACTGTATTATTTCATGGTGAGGATATTTCAGAGAGAAGGAAAAGGGAAGAGGGAAACATACATTTTCTATAAATTTTACTTTTCCTAAAACAAGAGACGGGGCCTGGGAAAGAAGAAAGCAAAGTACCTGGTTCCCAAGACAGACAGAGAGTGACTAATTCCAGTCCATTTTAATTGCTTCTCCACTTTATAGTCAC
>CM052441.1:83843983-83863110 GCA_028533085.1 Varecia variegata | reverse complement strand
TACACAATGGAATATTATTCAGCTTTTAAAAAGAAGAAAATTCTGCAACATGCAACAACATGGATAAACCTTGAGGACATTATGCTAAGTGATATAAACCAGTCACAGAAAGACAAATGCTGCATGATTCCATCTATATGAGGTCTCTAAAATAGACTAATTTATAGAAGCAAAAGTGAAAGAGTGGTTGCAATGGCTGAGGGGAGGAGACATGGGGAATTAATAATCAACAGGCATAAGGTTGCAGTTAAGCAGGATGAATAAGTTCTAGAGACCTACTGTAAAACATTGTACCTATAGCCAACAATATTGTACCCTTAAAAATTTAAGAAGGTAGATCTCATGTTAAATGTTCTTATCACAATAAAATACAATTTTTTAAAAAAGAAAAAAAAGAAATTATAGCAATTAAATAGAAGTGAGCATAAATGGCACTTTCCAATTTTAAATTCTTACTTAGTTGAATGTCTCCATGACTTTATAAATTCAAGTTTGTACCACTACACATATTTTAGAATGACTACAATAAAAATGCTGACAATTGCAAGGACTAGCAAGGATTCAGAGCAACTGGTCTCTTATAAATCAATATGGGAATATACAATAGTACCACTCCTGTGAAAACAACTTGACAGTCTATTATAAAGTTAAACATACACTTACCATAATACCCAGCAATCCTACTCCTGGGTATTTACCCTAAAGAAATAAAAACTTATGTCTGCACAAAAACCTGTACACAAATGGTCACAGAAGCTTTGTTTATAATAGCCAAAACCTGGAAGAGTCCAAATATCATTCAGTGTCTGAATGGTTAAGCAAACTGTGTTATATCCATACCATGGAATACTAGTCAGCAGTGAAAAAGGACAAACTATTGATACATAAAACACTGTGGTTATTAGATCTTGAGGTAATTATCCTAAGTGGGAAAAAACAATCCTAGAAGGTTGCATACTGTCTGATTCCATGTATATAACATTCTCTAAATGACAAGACTGTAGTGATGCAGGACAGTTGCCATGGTTTAGGGTGGAAGGGAACGTATGACTATAATGGGGTAGCAGGAGGGAGTTTCTTTGTGGTGAAGAAACAGCTCTGTATTCTGCCTATGGTGGTGGTTACATAAATCAATAGATATGATAAATTTTCATATATACTCCAAAAAAGTGCATGTAAAAACTGGTAGCACTGATTAAGGTCTATAGTCTTAGTTAGTCATAGTGTCCCAATGTCAGCTTCCTGGTTTTGGTAATGTCTGTGGGTATGCAAGGTAGTATCCTTGGGAAAAGCTAGGTGAAGAATAAATAGGAACTCTTTGTAATAATTTTGATTCTTGTGTGTCTTATTATTTCAAAAAGTTTTAATAAGGAGAAAGCCCATCAAAATTCATTTTGATTGAGTCCAGGTGAGAGGCTCCAAGAAGCAGGAATCAGATCCACTTTGCCATTCTGTCTCCAGCATTTGCCACCATGCCTCAGCTCTACAATTAGCCTTCCTGGCTCTGCACTTTACTAGCCGTGTGACTTTGGGGAAGTCACTGTCTGTCTGTGCCTCAGGTTCTGCATGAGTAGAATGGAAATAATAACAGTTACTGCATCATAAGATGCAAGTTAAGATTGAAGAGTAAATAATGTCAAGTGCTTTGCATACCATATAGGAGGAGGAGTTCAGTGAGGGGGCATATACATTGTATCCTCTATGTGATACGTGCAAAGCGGTAGCATGACTGTACCTCATGTCACATGATAGATAACAGTAAGCCCAGGAAATGGTGGAACCACCAATGCATAAATGATATGAAATCCTTGCTTATTTATATAGTAACATCTACAATACACCTATATTTTCCTTTTGGTTTTCTTCCCCTTTTCATCTTCATTCCCCAAAGCTTTGAAATGCGTGAAGCCGTGACTGTCAGCCCTTTGCTTTTGACACACTTCTCTCTGAAATTGATAAAAGACAGGCTTACACTAGGGGATCTTGCAATATTTTTCCTTGATTCATATTTGGTTTCTGACTCTCCTAATAGTCTCTATATTACTATCATTTTACTTGGATACATTTGATTATTATGTCCATGTCTGTTTCTCTTACTAAGTTGTGAAGTTCTTGAAGTCAGGAGCTTGCATTCATTCATTCATTCATTCATTCAGCATGTAGTGCCTGAACACCTGCCTGCTCCAGGATTGGTTCTAGAGGTTGAGGATACAGCACTGAACAAATTCCCGTTGGTAATTACAATCTCACATCAAATTCTTTTTTGTATTTCTCACTCCTGACATGGTACCTGGTATTTACCCAAATGTTTCGTGGATGGCTGAGTAGAATGAGGAAATGAATGTTTCTGCAGGTGGGTCCACTATATTTAAACAACAACAACAAAAACCAAAACATGATATGAAATTGGCTGTTTTAAGCTTCTGGAAGCAATGAGGAACAACTGTCATAGGACTTTTAAAAATGAGCTGTCTTTCTGCCTCTTCTTCTTTCCCCACGAGATTTCCTGTTTGGCATTTTGCTATAGACAGAGCAGTAGGAGAGTGGTAATGAGACGATGCCAGGGCAGGACAGCGGCATCTCCTTTGGAGAGGTGAAGAACTTATGAATGACCCTTAAGAAATCTTTGATGTTTTTCCTCATGAAGACATTAATTATGAGAGATTTCTGTGCTAAAAATAAAAAGATGTCTTGGCCAGAAAATAGCTGCTATGCTCCACCTCTGTACATTTCTGAGTTTGGATTCTCTCCATTTGAACTTTGCATTGCTTTTGTGTTTGTTTGGGAGCCGAGCCCAAGGAAAGGATCTAGAATTCTCACGAAGAGGTTGGGAAGTGGTAGGGGAAGGTTGCCACTTCTCTTGGAGAGCAGGACAAGAGGCTGATTCCCTTTGCAGATCTTACTCAAATGCTCCTCACAAATGTATTGCTAGCATTTTTTTTTTTTTTCTGAAACAGAGCCTCACTGTGTTGCCCTGAGTAGAGTGCCGTGGCGTCAGCCTAGCTCACAGCAACCTCAAACTCCTGGGCTCAAGCAATCCCCTGCCTTAGCCTCCTGAGTAGCTGGGACTACAGACTCGCACCACGATGCCTGGCTAATTTTTCTATTTTTAGTAGAGATGGGGTCTTGCTCTTCCTCAGGCTAGTGTCGAACTCCTGAGCTCAAGCAATCCTCCCACCTCAGCCTTCCAGAGTGCTAGAATTACAGGCATGAACCACCCATACCCAGCCTGCTAGCATTTTGAGTCAGGTTCATATAACTCTTACCTTGGGCTTCATGAGTGCACATTTCCTCGGTGCCATAAAAATATTCTAAAAATCTTTTATTTATAATTTTTTGAATTCAATAATACATACGAATGGTACAAAACTCACAAAGCTCAAAAGAGCAAATCATGACAAAACCATGTTCTTCTTCTCCTTCTCCTATCTCCTGGCCAGCCCATTCCCCTCCCTAGAGGCACCCACTGACATGTTGATTACACATCCTTGAGAATTATTCTATGAATATCTATATTGGAAATCCAAGACTCCAGCATTCAAATGTGTCTCACATATACAGTTAATTAAAGTCAAATAGAATAAAAATATTTTTAAATCTCAATACTTGCTCAAATGAATAGATTTCATTTTCTACTTTCAAGAAAAAAGGCAAAAGGAGACATCGTAATTGTGAAAGACTGTTGACGGGGACTAAGGCAAGCAGGCTCTGCCACTAACCAGCAGATGTGGGCCAGCTCTCCACCAGAAAACCACAGGGCTCCCTAGATGATGTGCAAATTTCCTTCCGAAGGTAAGGGCCACGATTCACTAAACAAGAGATCACATTTCTTTTCTCAAGTCGAAGTCCAGCATAGGTACCTGTTGCATCTGCTGTTCTCTACAATGAGGTTGATGCGCCAAAGTGGCCCAGGTGTTGCAAACACTCTGAGACTCTATACTATAGTTGTTGCAGTTTTATGACTCATTGTATCTTACTACATCTCTTTGAAATTAGCAAACCTTCTATCAAACATATATATAGTAACATTAATCAGAATAACATCACTTCCCAAGTATTCTTAACATAACATATACATTATGCTCAAAACCATGAAGAATTGATGACTGTATTTGCAGGTGGGTTCCTCAATGCAATTAAGCTCTAAGGTATCACCCCATCAGTGCTTTGTGTGTTTCAATTCTTAGCATAGTCACTTAAAATCTTACTGTAGGGTTATGGGTCCTAAAGCAAGTCTGCAGAGTTGAGTAGGACTTGGTATAGAAAAATCACTTTTAAACTACACATCCCCAGGTTAACTCCCTGAAAAATCGGATCTTGAGTGAGACTTGAGAAGCATTCTCTTCCCAAACTCTTAAATAAGTGACTACACATTGGGATCTCCTGGAGAGCTTTAAAAATGCTGCTGCCTGAGTCCCATCACCTGAGATCCTGACATTGTTGGTCTAGCATATGGCCTGGGCACTAGATTTCTCAAAGTTCCCCTGGTGCTTTAAATATGCAGCCAGAATTGAGAACAACTGCTATAGATTTTGATGAGGCACTTCTTGTTCTGAAAGTCTCTTCGAATCATCAGAATTTGTTTATTTCTCTTCCATGGAATTGGTGTAATTTTCTCCCATATTCGTGCTACCCTTTGCGTGAGATCGAGGCATAATCTCAGGCTACCCAGGGTGATCTGAAGACCAGAAGCATCCATATCACTGAGCAGCCTGTTAACAATGCAGCCTCTCAGCCTGGTCCCCCAGAGCAAGTGAAACAGAATCTGCTCTTTAACAAGATTTCCAGGTGTCTCATTTGCACATTAAAGTTTAGGGAGCACAGCAGACTATGCATTTCTAACACCATGCGTCCAGGTGTTATGGATACTGCTGGTCCACAGTGGCAAGGATCTAAAGCAGTTTTCTTAAGTGCAGCCCCAAAAATCACCTGGGAAGCTCATTTTAGACTTCATCACAAACCTCCTGAATTGGATTCTCTGCGAATCTTTTTAACAGACTGCTCGTTCCCAGGTGATCCTTATTTACATGAAAGTTTGAGAACCACTGATGCATATCTACTTTTTCCCCAGCCTAGAAATCATTCTTTCCTTGGAAAAGCAGCCTGGTCTAATTGCATTTAGCCTAAGTCAGTCTAGAAAAAACAGTTATTACTCTCTAAAGGAAAAGAAATTGTCTCTTCCTTAGCGCTTCCAATAACTAAAGCTAGTCTTTCTTCTGCCTGCATGATTTTCACTGTCAGGCTTAAATATCCCAGGAGTGGCTCCTGGTCGGTTTCTTACCCTTCTGGTTTTCCCCACACCTCCCCACCCCCACTCTGGAAGCCACCCACTTCAGCCATACTCCTCAAAGTAAGACAGCCCAAACCAAAGAAAAACTCAAAGTGAGCAACACACTATTATGGGCTCTGATCAGAACTTTGTATTTTTTAATAATGCAGCTGGAGTTTGCATTCTTTTTTGAAAAAGCTATGTATCGTGTTACTGCCATTTTAAGCTTCCATTTAACCACAACTCCTATGTTCCTTTCCCAGGGTCATGAACAGGTGCCGCCCCATTCCTATACTTTCACAATTTGAACCTGCCTGTGGGGTTTTACTTATAACCCAAATAAATTTCATCACTGTGATCTCTGCCCACAATTTCAGCTGACAAAGGATTTCTGGTTGCTGGTCTGGAATAGGACGAAACAGTCAGTCTTGGATTCAGATAGTCAGAAGACCTGGGATCAGGTCTCATCTCTACAACTTTGTTATCTGGCCTGAAGTTCCTTAGCCTTTATAAACCTATTTTTTAATCTGTAAAATGGGCACAATAATAATACCTATCTTAAGAGAACAGTTGTGAAGATTCAGTGATATAAAAAGCACTTTGTGAAGTATAAAGCTGTGTAAATGTAGGTTATTAATGAAAGCATCCCCAAACTACAAATAATCTACAAACTTAACCATAATGCTGATTCATTCACTCATTACGTTTTTCACCCCCACATAAAATTAGTGCCAGTCCTGGAATCCTCAAAAAGCAAAATCTGTCTCTTCCATTACCATCTCATCTCTGACCCATTCTAGTTTCCTTTATTTTGTGATGGAGTTCCTGGTTTTTATTGACAAAAGGAGGGGAAAGCTAGTGTGAGAATTAGCAAAATGAAATTCCAGGATAGTTCTCTAGAAACTAACCACATAGAAGTGGATGAAACCAGAAAAACCCTTTAATGTCACTGACGTGGGCGTCACAAATGTTCAGACAGACCATCTACTTCCGGTTTCTCACTGGAAGAGGAACTTAAAATTGCTGAGGTTCTGATCACTGGAATTCTGTAGAACCAGAGTTCCCAAACTAAAGGGGACATGCAATGAATGATATGCAATGTGATATGATATATCCCACCAACGTAAAACCTCACCCTGCCTCTCTGCCAAGACAGTCCTCTGAAGTTACTCAGGGGCAATGAGGTTTCATAACGAAGTCTGTGCACTCGTGAAGACCCTCCCAGGAGTGGTAAATTTCCTAGATGGAAACGAGTAAGAACATAAGAACATACTCCAAGGTGCAGTCATTATCTGCACCTCTCCACTACCTCTCTTCCTTCAAAATCCTCATTTCTCGTAATAGGGACAATGTCAAAAATAGGAACCTCAGGTTTAACCCAAAAGACTAGGAAATGTTTGGTAATTTTTACCTGAGCCTTTGTCTATGTACCTCCAGGTACCTTTCTAGACAAAAACCTTTGCTAATTTGAATGATTTACAACTAGAGAGGCTGAGGTTTTTAGAATACACATACTTTTCCAAGAGACTAGTCAAAGAGTTATAACTCAAGCACATGTACAAGACAAGAAATTCAAGGATTAAATACACTCAAACTACTCAAGTAACAAACACCTAATATTTATTAATAAATTAGTACACTTGAAGGCATTTTTCTGATATTGGTTCCTCACCACTACCCACAAACCCTGCCCACACAAAGGGAGTCCACACTACCTTTGCATTGGAATCTGGCAACAGAGCGTTAGAGGGTACATTTATAAATGGGAGCATAGTTGCAAATGTATCAGACAAGAGTTCTTGCAGCTGCAGCCATTTTTAATTAAAGTAATTGAATGTTGAAAGAAACCCACCAAGATCAAGACCTTGAGGGCAGACTGGACCTATTGACTACGTGTGTATAAAAAACAAGACATCTTTTAAAGCAAAGCTGGGCAAATTCTCTATGGAAAAGGTGCCACTGGCATTTGATTTTGACTTTCCAAAGTGCAGCAATGTGTTCCAGAACAGCTCAATCCCTAGAAGATGAATGTCAAGTTCTGTGGTGGCCCAGTTGTCAAGCCACTTAAATAGCAAGTCCTGATGGCTTGAGGATTTCATTTCTCCAGCCCAGAGCAGATTAGCGTAAGAGAAGCACAAGTAATCAAGCATTCTGCACGGTGTCCAGGTGAAAACCATACAATCAGCAATAGTGTGGTCAAGTTTCAGCCATGAACATGAACTACACAAGACATATTAAAAAGAGAACTCAAAGTCTAATTGCATTACAATAACTCAACAGGTCTTAAATTTCCTTAATCCTTAAGAAAATTTGTAAAGGAAAAACAATAATAAAAATAGTAATAATAATTTTTTTTTAAAAAGTAGATGTGAATGTTAAGAGACATGAAGACTGTTTATAGGATTCACAAGATGTCATTACACTTTTAAGTTAAGAGCCTCACAATCCGGTGTGTAAGAAAAGTCACACTGCATTTATAGTATGTTAAGTGAATTTAAAGTGCACAGAACAATTTTGAAAGTACATAAGAAGGCAAAACAGAGAAAATAATGGAACTTAAAAAACATTAGTGGTGGGTATTTTGCAATGGTTATACCTTGAAAAGGCTTATAAACTAACTTCCCAGAAACAAAAAAAGAAAAGGAAAAAGAAAAAGAACCCAAACACTGGCCATATACTCTGTTAAACACACACACACACACACTCCAAAAAAATAAAAATCAGAAACAAAATAAAACAAAAAAACCACCCTGCCACTAAATTGAGTAATTTCCGGAATGCAGTATCCCTATGCTCTACAACAGGTCAGGAAGATGGCTATAAACAGAGTCCAGGAGGGTCTGGCTGGCTTCCTGGCTCTTGACTCCAATAATCTCAAATAGCCGGTCCAGTTTGTCCTCAGCCTGGGGAATCTCTTCAATCACTCGCAGCTCCTCAGGATTCAGAATGTGCAGCATGTCATCAAAGATAGGCTGCAAGTCACAGGGGTCCAGGCGTACCTGCCGCAACACTGTGTCCTTCTTTTCTGCAAGGACAAGAGGGAAGGGAAGGGGACAGCTGTAAGGCAACTGTACTGGCATGTGGCAAGGGGCCGGGGAAGGGGGCATCCTACAGAGTGACATCTACCGTCCTACCCTATAATTCCCCACCCCCACTACAGTGAACGAGTGAGCCTTTGGCACATTTTAAACACACAAGAGTTTTTACTTGCATTGCACATAAGATAACAAACAAGATCTGCCTCATAGAGATCAGACAAGGACCTGCTTCAATGGGTTGTTGATGTGTCATTAATGTGACATTTGCCTAGACTTAAATGACTTCTAAATTCATCTAGAATTCAGAAGGAGAATAGTGAAATACCTAAACAGCACCCCCCCAAAAAACTTTAGTATTTTCCCCAACTGTAATGCATTACTAAACAAAGATAAACACAGGCCCACTCCCTCCAAATGATCAAATATTCCAAGCCAATGTAGTCTGCTTATCTGACTTTCTGATTACTTTGCAGTATTTTAAAACAAAACTGCTAAAAGAGTAAAAGCACTTAAATAAGTAAATACTGCTTCTTGGGTCATATCTTACATTTGGGTAAGGAAACATAACTTTTATTACTATTATAAAACTTTTCCCTAAAGTATATGTAAAATAAAGTACAAACTAAAATATAAGTATAAAATAGATTAATATAAATATGTAAACTATAAAAGCTATAAATATGTAGAATATATACATTTTATAAATATATAAAATATAATATTAACATAAAATATAACCCTTTCACTGTATATGACCAGAATTACCCAAGCTAGGAAATTTCTAACAACAACAAAAATAAATCTGTCATCAATACAGAGCATACACTAATTCTCTACCCTGATATTAAAAATTGAAAGGGGAAAATTATTTACCAAAAATACCCATCCATAATGTTTAAAATTTTATTTGCAATCTAGTTTAACAAAGCGAATTTTAGGATCAATTGAAGTCACTAAAACCTGTCCTTCTGACTCTCAAGATAGGTCATACTTCAAATCCTTGGATTCGGCAAGCCTGGTAAATAATTTTCAAAAAACCTGCCGGACTACATTTTATCAGACCTTCTGCGAAACACACATTTGACAGCATGGTAAAGGGTGATCTTGCAGATTTCCAAGGTGTGTCCCCCCTCACCCCCGGCCAAAGGCGAGGCTTGTCTCAGGCCAGCGTCACGTTGGAGGTCGGGACAGGTTTTCCAGGGCAGCTCATTCGAATGGGACAACTGCAGCGGGACTGCAGCGCCAGCGAGGGAGAAACCCCAGGGCCCTCTCGGGGGGCTCTAGGTCTGCGCGCTGCCCGCCCCCCCGGCCCGTGCCTACCTTTGGTAATGAAGGAGCCGTTCCTGCTCAGCGCCGACGAGCCGCTGGACGTGGAGTCACAGCGGAGAAGGGGCTCCGACTCGTCCACGAAGAAGCCCTTGTTCTTATCCAGGGGGGACGGCTCCACCGTCAGGAGAGTGGAATTCTCGAGTTTCGTGTTGGGGCTGGGGATGGGGCTCGGGCTCAGCGGGCTGGGGCTCATGGGGAGGGCCAGTTTGTCAGTTTCCAGCTGTGGGGGGCGGGGAGAAAAATGTTTACTATGTACTTCAAAAATTATATAGGAAAAAAATTCTAAGCCCCTTCCTCAGATGCCATTTTTTGTGCCCTTTAGTACATTCTTCCATTTCAGTTGTCTGTAACTTATTTATATTGTTGCTAGACACGCATGCACACACACACACACACACACACACGCACGCACGCACTTTTAAACCCTTCAAAAATAAAGTGAGGATATGTATGAGTACTAAAAATTAGGAAGCATCTGCAAGAAGCTCAACAGGAGAGCAGACCTGATCATGGGTGTGAGCAGAAAGATCCCCAACTTAAAATATAATTTTGTAGAGCTGGAAGGAGTCTCAGATGTAATCTAGCATATTCCCCTCCGGTAGGAGAACTGTGTCCCCCTCCAAAATTCGTATGCTGAACCTCTAAGCCCCAGTACCTCGGAATGTGACTGTATTTGGAGAGAGGGCCTTCAAAGAGGTGATAAGGTAAAGTGAGGTCATTAGGATGGGCCCTACGCCAGGATAACTGATGTCCTTAATAGAAAGAGGAGATGAGGACACAGACGCGCAGAGGGAAGACCATGTGAAGACCCGGTGGGCAGACGGCCATCTGGAGGCCGAGGAGAGAGGCCGCAGAAGACACCGACCCTGCCAGCACCTTGATATGGGGCTTCTAGGCGCCAGAATCGTGAGAAAGTCAATTTCTGGTGTTCAAGCCGCCCAGTCTGCTATACTTTGTTACTGCAGCCCTAACGGAGTGACACGCCTTCCCTTCACGGGTAAGGAAACTGAGGCCTGGAGAAGTCGAGTGACTTTCTCAATGAAGGGCCAATAGGCAAGTGGCAGAACTAAAACTCCCCTCCAGGTTTCCCGCCTCCCATTTCAAAGAGGCTCAGGAAAACCTGCTACAGCAAAGGAGAACAAGAGAACACCAGAGGCAAAAGTGGCTAGGAGGAAGGAGTGAGGAGCATCTCCCGGAAGCCAGTGTACAGCTCTAAGGATCTGGCAGAGACTGTGACGCTTGTATTCGGGGGAGGGGGCCGTGGGATCAGGGAGACAAGAACAAATAAGCAAACAAACAAGATGGTTTCAGATGGAGACAGTGAACTTGACCACTCTACTCTGGCTGGTGCATGAGGAATGGATTTTAAAGGGGCAAGAATCAAAGCAAGGAGACCGGTTAGGATGCCCCTCCAGTGGCCACATAAGGCATGACTGTGGCTTGTACCAGGGTGTGCCGTGGAGGTGGGGCGGAGTGACAGGTGATACGGCCCCATCGGACAAGTGAGATGACCGAGGCACAAAGAGGGCACACAGCCATGGGCGGAAAGCCAGTGGTCAAACAGGCCTGCATGGTATCTTTATTTGGCCCTTTCGTTTAACAAAATGCTTTAGAACCCTGGCAGGCACTTGAGGCCTCTCCCAGTAATTGACTTTATCTTTTTATTGGCTCTTCCGGCATGGATGAAAATCTGGAAGCCAGCTGGCCAGATCACACAGAGCAGAGTTCGGGGAATGGTGAGCGCTCTCCCCGAGCTGTTAATCACCGCTCCTTAGAACTCTTGTGCCTTCACTCACACACACTTCAAGAGAAACGTTTTCAAGCTCTTCAACCAAGACGTTGACATTTTAAAGTATTACTGAATAGTTATATAAGGCACAAAGCAAACACGACTGCTTCTTTTACAAATTTTAAAGCCTGAGAAGTTCTTGCAACTGATTGCAGATTGTGAAGACAACTGATGACTGCACATGTCTGATGTTTCAACACCGTTCTTCCTCTGAACCACCGCCCACACCCAGCTTCTGCTTCCAGTGCAAGTTTTGGACTTGGATAACTTGCATACCCAGCGGCCCTCTTCTGATCTACAAACAAATTTTATGGATATGCTTTTATAATTTTAATTCAACAGGCCCTGGCATGTGTCCCTTGTCCCTGAAAAGGCACATGGCCCATTCATGCCAACACACTTTTTTTATTCACTCAATTAGACAAAGAGCACTTGTCTGCATTCTGGTTCTCAGGGACATTACATTGGAAGACATGGTCAGTCAATATAGTACACTGTTCTTGCTTAAAAAAGAAATTCCCACCCACAAATCACATGCCAACAGACAAAAACATCTACCCACCTATTTCCTGAATTCATTTGAAAACTTTAAATACTTAATATTTTTCCCAATTTTGCTAAAAGATTCCATTAGTAGAAATTAAACATATGATTTCCAACATAATTTGTGAAAGAAAGAATGCTGAACTGATGCTCTCTGTAATCAACAATGAGTCAGGTGAATATGAAAATGCCCCTAAGAATGGTGTTAGCATCACTGCCATGCTAATAAGCATAGCTAAAGGCAGAGACCATTTGACAATCGTCTTTCTAGAAAATCTCCACTGCTAAGTATATGTATCTCTCATTTTGTACAGCAGTAGCTTGCTGGATCCCAAATTCATCTAAACTTATCTATATTTTCCCCATAAAGGAAAAAAAATGCTCATAGAAACTTCTTTCCTCCCTTTATCTTAATATCTACAATATCCATCAGAGCTGGTTGGCAACAGTGCAACTTTATTAGGCGTTATGTGACCTGTGATATCTCTAATCAGAACATTGGGTCATAAGGGTATGTGGAATATAAATTAATTCTTTGCTCTATGAATTCTGAAAGTTCATGGTTCCATAGTCTCTGTTTATAGCAAATGAAGAACACCTATAAGATTCAGATGCTAAGAGAGAAGACATTCTAAACAGGAAAGCCAGATTCCCATAGAAGTGGGTCTTCAACAAAAAGCTTTGAGCATAAACTTACCAAAACAGTCACAAAATAAAATAATTTATTTCTTAAACTTTTTTAAGCTTTCCAAATTCTCTATACAGACATATTAACTTTTATAAGGAGAAAAACAATAAATGTTATTCTTAAAAGCCGTCACCGTCGATAAGTATGTTTTCCTTCTGCTAGCTTGAAAACGTTGTGGCTGCAGCAGCTCTTATTTACATTAGTAGCCAAGAAACAGGATAGTTGGAAGGTCATCTACATTGCTGAGCGCCTCTCTGTACTTTGCTGAATGTTCATGGGCACAAACGTGTTCATTCCCCAGCCCCTCCCCGCTCAACTTACTGCAGTGAGGCAGATATTAAGACTTAAAAGAAATGCCACTGGAAAAACTTGGCCTACAAAGAAAATGTATCCACCAGATATTTGAAGCCACTTTGGAGGAACTTGAAAACTCCCGTTCTTTTTGCTGTATAGCCATGAGGTAATCCTGCTAACTTGGAAGACTCACTTGAGAAATGAGGTAGAGACGGTGAGGCAGACCAGCATGGTATGGGGCAGGGATAATGCGGAGAGATTTCCCCCAACACCCGAAACCAGATCGGTTCCATTGTGTGAACTTCAAGAGCGTGCAATTTCTTTTGGCCAAATGAGTCCCAAATGTCCTTCTGATTAGTTTCCATGCAAGGACACTTAGTCCTTTCAGATATTTATTAGTCCAAACTGATAAGGGAAGAAAGATAAATGGTTCACCTTACTCAAGGGCTTAGTCACACCTATATCTCTGCTGCTGACCTGTTTTCCTTTTGGAGTGCCACTACCACTGAGTACAAGGAACCATCCAGATGGATTAGCTAACCAGAGTATTGCTTGAAATGTGGGGACCTGAACATCTCCAGGCTGCTGAGGTTCGTGGCAGTGTTCATGAGAACAGTGGTTCAACTTGTATGTGACTTGTACTGGAATGAGCCAGGGCCATCCTCTTCTCCTCTCCCCATTTCCAGCTGTGTCCTTGCCAACCCCATACTCCCAAACAGGGTTCTAAAACTGAAGTACCCACTCTGGGTGCTCAACCAAATCACAACCGGAAACTGAGGCTCAAAAGTAATTCTCCACTTCTGACACCTAACTGATAAATCATTTCCCTACTAACTGGCTTTCCTGAGATAACACCCTGGGGAAGACTGCAACGTTTCCCCGGCCCCTGGGATGGCGGAGCCATGAATGGTAAAGGAAAACCCTTCCAAGCCTTATTCCTGGCCAGGATGGTATATACATGAGACAAGATTTGGAGGCATCTACTGTGAGCCGGCAGCATTCCTGAGTAGTCTGTGCAAGCAGGAAGGGGTGAGAACTCCAGCCTCAGCAGCCGTCTTTGCAGCAGGCATTTCATGTTCCCCACAGTCAACTCCTAAAAATCAAAGTCTTGAATATACTGGAAAATCATTGCAAGGGAAGAGAGCACACATACCACTAACTAGTTGTGTGGTCTTAGGAAAACCACTTCCCTCATCAGACCTGTGTCCTCACTGGCAGACTAAAAAGGTCAGACTAGGTCACCTCTAAGTTCCTTCCGTTCACATTATGTCTTCTTTATCGCTTGTCTTACTGTTGCTATTTCACGCTCCTCACCTTCCCAGCCCCCACCCAACTCCCTTTCTTCTCCCAAGTTACCCCCAACTGGTTCACTCAACTAAAGTTTACCACTGAGTTATTTTCAATTACTACCCAATTACAATCTCCCTGTGGTTACACAATCTGTTTTCATAAAACTAATTAATAACTTTGATGCATCAGTAACCCCCTGAAATGAAGCATTAATTACCCAGCCTGGATGCTCCTTGCCAGCCTGGCTAAAACGGTTCAACTTAACCCCTTGGCTCCTGGCACTACCCCGTTGGCTACCACCAAGCTCTTTTCCTTCTGACGTGGCCAGAGATGCCTGATCGTCTCCAGAGGAAAGCCCTTTGCAGTCAAAAGTCACCCTTCCGGTCCAACTTTCCCTCCAGACTTCATCCTATGCTTAGAAGGAAGGGTTCCATGTTACACTTGTGAAAATATGTACCACTTTAATAATGGTTTTTAAAAGCACATTTGCTAAATCCAATTGAAACTAATTGTTATTCCATATGACTTGACCAGCTTGTTACTGAGATCCAGTAAACAAAAAGGGACTTTAAGAAATAAGCCATTACCAGCACTGTGCTAGATGATTCAGTATAAAATATCTGTAATCCGTTTGCTGCTAAGGTAGCTGTATTAGCCCCATTTTACAGATGAAGTGACTGTGGCTCTAGGATTCAAGCCTAGGTCTATATAGCTTCAAAGTTACCCTATTTGCTTGAGCCCTGAGCTCTGTCACCACCCTGTCTGGACCACATAGCATTTAGGAAGTTGACAAACTCTGTCAACTGATTACAAACCATCACATGACCACAAGGAGTCACTCTGGCCTCTTGGCCAGAGTGAAGGGGCCAGAAGAAGGGTCTGCAAGGACCTATGACTCAGTGGTCGACTTAGACTCCAGCTGGATGACTGCCCTGAGATAAACAGGACAGATTCTGTACATACCAGACACTTCAACTGTAGCCAACAACTTTGTTTTCTATTGAAAATATTTCAGATCCCAACAGACCAGTGACCAGTTAAAGAAACAAACAATTCAATTTCTACTAAAGGTTTATCTCAAAAGAATTATAATCATAAATAAATATAACATTACACCTACTAAGGGTCATGGTATTAAGTCTAGCTTGTTTCCCATGCTCTTCCAGCCGCCCATATAATCAATATCAAATTAGATTTCCTGGCCTTTTCTAGGTCTATCTAGGCATGTAGGATTGGGCTCTAAAAAAACAAAACAAAAAGAAGCACTATCTTTCTTGCCAAATAGGTAGTTCTTGATATCTGAATCTATTTGGTCCCAATGTTTAGAGAACAGGTATTCAGATGATAAGGCATGCTTTGTTATCCAAATCTACACAGCTCTAGGATTTCAGATATAAAGAGGGTTCAGATAATGAGGGTTAACAGCCTGATCACAAAAAATGTACTAGAAACTATTCAATTCCTAAGTTCAGATACTGAAGAATATCTGTATATAATGATTTCTCTCTTAAAAAAAAAAAATACATTGCCCAGGCACAAAAAAAAAAAGGAGAAAAACAGGTAGGTTTCCTTAAAGTATTAGATGACAGGAGAGAAGGATTTTTAAATTATTCTTCTGAAATGAATTCTTGTTATATCCAACCCAGAGTAAGAATAAAACAAATTTACTCAGCAAAATTATTTTGCAAACAAAAAGAAAAAACTTAAGAGGGAAATGGGAAGATGCTGATTCAGAACTATCAGTTATAAGTAATTTGGGGAAAGTCTTAGAAATAGGAATATGGACTGGAAATATCCACACATACACTGACAAAGCAAATATACCAATATGTGAATAACTTAAATCTAGATGGTAGATTTATGAGTTTTGTTGTACTGTGCTTTCAACTTTTCTTTGTTTCACAAGTCTTATTTTAAAAAGCTATGAAACAAAACCAAAAGGAAGAATGAAGAACCAAATAACCTTAAGGCAAAAACTCCCCAAACTTTTCCTAGGCTTCTGAAAGCCTATTCTTTTCTTTCCTTCTTTTTCCTTCTCCTGCTCAGCCTTAACCAGAGGAGAGGATGCAGGGAGGTACTTCATTATCTAAGTAGGGAACAGAGCTAACACTGAAATCTAAACTGTTGACTGGCAAGTGGACAGCGAGGGTCTTCTGCTGTTCAGGGCTCCCTGGGATGATCAGCCATCACGGGACGGAAGCACAGCACCGAGATGCTCCGCTCAGCCTCCCTGGGGACTCCCAGCCAGCTTCCAGAGGCAGCACAGCTAAGTGAACATTGAGCTGGAAGCTCAGCAGAGCCTGTAGAACAAACTCACTCACCATCAGGTGAATTTCGAGATTAATTTGGCCAAAAAAATGCCAAAACCCCTGGGGAATTATTTTTAAAAACACCCCCCTCCACTCACTCTAGATCTATTCAAAGGTAGAATAATGAAAGGGTTTTGTCTCTACTGCAATCTTACCAAAAACTACATTTAGAGCTAGCCTAGGTTAGCTAGCCGTGGTGTGCTCCTCCCTTAAAGACCCCAAACCAAATCAGGGTAGTTGGCTATAATTTTCTGGGATATATGTCACCCGAGAATTCTGATCATTGCTAAAAGTTGATTTCAAAATTGAGCCCTAAAGGCTACATATAAATCCACCACGTTTAAGTAAAAGTGTGGATGGCCAATCCTTGCCCTCATCAAGAGAACTGTTCATTTTCTGGATGGACAGGAGAAAAGCCACAAGAAGCCTCAACAAACAGCGCTGCACAAAGCTGCTAAAGCTGGTAAGAACCAGCTGGCTCCGGAGGGCAGGAGAGGGGAGGGTGGGCCCCGCCCAGCTGCTGGCACGGGTGTCTGCAAGCTGCCCAGGCTGCTGACATCAACCGTATTGCTACCGCAGCCCTGCGCTGACTCACTGACTAGCTTTCTCAAAAAAAGGAAGTGAGGACAGGGAGTAAGTGGGTGCTCTTGGTTCGGAGCTGGAGCCCACTCACATTGGAATATATTGCCAAGCCTTGCAAGAGCTAGCACCATCAGAACATCATGCTCTGGTGGAAATTACTTGGGTTTCCCTACACTTCCATTAGGAAGTCTTTCCCACAAAAAAAAAGCCTTTGGACAATTCTAACCATGAGAAAAAAGTTGCACAAACCTTTTTAAAGCTTGCCTTAAGACACTGTAGGATAGAAAGCAATTTCGTAGGAAACTCAACACCTTGAATTTCATAAGAAGGCTCAAGTTTATCTTTGTGACTCGGGTTTTATGAACTGGACAAATTTGACTGAATTAGTATTGTTTAATAAATCCATGAATTGGATTCATGCCGCTAGAATTGCAATACGCACGGTACACGATTCCAAAGGTACCTCTGACTTCCAGGTTTCAGTTCCCCTCCCACTCCCCGGTGGTAAACATTGTTACCAAATCCCTGTGTACTGTTTCAGAGATAGTCTACACTTACACCAATAAATAGGTACATATATTCTCCACCCCACCCCTTCTTTTTTCCAGTTCTTTATTATACATATGTGTGTATATGTATATATTTTACACCATGGTGGTACGATGTGCACGCTGTTCTTCACCTTGCCTTTTTTCACTTAAAAACAGTTCTCGAGGTTAGCACAGGAATGCTGACTCACTCTTTCTGACAAGTGCATTCTGTTCCACTGTATGGATGCTCCATCGCTTACATAACAGTTCTCTGGTGAAGGGCATTTGTGTGGCTTCCACCCTTTTGCTATTACAAATGCCACTACAATGAATACACTCCTACTTGCATCATTCTGAATGTATGTGACTATGGCGAGGTATCTTCCTAGAAGTGGAATCATGGGTCCACCAGCATAGATTTTGGTAGGTACTGCCAGGTTGCCCTCCATAGGAGCTGGATTAATTTAATTAATTAATTTGAGCAATGCATGCTGTTCTTTCCCCGCTCCCTCCCAACACAAGAATGTTATACCTTCTCCCCTTTGCCAGTCTGAGAGGTTAAAAAATCTGTTTAAAAGTCTTCGGTATCTCCTTCTCTGTGAACTGTATTGTTTGCAAGACTGCCCACCATTTTTCTCTTAATTAATTTGTAAAATCTCCTTATTTTTTAAGGAAATTAACCCTACGTTTCAAACAATTTCCCCCAGTTATTGTTTCTTTTCTTTTCTTTTCTTTTCTTTTTTTTTTTTTGAGACAGAGTCTCACTCTGTTGCCTTGAGTAGAGTGCGGTGGCGTCAGCCTAGCTCACAGCAACCTCCAACTCCTGGGCTCAAGTAATCCTTCTGCCTCAGCTTCCCGAGTAGCTGAGACTACAGGCATGCACCACCATGCCTGGCTAATTTTTCTATATATTTTTAGTTGTCCGGCTAATTTCTTTCTATTTTTAGTAGAAATGGGGTTTTGCTCTTGCTCAGGCTGGTCTCGAACTCCTGACCTCTAGCGATCCTCCCATCTCGAGCGATCCTCCCACCTCAGCCTCCCAGAGTGCTAGGATTACAGGCCTGAGCCACCGCACCCGGCCCCAGTATCATTTTGTCTTTTGATTTGTACATGGTGCTTTCCGGCTTGTATATTTACTGTTAAGTACTTGAATTGTTCTTGTGTGGGTTCTGTGATTTATAACATTCTCAGAAGAACCTCACCTACTGTTGCACCTATAAAAACAAAAAACTTCCCCCCCATGTGTTTTGCTAGTAGTTTTTTGGTGATAAGTCATTTTAATCGGTGGTCATTCTGGCCTGTCCCCTGACTCAGTCCAAATGCAGAAAAATCAAAGTTTTCTGTGACAAGTCTTTTTTGGAAAAATCAGGAGTAACATTTATCTCTCCCAAGGAAATGGTGAGGATTAAGCAATGAAAATATTGAAATTAACTGGTGTATAATAAAACCTCCTGCAGACCATGATG
>CM052441.1:83801460-83843483 GCA_028533085.1 Varecia variegata | reverse complement strand
CCTAAGTACAGTTGCAGGTAACTTAAAGGAGACTGTTTCTGACTTGCTCATGGTCATTACTTCTGTGAGTGAATCAGGAAACAAATGGAGAGATGACCAGAGAGGACGGAGGTGATGACGACAGCAGTGGGGATGATGATGATGCATCGACTGCATAATCTCCATCATCCTCATCCTCACCCTCACTGCCAGCACTTACGGACCACAGACCACGTGGTCAGCTACGTCCTAAGCACTGGGCACACCCTCCTTACTTAGCCCTCACGACAGCCTACGTGCTATTATTATCCTCATGTTACACATAAGGAACTGAAGCGCATAGGAGTGAAATAACTTGCCCCGGATCACACAGCTAGTAAGTGAAGCGGAACCAGATTACAGAGTGTTTGCTCCTAGCTGCATATTAGAATGCTTCTTTCTAATTTTCTAACCCTATAAACAGAGCCCTAGAGAAGCAAAAGGTCTTAACTGGAAATACATGACTAGGGAATAGCAAATCTAGAATTTTAGAACCCCATGCTTACTGATGTGATTTCCAGTCTGCCATGCTGCTTTCCTCCCCAAAACCCTCACCTCCACTGGCTCCTTTTTTTTTTTTTTTTGAGACAAAGTTTTGCTCTGTTGCCTGGGCAATTTCTACTCCTCACTCCACCTCCTCTGACCCAAACACATGTCTCCCATGAGCCTCTCTGCTAGGGCTACCCACTAGGCTAACCCACATCCACACTAGCTAAACACACACACCTAGGCATTTAGGAAGCTGTGTAGCTATGTTGGCCTTTGAATTAGCAGGTTTCTCTCTCTGCACATCACCCTGCTCGCCTGTGTCCATGGGCCAAAGCATTCCACTTTGACGTAAGCAAAAAAGATGAGGAATGTCAGCAATCTTTTCCTAGTCAGTTTTTTGCATATTTTAAAGCACTGCTGTCACTGAAGCCTCCTTTAACTCTGAAAAATAATTCTTCTTGGCATCTATAGCAGTTTAGTATAAAGAGTCCACCTTAAGATCTTTATGTTTAAACCGCTAGCTGACACCAACATCATTGGTAAGTCAACAGGGAAAAAAACTCAATAGTTCAATGTCTTGAAAACAGTCCAACCTTAAAAAGGACAAGTTGATTAATGAATCATGGGTACTCTATCCAGTCGAACTTTCTATGATGACAGAAATGTTCTATGTCTGTCCAGTCCAATATGGTAACTCCAAGTCATGCGTGGTTATTGAGCACCTAAGATACGGTTGCTGCAACTACTTAACTGAATTTTTAACTTCAGTTAATTTTAGTTTTAAATTCAGTAGTTCATGTGGCTAGTGGCTACCACGTGGGCCAGCTTAGCTCTAGACCACCCTCCTTGATCCCTGTGCCAGGCACAGGGGACATACAGGAAGACCCAGTGTCTGCTCTCTAAGAACTTATAAGCTATGTGGGCAGACGAACAACATAGCCACAAACGGTTAAATAGTGACAGATGGTAAAAGCTAAAGGAATTACGAAGTTGCATCTTAGAATCTAGTTCTACCAAATGAGATCTCTGTCCTTTTGCTGCTGTGGGTACAAAACAGTCTGCCTGGGAAACAGTGCCTACCCCTCCCCAGTTGCTTTCACAATCCCGTTGCAGTCCGTTGAAAGGAGATGCTGTCTTCATATGGCATGTGCCTTAAGTAACACAGGGAGGATCACCCTCCCTGTCAAATGCTTACTACGGTATCTGCCTAAGGCAGAGCACGGAGCAATGTGCTAATCAGAAACTAAATGCGGCCTGAACTAGGTAAACCCAATTCCTTTGTCTCTGCACCCTTTTTTCCCCTTATTTTTTCTTCACAGTCTGAAAGAAAAAGGAAACATGATCGAAGACAGTAACTGCCTTTGTGTTCCCTTTGTCACTTTGCAGAGCTTCATCCTCTGCAAGTACTTTCCTGGCAACTTTCACTCCTCACCTGCTTTTCAAACCTCCCTTCAAAATTTCTAGGGGAACAAGTTGCTGGGAACCCAACTTCCAACTTTTTGAAAATAGTTAAAGAGGGAGAAAGAATGAGGGAAGGAGAGGGAAGAGAGAAGTGGGGAAGGGAGAGAGAAGGAAAGGAAGAAAAGAAGGAAAGGTAAATAGTAATGCACAAATTAGAAACAGCAACAAGAGAACAGCACTGGGTTCCTGTTCTCAGCTACCCCGCTCTCAATGGGGGACTGGACTACAGTTTTGTATCTTCCACTCTTATAAGGAAGTAAACACAGTGATTGTTTTTAGACCATTTGAGACTTTTCTCAGTGCTATGTATGGCCATTTGTGTAGAGACTAAGTTATACTAAGGGACTATCTTTACTTTTGTACTTTTTTGTAACAAAACAGATGAAATGAAAACATTATTCTCCGTGTAATCTTCCAATTAATGTGAACCCACATGAATCTTAAATTCAAATTAAGTTGAATTTTTGGACAACCCTCCATACCCCATTATGTTGGGGTTATATCACAAAAAGAAATAAATTTCCAAAAAGATGACAAAAATATCACAAAGTAGACTTACACCTTGATGACACTTCAACCTGCTAATAAACTCTTAAATATATTTTTGTGTATCAAAATTCTGAAGGGACTTCCAACTCCTGTTGCTGCAATAGATATATTGCAACAAACCACAGTCCAGTCCAATCTACCCAACATAAAATTGCTCTGCCTTCAGAAAGGAAGGAAGCAGACAAAATGCCACCACACCCTCATTCTTCCATCTCTTAGCCATATAAGGACTCATCTGTGTTTGCGACACTAGAAGTCCATGAAAGTAGGATTGCAGTTTCGTGGGGTTCAATTTTAAAAACTGTAAGTCCACCGTAGATAGAGAGGGATGAGTGGAGCATAATAATGACAGAGGTCCTCGTTGAAGAGAAAGATGGGAACCAGTGGCCCAGCTCCGGAGTACTGAGGCCCCATATGGCACGCAGGAGGACAGACAGCACGTTTTGCTTACGGTGGGCAGAGGTAAGTGACCTCTGAGAGAAAACAGCCCAGGGCTAAGTGATTTCATCCCCACCCTCATCCTCACGTACAATGCAGTGTGAAAAGGACAAGGACCAGGAAAAGATCTTCTTATAAAGGATTATGTGCTGGCCAGAAATCACTGAAATCAGATCAACAAGGTATTGTTTCTAGAGCCCTCTCTGAGCACCTGGAATGACTTTATTAAACAAAACTTCTCTTTGTAATAGGATTTTACCTGATTGTACCTGTGAGACTAGCAATTTGGAAAGAAAAGACCGTCCTTCGAAAAACACCTTACATTTAACATCTCAATGCAAAAACCTGAGGAAAAAAGCTGAACTATTGGAAGAGATAGTTAGATCTGAATGAGACCACTGTCATTTAGCTTAAAAAGCATATTGCTGAAGTACAGCTTTCACAGAAGGGTATGATAGGGCTTTGTTTGATTTGACACTTCCATTCTTTTTCAAAATAGGATATTGTGTTAAGGACACAGGCATAGTGGTTTACAAGGTTACTGTGGCCCTAAGAATGTCTAAGGTCATTGTATTAAATTGCTTTCTGCTGCCTGACCAGTTTTTGCTTCTACAGCTTGCTGCGTTCTCAAGGGTTTTGGAAACCACACTGCAAAAGACAGTTTAGAACTGTAGCTGATTACAGTCTAATCTATAAATTCAACTACCAAAGGAATGGAGTTGCTTCTTTAATGAAGTGAATAATGAGAAGACAGTTCCACATACTTGGGATGTTCACATTGTTTTCTACTAATTAGGTAAACCTACAACAGAGTAAGTGTTCTGACCAGACAAGACACAGGGCAGTTTCATGCAATATCTGATCCTAGACTGGATTCTATACTAAAAAAAGAAAAATGGTTACCTACCAAAGGCCTTACTGGATTAACATATACTATTAGAATAGGGATGGCAAAGTATTATAACCATTTTAAATTTATTAAGCTTGAAAACTGCACTATTTTTTAAGAGAATATTCTTATTGTTAGGAAATACACACTGAAATATTGAGGGGTTAAGGGCCATGAGACGATTCAGAAAAATTATTTTGTCAATGGATGCATGTATACATATGCACATGCTTATATATTATATATTGCATATTATATCATATTATATAATATATAATAAACTATTCTGTTATACATATTTTATAATATAAAATCTCTCTATATTTTTATAGAAAGAGCAAATGCTAAAGCAAAAGAGCAAAATGTTAATAACAGGTCAATCTGGACAGACATAGGCAAATATTCTTTGTATTATTGTTGCAACTTTTCCATACGCTGGGACTTATGTGCAAATAAAAAGTTTTTTAAAAAAAAGAAGGGGGGAATTAAGGCTTTCCCCAGGCAGGTTTCCAGTAAAGAGTTGTCTTAGTCAAGTCTATGCAGCCTTTATACCAAATAGAATATTGGTGGGCCTCAGTCTCATGTTCACTCGGCTTTTGACCATTCACTCAAGTCAGCAAGGGGAAGCAAAAATTTTCTTTTTAACTTTCTCTAAATTTTCTATTATAAAAGTAGCATGTGGGCCGGGCGCGGTGGCTCACGCCTGTAATCCTAACACTCTGAGAGGCCGAGGCGGGAGGATAGCTTGAGCTCGGTAGTTCAAGACCAGCTTGAGCAAGAGCAAGACCCCGTCTCTACTAAAAAATAGAAAGCAATTATTTTATTAAGAAAAAAAAGTAGCATGTGCTTATTGTAGAAAATTTGAGGAAAGTACAGAAAACTAATAAAGGAAAAAAAAACATACATAATCCCTGCCACACTGGAAAAAAATTGTCATTTTGGCATATTTCCTTTCAGTCTTTATTCTAAAGTTTTAAGAAAACTGGGATTATGTTATATAAAGTATGTAGTAGCTTGAGTGTTTTTTTTCTCTTTAACCAAGTGTAAACATTTTCCTATGTCACGGCTGAAAGCAAAAACTTCATAAAATCTTCAACGTCAACATAACACTCCATTATATGGATAGGCCATAATTTACAGTTATTTCCCTAAAACTATCCCTTTGATTATTTCCAATTTTTATTATATATAATGCTGAGTTAAAAGTTTAAGATCTTTGTGCTGAAATCTTTTTTTTTTCAGTATTTCTGCTTTATATCTTTATGATAAATTCACAAAAATGGAATTGCTGGGTCAAATGGTATAAACATTTTTAAGTCTTCATACAAAAGGCCAACCTGGTTTTTAGAAAAATAGGCATCTTCGAGGTGAAGGAAGACATGTAAATGGAATTATCAAAACAAGTTGAGATTTTACTTAGGATTTGCAGCAAGGGAAGTTACTGCCACAGGCTGAAAACTGTAGTTCTTCAGACCAAACTTAGCTCTGGGACAAGTTCTGTAAGCTATGTTTTGCCCTCAAAAGAAGAAAGACCAAAATATTACAGCCTGTGTCAACACACACTGACCACTAGGTAAGAGATGTAAGGCCCAGCATCTGATGACGACTAACATATTATGCTTTCAGTATCTGTGATCCAAAAGGCCATACTATCCTCCTGATTAGAAAAGGGATCCTACAAATTTAAGTAGAAAAAAATGTATATGTGAGGAAAGTAATAGGAATCTAAAAGCAAGGTTCAGATTCAAAAAGGCAAATCTACAAGTTGGGTTTTTCTCCCTCCAGTTTCATAGCAGCCCAGTTGTATAGAAAAACCAAGGGCTCTGGGAGTCAAGAGTCTACTCCCATCTGTCCTGAACAAACAATTAGCCTCTTGTTTAGTTCAATGTAGCCAAACCTCTCTGAACTCAGTTTTCTCCTTTGTTAAATGACAAGGCTAACCAAAGTCCCTAAGGGTCACTCTTAGGTCTCAGGTTTTGCAACATTCTCCTGTGTTAAAGGTGCCAGGGGGGGAAAGGAGGAGGAGAGGTTATGCTCTCTGAATGCATGACTTCTAACAAGGTGATTGATCTCATTTTCCATAACACGATTAGATCAGGTAGCATCTGGTTTACAAAAGAGATTCCATAAACTATGCATTTCCCATCCCATCAGAAAACTAGTACGAGGGGCAAAGAGGCAGGGAGATCTGTGAGCAAGGAGAAAAGAGAGAAGGCTCACCATGGCCATTGCAGTAGTAGATCCACTTCTCCCGGTTCTGGGTTGGAGTCATGGATTTCTTCAGCCCTGCCTTTTCCACGATGGCGCTGGGATCCTGCCGGGGCCCCTTTTTCAGAGTCCTCGAGCTTTTCCGGACACTGCACACTACAATCACCACAAGCACCAGCAGCAGGAAAAGCACAATCATCCAGGGCAAATGCTCATTGATGTCAAAATGCTTGTGCAGGTTCTGTCTGGGATGGGCCCGCTTGGGGCCCTTCATGGGCGTGCTGGACTTCTCGCCCCCCGTGGCCTCCATGGACGGCAGCAGCTTCAGGATGTGTCTGTGGTGGGGGCCTTGCTGGTGGTTGACTACCTGGAGGTTTGGGAGGGTCTTGTTCACACCTTCCTCCCCGCTTGCTGAGCTTGTGTTGTCAGGGACTGTCCCTTCCTGGATGCCACTCGGTACCTTTGGTCTAACAGAGGCAGAAGAGTTGGATTCTGTTGAGTTCATGCCTAGAAAAAAGAGTAAGGAGGGGGAAGAGCTTTTCCATATTTGGGGATCTATATATTCCCTCCTCTCCCTCGTCATCTCCAAACTAGGCCAGATAATCAAAGAAGAGATGACCTGTGGGGCTTAAGAATAAATTATATTGCACATGTTCATAAAGGCCCTAACAGCACCTTCACCTGGAAGGTAAAAACTGGACTGAACTGCTAAACTCACTTTCTTGTACCCAAACCAAGGGCATCCTCAGGTATCCAACATCTGAGCTACACAGAATCTTCTCCTGTACTTCACATACTGCACGGACACATGTATGTTCAGAGCTCTAGTCAACTCTTAATTGTTTCGACTATTCAGAGAACTAGTTCAAATTTAATTCCTTTGTTCATGCACCTCCTCTCCTACCTTTTGACTGTTTCATTGTGCAACGGTAAAACTGAGAATATGACTAAGAGAAAGAAAAGCTCTCGTATGCAAATCCACGTTTGACTAGTGAAAGGTTTGTGGACAGGTCAGTGAATAAAAGCAGCAGGACTTTCTTAACATCTGTATCAGTCCCTGAGAAAATCTGGAGTGCCCATCTGAGCTCTCCGAGCCTGTTTCTTCAGTTCGAAACAGCAGCTGTAAGAAGGCTGTACTTACAGGGTTATCACAAAGCGCAAACTCAATCACACACGAGAGTATGCCAGGAAGCACAACTCGAGTTGGTTATCATCTCATGAAAATTAAATTCAATCAAAAAAGATATGAAAATAAAGGCTAAATTTTATTTTCTGCCTGAGGTTCAGATAGAGTTTGAATACTTGATGAAAAGCATAAAGTTAAAATCATTGGAAAAATATATAAAGTTATTATTTTCCAGATGTGAATGCTAGTTACTTTCAATCTAAAACAAATTTGCTTGTTTCCTGAAACTTCTAATTTTTCTGCCTCCCTTCTTGATATAAGTGGTATTTTCTCCCTTTTCCCCTCTTTCTCTCCTTCTGGCTGTGTCATCCCAAAATAGACTCCATGTTGGAAAACTTTTAATCTGGAAGGAACCCTAAACATTTAAATCACTCATTTATTTGACAAGTTGGAAACCAAGGCCTAAAGAGGTTAAATGACTTACATAAGGTCACACAAGCTGGCCTTGTTTCTCTCAGTTCTTATTACGTGACCTAGTTTTTAGATATTTGATCTCCCCTAATAGAAAACGTCTGAGTCTAAATGTTTCTAATAAGTCCAAAGAAACCAGATTTAATTAGCCACAAAACGAAGGCCTCTTCTCCAAGGGGTGACTTTGACTTTGAAATACACACAATGGAGACAACATCCTTGGTACAAGCCCACTCTTGGTACCTCCACTGGGCTCAAAGCCTTCCTCAAATAAATAACTCACAAGGCTAAGTTACCTTTGGGAACATAAGTGGAGGAAGGGACTTCGTGGGAATCCGTGTGCTCGGGGTGTGAAAAGATGGCTGTGCTGGGGGAAGGCGAGGCGGTGCTGGAGGACGGGAGTGTGCCACAGACGTTGTCTGCCTCCTTGGTCCCCGGCTTGACCACCACCAGGTTCTGACTCAGACAGTCTGTGTATGCTTTGCATTTCATCACACTAGAAGGCACATCAGAGAAGGTACCCCGAGCACACTGCTTGCACCGCACATCCTCAGTCTCGGTCCCTTTCTTCCGCACGCCCCACCCCACAGGACACACCGTATGGGGGGCGCAGGTAGCGTTAAACTGGAACATGCCAGGTGGGCAAGTGCATTCTCGGTCAGTCAAGGCAGCACAAGGTAATTTCTCAACCATTGGCCATGGGCATGGCTGACTACAGTCATGGCATCTCTCTATGCCATTCTCATGCCTGGTAAAGGTCCCCGCAGGGCAGCTGCTGCAGACACGCAGGCTTGTGTTGGTACAATGCTCGGAGACAAAGGTTCCTGCTGGACACTTGTCACAGGTTAGCACCTGGCCCGTGGCACGGTCAACATGGCGGTATGTGCCGACAAGATTCGAGGCCTTCTGTTCTGGCTGAGCCGTGGTGGTGCTAAGAAATCCAAGCTGAAAGAAATAAAAGGGGAGGGGGAAGGAATAAAAACCAAGAAGGTGTTATATAGGAGCAGAGGAGAAGAAAGGACCAATTAAACCAGCACTACCCATCATCTTTCCTGTTGGAGATACGGCCAGTCCTGCACCCTCTTGGCACTACCGCTGCTACACAGCAAACAAAGAGAAACAAAACTTGGATTCCACCCTAGCGCTTGACCTACTGGCTGTGAAGCTTTGGCCTTGTTGTCTGCCCTTTGCTTCAGCTTCCTTTTTTTCCATCTGTGAAATAAAGCTGACAATGCCTCTCAAATTGATTACAAGAATCAATTGAGACTATGTATATGAAAGCACTTTGTAGCTAGTATTAAAAATGTTATGTATACTAGTCAAAACCCTAAAGCAAGAAAAAAACAACTTTCTGAAAGCTGCCATTTCCTGATACCAGGACAAAGCAACCGAGATCCAGGAAGGCATGTATTCAAGCTGCCATTTCCACAGCACCCAATTGCCTGCTTGGGGTTAATTCATTTTTGTGGCACAATTTTTTTCAGAGGTTTTGTCTATGTGAAGCTGAACTTTTTTTTTTTTTTTTTTTGCAAAACAGAGGCAAGCCCTTGGCATTCTTGGTAATGTGCTATGTGCTTTAAACAAGAGAATTGATGCTTTTAGATTCACATGCTATTTGTTCAACCTCTGAAGGCCACAGCTACCAAAGCAAAGACATGCAACCACCTAGGCGCCCAAGCACAAAGCTGGGTCCGGCAAGAGGGACTCAACAGACATTTAGATTTTATTCAAAGAACAGAAACTTCACCCAGCTAGAAAGGATTTTCCATTAGTTTCCAGAATGAAATCTTGGGGCCCAGGAAATTATATTTGTGGTACTAAATCCTGAGGTCCTTCTGAGAAGAGGGTGGTAAACGTATTAAAAGAAAGTTTTTCTGCACTGGTGAAGATTGAGAGGTTCCAACAGCGTTCACTACCCTCTATAAAATGGACAAAGTTTATGTAGCAAGAAAATAATGGCTGCCTCAAACTACCAGCTTCCTGATACGGCAAATTCCTTCTAACTTTGCCCCTGTACCAGTAACTAAGAGAATGAAGCAAGAATTTTTTCAAAGTGATCAGAGTTTCTGTCCTCTTAGCACCTTGACAACACAAGATTCAATTCCTTCCATTCCATAATTTAACTATTTGACCCCAAAGTATCTCCTTTGAAGTCCTTTACCCTATCCCAGAGTTGCCCCCGTTAAATGACAATATTGAAAACTAATTTTCAGCTTATGAGAATACATTTATTTTTTTCTATAATCTAAGACCAAAAAAAAGGATAGTGGTTGATTTTCTTATTAAGAAGCTTAACTTCGTCTTGGAGCCCCAAGAAAAAGAATCTTTTGCCTAATGATAAACTCTGTAATGTCTTCCCTTTTCATTCTGGCTTTAACTTTTTTTTTTTTCTTGTTCATTCTATTTGCAAAATAAGCCACAGTCACCCTCTTCTGAGCACAGCAGAGGCACTGGGTAGAAGGAACTGTTCTATGAAGCCCAAGTTCCTTTCGGCAAGTGTATGAAGGACAAGATTAAACCTAATCTCCCCAGCACTAAAGATCTGACCCAAGAGGTTGCAAAAGTGGCTCTGGTCTATACTTCCTGGAGTTCTTTATTATCTAGTGTCTACGTGCAAAAGCAGCTCTAGATGGCTGCAATGTTCTGAAAGTTTGAAAGATGGATAAGTAACCCAAATGGCAGGTTATCACACTTTAAATGAAAGCATAGAACCAAACTGGAGATCTGGCCGGGGGCGCTGACCGGGGACAAACATCACACTGATGTGCTGTGTGATCTATTAATACACCTGCCTCCCTACCTGTGTGGGAGGCTGGGCAGTCAGCCACACACACACCCAGGAGGGTGGCTCTGCAGAACAAGCACAGGGGGTCACGAATAGCACTGTGTGTGTCTGTCTGGGTGTGGGGTTGGGGCTAGGCTTCCTACAGCTTCATATATTTCCCCCAGGGTCTGGACTTCTAAATCTATGGTAGGGGATGGTAGGTCCTGCATTAGTCCCCTGATCACTGAAGTACCAGAGGTGTCCCTAGCTGTACACAAAAGCTATTTTACAACCCCACTGCCCCCATACTTTTTCCACTTTAAGTGGATTTTATAGTTCTTTGCTTATTTAGAATAAGAGATCAGATCAAGTTTCCAATTTGAGCAACATTCAGGGCTGCTTAAACTGTATCATAGTGGGTAACCCACTTTAGACAATGTGTCTCTAAAAATGGAGCTCTAAACTACTTCATACTATAGGAGGCAACTCCAGCTCGTACAAACAGAGCTGATAAATAGCGATACCTCTGCAGACTTGCCTGGGCTGAACACTAGAAATTAAATTTGTGCAAAAGCCAGACACTATGAATTCACTGGACAAATATTTATTGAACACCCACTAGGTGTGTGCAAGGCACTGTGCCACGGCTGAGGACAGAACCTTAAGAATGCTGTTCCAGCCCTTATGAAGTTTACATTCTAAGGTGAGATGGACAAAACACGACTATATCAGTAATTACTTGACTAGAATTGAGATTACTGCTGAGAAGGAGAGATAGAGTCCTACGAGAGGGGATGTAACAGGTGCTTTCTAGTTCAGGGAAGTTGGAGAAATGTTTTGATGTAGCTTTTAAGGATGAAGAAGTACAAACAAACTCCAGGCAGGGAGAAGTAGAGGGGGATTAGGGAGAGGGAACCCCAGAGCAAAGGTATGAAGCAGAAGGAAGCTCAGCTCAGGAACTAAAAGGCTTGTGGCTCTATCTCAAGATGCAACAGGGTGGCCACAGTTAACTTTGAAAGGGGGCTCCACATTGTGATCTTAACCCAAAACGCAATGAGACGTCATTATGTGCTTATATGGAGGGGAGGGAGCATGTAATCACATTTGTGAATATGAAAGTTATCTGGCTGCAGGGTGGAAGGTGAAAGGGGTGTAGAGGGAGAGAAGATGAACAAAATCCACTTAGAAGGTAAGAGCCAAGGTGGAAGTTGGTGGTGATTTGGACTAAAGTGGTAGCAGTTGAAATGGAGAGAAGGAGACAGTTTTGAGGGTTCTCATCCTCTGGATTTGGTGATTACTTAAAGCAGGGGAAAGAGGAAGAAATCAGTGGTTTTCCAGTAGGACTCAAAAGGGTACTGGACAGAACACAGCTCTCTTCACTGCCCCTCAGGCCAGGGAGGGATGGAAGGTTGGATCCAAGTCCCTGCCTCTGCCTCAAACAGAGCAACTCAGCTTTACCAACTTGCTAATGGGGCTTCCAAGAAGGAATCCATTTGAAGGAAGGTCTATGCCTAACACAACTTTGAAAATCACTGAGCTAGAGAGACCCCCTAAGGCCTCTTCCTAGTCTAAAGTAAACGGCTAAATCCATCCATGCTACAAAGCTGGAGGAACTGCCCCATGGGCTCTCTTTCCTTGCTGAAACCCTGCTGAGAGGAGGAGGTGACCATGTCCCCTTCTTTAGGTAGAGACGTAGATGGCACTTGAGAAAAGTTATTCTCCTAAGGCCTTCAGTCAACTCCTGATCTAAAACTAGACCTTTTCTCACTAGCCTGGTGGCAACGCCCTGATTTCTAAGAAAATGAAAACATCGTAAAAATCATTCCCAAAGGAGATTCTTGGGGTGCAGCAATGGGTAGTGGGGGTGAGATGGATCAAGTTCAAAATCAACATTTAAGAATGGTCCCTGGGGTGGGGCCGGGGGAGGCAAACTCACAACTAGTGGTGGCGGTGAGCATTGTAGAAGGGAAGGGCATGCCTCTAAACCTCACTTGGGTGAGGCAAAGACATAAAATGTAACCAAAACGTTTGTACCCTCATAATATCCTGAAATAAAAAAAAAAAAAAAGAATGGTCCCTGTATGATAAAAAATGAGTTTAGGTGATACCTAAAGCTAATGCTGGGGAAAACACCTGAATTAGGAGGCACAGTCATTGAAAAGTGCAAAAGAGTAGGGGCCGAAAGACTTGAGGTTGACTTCTACTTGGTCAAGATCCTTAATGCTCTCATGTGTACTGGGTTGGATAAACTAGATCAGAGGTTCACCAAAGCCTCAGGCCTCAAATGCAGCATCAAAATTACCTGGGAAGCTTCTTAAAAAATTCACATCCCCAGTCCCACCATCTGAGATCACTGTGGGTCTTCAATGGGGCCAGGAATTTATTTTGTTTTAGCTTTGGTTTGTTTCCTTTTTAATCTTTCCAAGTGATTCTGATGCCGAACCAAGTCTTAGACACCCTGAACTAAGCCAGGAACTCACTGGCTCTGATCTTCTCTGATTCTGAGATACATTCTAGAGACAGCCCAACCCCACTGTCAGGACCACTCTCTCCACCTCTTGTCCAACCTGGCACTTTTAATTATATTATTATTTAATAATATAATTTAATTATTATTAATTATTTTAATATGTTTAATAATAATTATATTATTAAATAATTAGTATTTTATCATGAAAATAAACATTCTTGTAATAATTCTAATAATTAGAAAGTACAGGCTGGGCACGGTGGCTCACACCTGTAATCCTAGCACTCTGGGAGGCTGAGGTGGGAGGATTGCTCAAGGTCAGGAGTTCGAGACCAGCCTGAGCAAGAGCGAGACCCCGTCTCTACTAAAAAAAAAAAAAAAAAATAGAAAGAAATTATCTGGACAGGTAAAAATATATATAGAAAAAAAAAATTAGCCAGGCATGGTGGCATGTGCCTGTAGTCCCAGCTACTGGGGAGGCTGAGGCTAGAAGGATCGTGTAAGCCCAGGAGTTTGAGGTTGCTGTGAGCTAAGCTGACACCATGGCACTCTAGCCCAGGCAACAGAGTGAGACTCTGTCTCAAAAAAAAAAAAAGGAAGTACAGAGTAAAACATTTATGTCTCTACCCAAATCCAGTCATCCCTAGAGAGACTTGATGTTAATTTTGGTGCACATCTTTCCAGACCCTTTTCAGAGCACCCACACCTCATATATACATACATACATACTTTAAGTTGGTTGCTTCCATTACTTTTGATTTTGTCTTGTTTTACTTATCTAAAGGGGACAGGCCATACATACTGTTGTGGGATTTGCTTTTGTTCATCTTTTACCTATCAGGACAGGAAGACTACTGCATTCTCTCTAACGGTCAACACGTTCTCTTCAACAGTATGGATATGCCTTAATTTAGAGATTCTTCCAGCTGCGAACAGGTAGATAACCTCCTTGTCCACATGTCAGTGAATGCATTTTTCTGTCTTCCATAATCCCCTCTTTCTCTTCTCATCCCGCATCTCAGTCTCTCTTTTCTTTCCTTCCTATTCTACATGACAGATACAACTATGCTGCTCATGGTCTTTTTGAGAACCACTTTCTTCCAGGACAAAAGAGCTCTCAATATAACCCATAACTTGCAACTTCTCATGCCATCTTCTCCTCCCTATTAATAGGAATCCACTCTGTATGTATTTGCAGCCCATGGGTGGACCAGACCTGAAGTAGAAAGAAAACTCAAGCAAAGACTTGGAGAACAGAAGAAGGCTTATGTTCTTATCCATGTTCTGTCTTAAGATCAGCAGGACCTTGTTTTACTCACTTATAAAACTAGCTGGTTGGACTACGTTGTATTCACCACTAACCCTCTAAGTGTTTTCGATTATTTCTGTCAAGTTCCAGCTTCCCTGTGAAGCCTCTAAAACTATTCCTAGACACCCAGATGCCAAAGAGATGAGCAAACTCTTTGTCACATTTCCTGTTTCTGTTCCTCGTATTGGTGACTAATTACATGCTGTCTTGTAATGTTTGCTGATGGCCTCCTTGGTATATATACTTATCTTCCCATAATGATTATAAGCAGCTCAAGGCCAGGGACAATCACACAGATTACATTTCCTCCCTAGTGCAATCACCTCAATAATGAAGATCATGGAAATAATAAGCAAAGCATCCTCCCAGCCGGGGGTCAGCAAACTAAATCCCACACGCCAATTGTTCCTATAAATAAGTTTACTAGAATCCAGCCATTCACGCAGGTATTAACTATGGCTGCTTTTCATGCTACAATGGCTGAGTTGGAGAGTTGCAACAGAGACCATATGGCTTGCAAACTTAAAGTATTTACTATCTGGCCCTTTACAAAAAAAAGTCTGCCAACACCTGCACTGAGTAGTCAAAATTCGCACCTAACAGGTGCAGTGCGGGCTATCTGGGGATGGGCACACTTGTAGCTTGACTCCAGTGGTGAAAAGGCAACTTATGTAACCAAAACATTTGTACCCCTGTAATATTCTGAAATTTTCAAGGTAAATAAATAAATAATAAAAACATAAAAATGTCAAAAAATACAGAGACCAGAAGCTCACTCACAAGAACCGTCAGACCTCCTCTGAGAGGCTAGCAATGAATACTGAGTTCTTGGCTTCCCTTCATGACACCCTCTCCAATGCACACACCAGATATGATTCTTTCATCCCCTGCTTAGGACTCTCAGTCACCTCCCACATGACTTAGGATGAAATGCAAACTCTTTAACAGAGACAGGACTTCCTGTGGAATGCCATCCTGGCCCTCCTCTCTCCAGCTGAAAACAGGTTTCACAATCTCCCCTCATTCCCTTTTTTTCCCCATATGGCCACCGTAATTTTGTACTTACACGTTTATCTGTTTAGTGTATTTTCCCCTCTGGACCACAAGCCCCATGAGGACAAAGATCAGGTCTATTCTACATACAGATCTTATCCAAGTCTCCCACGACCCCATTCATGGCATACCTGACAAGTGTTTGTTGGCCAAATAAATGAATGGTTTTGCAGGCCATAAATAATTACAAGCAGCTACTTAAGGGTGGTGGAGGAGGAGGTTGTTGAAGATGGGCACATGTATAAAGCAAGTATGAGAAAACCCAAAAGCCTCCACATCGTAGCCACAAAAACTCAAGAGATACAGCAGTCTGGCCTTACAGCCTTCAGTGTACAAGGAAATAGCTCCTTTCATCTCCTAGGACCCCGAGGATATCACTCTGTTGTAACAGAACTACAAGTGCCTTACAAGAATCATGCTCTGCATGGTGCTTAAAATGATAAGCAAATGTACCAAAGGGTTAAAACATTTCCCCTTCATTTCTTTAAAAAAGATTACACTAACTTAGTGCTTAGAATGATAAGCAGCATTATGAGATTACTCTCCAGAAGTTATCTATGCTCCATCCTGGTTTAAACTTTCATTATGTGGAAAATTTCACTTATCCAGGACACTTATTAATAATCCAATAATAATGGATCAATGAGGCAGATATCAGTGTGCCATCCCAAACTGTACAGGATGTAGGAGCACTATAAATACTGAATGTGTAAAAGGTAAACCCAGAACAAAGCAAATTTCAAAAGAGGGAAAAGGTAGCTCTAAATGACGCCTGTAAAGGCTCCCAAGGTCTGGGTGCTCACCCTGGTGAGCCACAACACACCTGTCCTGTTGTCACTTCTACTCCAGGGCACAGAGATGGGCCTGACTGCGGACAAGAGGCACACAGATATGCGAATACACATCAGAATGTTGATGCCTATTTATTCTTTAACAATTTTTACTCCATGACTTCATCCTTCAAATAAACAAACAGATTCCTTGTGGCTTATAATTACAACTTATTTATGTCATTCTTGTTCCTTATCAAATTCTAATAATTTTTTAATGGGAAATGAGCAAATTCAAGGCAGTGATAAACTTTTCTCTATTCATAATGCATACGCAGAGAGATGCCTGTGAGTTTACTATAGAATTTTTTTTTTTATACGTGATTATTATTATTATTTTTTTTTTTGAGACAGAGTCTCACTCCGTTGCCTGGGCTAGAGTGAGTGCCGTGGCGTCAGCTTAGCTCACAGCAACCTCAAACTCCTGGGCTCAAGCGATCCTTCTGCCTCAGCCTCCCGAGTAGCTGGGACTACAGGCATGTGCCACCATGCCCGGCTAATTTTTTCTATATACATTTTTAGCTGTCCATATAATTTCTTTCTATTTTTAGTAGAGACGGGGTCTCGCTCTTGCTCAGGCTGGTCTCGAACTCCTGAGCTCAAACAATTCACCCGCCTCGGCCTCCCAGAGTGCTAGGATTACAGGCGTGAGCCACCGCGCCCGGCCTAGAATTTTTTTTAATGCTGCATAAAACTAGCATTTTTAAGAGGACACTCAGTTACTGTGGAGAGGATGAGGCAACCAAGCTATTCCTGAGATAGTGACTATAAAACCCACTAACAAATGATCAAAAAGCAAAAGCCAGCAGAGCTGGACCAACCACTCCCAGAATTTTGGACCATTTTATTTTGAACATCACATGAAATTTGTAATATCAAGACCCTGGCTGCTTGGAATTCTCTAGATTTGAAAGGAAAAAAAGAATGCACAAAGGGGAAAGCTTTAATGATAAAGTTTCCACAAATCACAGATAGAACTATTCCCAATGATGTTATATAAATTTAGTCAGCTCTTGCATTTCCTTCTACCCTCTCTGATTAAAAAAAAAAAATGTCTTCTGTTGCTAGGGCAAAAGCAGGGACTGCTTTTAAAACTGGTGAATACAGAAAATGCCAGGCTAGAATGTGCTGACTGCGGGACTGGAAGGAGGCAACCTCAGGGGACACTGGAAAAAGGAAAAACCCAGATCCTATTTTCCCTGGAATCTGCAATGCAGAAGAAGTGTGTACACTCAGCAATCAGTCCTTGGACCACAGAACCTCGTCTCCTTAGAAATAACTATTTGTAAGACCTCCACCTACATGAAGAAGGCAAGAACTGGCTGCCCATTTATCTAATCACTAAGTAATAAACGAATTGGCATTACATACAAGACAGTAGGATAGGTAGAGAGGGAATGCTACCCTGTACATACTAAGGATTTACGGAAGAGCACATAAACCAAGGCAAAACCAACGACTCCAGCAGGTGCTCAACTCCAGCATGAAAGTGCATATAAACAAAACCTATTTTAGCCTGGAGTGTGCCAGGCAGGCCCAGCTCTAGCAGGTACTAGCTGAGTGTGATACTGTGATATAATATGAAATATACATCTGTCTCTGTCGCTGGTTCCTAACACACAGCTCCTAAAACCTTGAAATCTCCAGAGTGATGAATGTTTGTTGTATGCAAATGAGATGACTGATGGCTGGGAGCCCCTAGGGTGGTCACCGGAAAGACCAAGGCACATTAGAGAGTTAGGATTTGAGCCCCACCTCCAACCCCCGGGGAGGGAAACGGGCTGAAGGTTGAGTTGATTACCAATAGCCAATGGTGTACTCAACCATGCCTAAGTAATGGAGTCTCCATAAAAACCCAAAAGGATGGGGTTTATAGCTGAACACCTGGAGGTTCGTGGAGGGAGGCGCACTCAGAAAGGGCATGGAAGCTCCACACCTCTTCCCACATGCCTTGCCCTATGTATCTCTTCCATCTGGCTTTTCACCTGTATCCTTTATTGTATTCTTTATTAAGAAACTGATAAATGTAAGTTCTGAGTTCCATGAGCCGCTCTAGCAAATTAATCAAACCCAAGGAGGGGTTGTGGGAACACCAATTCATAGCCAGTCAGTCAGAAGCACAGGTAAAACAACCCGGGGTTTACAATTGGCTATTGGAAGCGTGGGCAGTCTCGTGGGGCCGAGCCTTTAACCTACAGGATCTGACGCTACCTCCTGGTAGACAGCATCAGAACTTAATTGAGGCCGGGCGCGGTGGCTCACGCCTGTAATCCTAGCACTCTGGGAGGCCGAGGCGGGCGGATCGCTCAAGGTCAGGAGTTCGAGACCAGCCTGAGCAAGAGCGAGACCCCGTCTCTACTAAAAATAGAAAGAAATTATCTGGCCAACTAAAATATATATAGAAAAAATTAGCCGGGCATGGTGGCGCATGCCTGTAGTCCCAGCTACTCGGGAGGCTGAGGCAGTAAGATTGGTTGAGCCCAGGAGTTTGAGGTTGCTGTGAGCTAGGCTGACGCCACAGCACTCACTCTAGCCCGGGCAACAAAGCAAGACTCTGTCTCAAAAAAAAAAAAAAAAAAAAAAAGAACTTAATTGAATTAAAGGACACCCAGCTTGTGTCCACTGGAGAATCTGGTTTCAAAAGTGTTGTGTTGAGTGGTGTGAGAGTAGGAAAAACACTAGGATTTTTTTCTGTCCTTAATTCTGAGCAGCCTTGGCAAGTGGCTCATTCCTGTGTCTCTGTTTCCTCATCAGTGTAAGAGATAATAAGAGCAATACCTACTCTTCAGAGATGGTTCTGAGAATTAATTGTTAATACGGATAAAGCAGGCAGAACATGCCTAAACACATAGCAAGTGTTCCATAAATGTTATTTTAATTTCACTCCCACCAACTTCTCATTTTACTATAGTTTAGCTTTATTTCCCTGGGATTAGACAATCTTGGAAAACACCCCAATTAAAATGCAAATATCTGATTCCTGAGAAGTATATCAAAGATGCCAGATTTTAAAAATCAGCAATCCTGAAACACACCCCCCTGGACTTAGAACATACTAAAAAGCAAAAATACAAAGAGTTTAAAGGAGAAACAAGGGCCAACTGGCCTTTTCAAAACATTTAAAATAAAAACTTGGTATATAGCAAATGAGAAAGCACAAGAGAGGAGAAAGGATTTACTATGAGTAAGTACAATTTAGATGACCAGAGCAGAATTTAAGTAAGTATTTCCACAGTAAGTTTCCCTGATCTAGTCCCATAAGATGCTAATGATTCTATGTTCTAAAAAAAGAGTGAGCAAACTCCAGCACCTTCCTGTTTTTGTATAGTCCGCAAGCTAAGAACAGTTTTTAGAAATCAAAAGAAGAATATTTTGTGACATAAGAAAATTACATAAAATTCATATTTCAATGTCCACAAGTAAAGTTTTATTGGAACATGCCATGCTCATTCTTTTAGGCATTGCCAAGGGGCTGCTCTCGCCATACAAAGGCAGAACTGCATAGTTACTGCCAAGACCACATGATCCACAAAGCTGAAAATACTTAACTATCAGGCTCTTCCACAAATAAAGTTTACCAACCCCTAGTCTAAAAGTTTAGAAAATGCTACTGATTGGAATCTTCTCTTGGAAAGGCACGATTAGTACTAACCTACTGAGGGCTCCAGCAGGCCTTGCAGAAGAGCTGCCAGCAGCGGTGACTTAGGGGAACCCAGTACTCCCCAAATCTATTTTACCATATAATCCTTTACTCACACAGTGTGTACAATATCCTGCAAAACACACTGACATACTTCTTACCACAAATACCACATTAAAGTCCAGAAAAGTCAACAAACCCAACATATAAAAGATCAAATACAAAACTCAAAGTTATCAGAATAGTGTATTTATCCTACCTGCAAAGAGATCCATTTCTGACTGTTATGTTAAAACAAAATGAACAACAAAAAAAGAAAACATTCTCAGACACAAAAAAGAAAAGGGGTTTAAAAATATAAACTTACATTTTTGTGTTATTAAATACAATAATAGTAAAAGTAGAATGTAAAATTATGCCATACACAGACAATAAAAGCTTGTAACCAAAAATGTATAAAAAATTAATGCAAATGAGGTTAACATAACTTCTGCTCAATAGTTAAGACAGGAGACTACATGAATACATAAATACAAAGGTAATCATCATATAGATAAATTTATGACACCCCTAGCAACTACTGAAATGCAAATTTGCACAACCAAGGACCCTTACATATTTAAAGCAGCATAAATAAATTAAAGTTATAAATTCCAATGCTGGCAGGCTTGTAGAGCAGAAAGCACATTCATAGGTGGCTGATGGCACTCTAAATTAATTCAGTATTCCTGAAAACAGTCTGGCAATACGCAGCAAAAGCCATAAAACTGTTCATTCATTTCCTTTGACCCAGCAATTCCACGTTGGAGAATACACCTTGGGGAAACAACCCAAAAGGAAAAAAAGAGGGATTGGTTTGTACAGAGACAACTTCATTAGTGCTGCTTGCAGTGGAAGCAGCGATCCAAGTACCCAACAACAGCAGAATGGCTCGACACACTAACAACCAGAGGGATTACAGCTATTAAAAAATGGCAGGCACGAAGGCTGGAACTGACATACGTCACAGGCACCTCAAAGTTATTCAATACACATCCAGACTTCGGGTTTCCCAATCCCACCCACTCCTCCCCCAGCCTTCCCTTTCAAAGTAATCAGACCATCATAGACTGCTCGACTTAGAAACCCGGGAGTCAGCCTTGATCGGTGCTTTCTTTCAACACCATTTGCCCCTTCCAATGTCACACTGGTAAACTCTCCCCAAAATCTCTATCTAGTAATCCCCATCTTCACTGCCACCATCCTGGTAATGTCATCTCTGCCCTGAACTACTGTAAAAGATTCTAACTGGCCTCCTGCTTCTACGCTCCCCTCCCTAATCCACTGTCCACAGAGCTGCCAGAGTGAAAAAAAAAAAAATCAAATTCAAGCCATAACATTACCCTGCTTCCCACTGCACTGAGTTGTAGTCTGATGCCCTCACAGTCTAGAAGATTCTGTCTGATCTGGCCCTTGCCTGCCTCTTCAGCCTCGATCCAAGCTCCCATTGCCCCCATTCACTGAGCACCAACCACAATGATCTTCTTTCTACTCTCTGAACACATAGGCTCTCCTCTTCCTCTGAGCCCTTCCATGTGCTATTTCCTCCTACTAGCATGCTCTTCCTTCTGCTCTTTGAATGGTTGGTTCTTACTAAACATCATGCCTTGTATGAACTCCAAGAGGGAGAGACTATGACAACCTTTCACTATCATATACCCAGAGTCTAGCAGTGCCTGACATTAATAGATGTTCCACAAATTTTCTTAAATGGATGAAAAATATATCTCTATAAGACAACAGAAAATAGCTACATAAGGAAAAGCAGAACACGAGCAAGTACATAGACTTCAGTTTTAACTATCCATAAATACTGTCAGTGAAGAGAGCTGAATTCAGAAGACACATAAAGAAAATTCCATCTCCACTAGGTTCTTCTAGTCTGCCAACTTGCTTCAGTTTAAAATGTTCTTTCTTAATAACTCAACTACCCTTGAGTTGTAGTTCCAAGTATTGAGATGTAGCTCAAGTTCCAGCTACCCTTGTCTAGAATGAATGAACAGTTAGTTTAAAGCAAGATCCTTCTGGAATTCATTCAACAATCATTTATTGCTTAACTACTATGTGTCAGGGCATTGAGCCAGAAACACAAAGATGAATAGCACATTGTCTTTGAGAAGCTGAGATGGAATAACAACATTGGCCCTGGGCATTCCAAATGAGGAAACACATACAAACCTTGTCCTTTTTGTTATTTTTCCTGGACGAGGTATGTAAGGTTTAAACTCAAGAGAAGGGGCCATGAACTTGTAGACATAAAGGAAGAGCAAAGATTGAATAATAACCAGCTAAATTATTCTGGGAACCTGTCACCATCTGACTTTGATTCTCTTTCTCCCTTCCCAACCCTACCATGTCTCCTAATCCTGGTTGAGCAGACCGTAGTTGGCCGTACGTAGGATGAAATCAGTAATGGTCTTGTCCCAAAGATTCTTTGGGAGGCCAGAATTCTAACCTCTTCCCCAGGACAAATGATTAAACAATTTCCTCTCACCCTTTGCCTTTCTCTAGTCTACTCAGTCTCAACACTCTTCAAAGAGATGTTTAATAGCTTGCTTAACAAGGTGCTACCAGTGAGTTTGATAAACCACACAAACACACACCCTCTACAGGACCACTCATATCATGGCGTTACACCAGTTTCTAAGAGACCTGAAATGAAAAGTGAGCAAAAGAAATACTACTAACAGATGGCACAAGACCATGCACTTATCCTATACAAATAATTAGCCTGGCAGCAGAGAAAACCCTAAAAGGTCTTCAAGTTCTCAGAATAAGTGAGTTGAAACTACATTGCTAAGCAGAACCCATGTCACACTGTTACTCACTAAGCAAATATTTTTCAAAATGACCCAAGTAGCAGGAAAGCAGAGCACCCACCCCTTATTTATAACATTGCAATTTGCAGGAGTATCTTTCCATTTTAGCTGTGGTGCCATTGCCCGTCAGAATCACACCATAGGAAAATGCTTGCCAGTAACTCTCTGCCCTCCCCTTTCAGTCCACACACACGTTGCTCTCACTTTATAACCACTAGTTTTGGCAGAACTTCCAAGCACCATCATGGAGCAGAACTGCTCCGTGATTTCCGGAAAAAGAATGTTCAACTCTTGGGTAAAATCATTCGCTTTATAAGAAACAAAATTCTGGTAAATTAAAGTGACCTGTCCTCTACCCACACTTGGCAGAAAGAACAGTGGGCACAAAGCCACGCTGACCTAGATCTGAATCCTCTCTCCAGCAGTCGCCAATTGCATGACCATAAACTTTCTCAAATTTCATTCCCTTACCTGTAAAATGGGGCTAATGCTACTACCTCGCAGACTTGTAAGATTTACTGAGATCGTTTGTAGATGGTATTCAATGCAATGTCAATGGTAAGCACTCAGTAAATACGGGCTGGTGACATCAATATCAATGATTACTATTAACAGCCACTTTCTTATTCCTCCCCTCTGGGTTCTCAGAGCTGAAGCCCTGTTGAATATGCAGCTGTTCTCATTTGATTCCAGGACTCATGGACTCACTCCTTTCCTCTCTCCTAAATCCATTAAGCTCATGTTCCTTTTCCCGAAACAGATTTGCAAATGGCGCCAAGCAACAGAGCCACCCTGCAGTTCTGGCAGCAGAGGAGCAAATGGAAAATTATATAAAGATTAGATAATGAGAGTTGCTATGATTTAGCTTACTAAGCTCCCCTCTTTTTTTTGTTTTTATTTTGTTTTTGTTTAGAACATATTCTGAGGCATAATTTTCAAATACCTGAAGAGAAGATGAAGCCATAGGGCAGTGTCCTGACCCTTCCACCCACACCCTGCCTGATTCCACACTGGCCTGAAATCCCTCTGAGCACAACTTTTCCACCACTGCAAATTTCTGTCATCTCCAAAGCCAGGCCACTGACGTGAAAATCCTCCTAGTGGCTTCAGGATCCCTCAAGAATAGTGAGCTCACTACTGCTTTGAGTCAGCAGCCTAAATATCAGTGAGCCCTACCTCTCTATAGCCCTAAGTCCCGCCCATACTTACATCTGCCACCTTCCTCCCCGGTTGTAATCTCTGCCCAGTCTCCTCTCCTCTTGGATTCAGGCTGGAAATGGGAGGTGGTAGGAAAGCCAGGTGGCAGTACGCAAGCCAATTTAGGATTCCTGTTTATTTTCTGGTATTTGACAAACATAAACACTGAGGCAAGGCCAGTACTTATTCATGATCTCGCCCCTCTTCCTAAAGAATCAAATCTCAGCAGCTGCTATTGCAGCAGCCACGAAGTCCAGGCTCCTGCTAATGCTAAATGGGAATTCAACTTTGGAGACCAAGCTGACTGCCGTGATAGCTTCAGGTGTCATATCTGCGTATAATGGGCCAGACTGAGTCAGCTCCAAGTGATCACTGGACACACGCCCAAAGGTCAGAGATAACTTGGGCTCCTCTTGTCACAGAAGAGAAGCACCTGAGTTTGCCAAGAAGTTGCTGGTGACATGGTATCACCGGAATTTGCCAGGCCTGCTCGGGGGAAGAGAGCCAGCAAGGTATTAGTGCTTACTGGAAAACAAGCACAGTGGTTTACACAAGGAAAAGTCACTCAATTCATACTGTCCCTGAGTCATCTAATAATGCATCTGACCATTACCCATCACCTCTTCCCCCAAAAAAGAATGAAGTTTACTTAAGCTAGTTTACATGCTTTATAAAGGGCCAGTTGAGCACATAACCAATTTGCAACTTGCCTATGGAGCCTTCAAAGAGGATTTTCCTCTACATGGAAGTAGTCAAGTGCAAAGTTAAAGTGTGATGTCTCCACATCCTGATCTACAATGCAGAAAGTCCACAGACTACCTGCCAGAGCCAGCCCAGAAGCTCACACCTACTGTGCCTACCCAATAAGGACACACTTGGAGAAACGGACTATCTGCAAACTGTCCTGGAAAATATGCCGTTAACTGTGCTTACCATGTCCAGCTAGATAGACTTTGTCCAAATTTAGCTACACTAAGATATGCAATATGGGCAGCCGGTGGATCTATGCCGATTTAGTCTCAGTTTTTTTCTCCCAATTTAAGGCAATCCTTAAATCCCATTTACAAGGAATTTTTTTCTTGCTGACTTGGTAAGCTTGTGTAGTTTTTTCACCCTGGAGATCGGTTTGCTTGGGGCTGAACCTGAGGCAGATTCAAACATATGCCTTTGGAAACAGTTCGGTGAGAAAGCTCCATCCCATTTCTACACATTTTGACTGTACGGATGACTCACGGGGCAAATCAGGAATCCCGCATGCCAGGGCGGGTTGTAGCTTCCCCATGCCTCTGACTGTAAGTCACCTTCTCTACTGAGGCTAATGTATGTCATTCTGAGACTGGGAGTGTTTTCTTTCTCTGTCTTTCTGACTAACAGCCGAAGTTATTTCGGGTATTTTAAAGATTTTGACATCAGTCATATTTGGTGTAGGACTCTGGGCATATACATTCAACCACGAAGTCCATATGAGCAAGTGAAACCCAACTGGAACTGCTGATGGCCATGTTCATTTTATTTACCATATTAATTAGACCCTCATGGCAAGATCCAAATCCCAGTTCATCCCTGGGTTCCCACTGCCAAGGGCAGTGCCTCACTCAGAAAGAGCTCAATGTAGGCTTACTGTGAACATGAAAAATAAATCACTTCCCTACTTCTATTTTTTTCCCTCCACCAAAAAATATAGGGTGTTAGATCAGCAGAGTGTTATCCTCCCCCCTAGCTTTCACATTCTAGGATTGTAGAATTAAGGTGCATAAAAAGGAGAAAATCCTTTGGATATAATAGCTCTAATTTACAGTTCCACTTGAACTTGCCACCAAATCTTAACATAATTCAGGACTTCAGCCACCACCAGACCACCCCACACCTGCCTAATGGGGCAGCCTGAGCCGTGTACCAATTCCCGGGTAATTTACTTTGGTAAGTGAAGGTCCAGAGGTAGCACTAAGCCAGACGTCCAGTGTCAATGACAGGTACAAACACTAATACTTGGTACTTTCTAGCCAAACACACAGCTGGACAGCAAATGGCCCTCTATCTGGAATCCATAATACACGCAAAAGAGTGGTTCCCAGAACTTCAGAACTGACTTCCTTATCACTCATGGCTCCCCTCTCTTCTGACTGTTCCACCGCCAACATTCTATCTGTGCAGTCAAAGCAAGCTTCCTGAGGGCAAGAGGCATCTCTGACTATGTGTTAATAGTGTCAAACAGGCAAGCCCTTCTAGAGCATTCCATAACACTGGCACAAACCTAACAGTCTCATTTATCTTGTTTCCAGACTTTTGGTCTGGAACACATAGCGTGTCTTTCAGTTTGTGTTTTACTTCCTAAGATTACACAGAGGCCTCAAGTCATCAGAAACAGACATGCAAGCAGCAAGAACACTTCCTTCCAAAGGCACTCATGTAATTCTCATCTATGCTCTACAACTAACCAAACCACCATCTCAACTTTCCCCCAGTGAGCCTTCTCTGTTGCTACATTTTATTATCAAGCAATTTGGACTTGTGAAACAGGCAGTGTGGCACAGGGGTGAGGGAGAACATGAGCTGGGGAGCCAGGCAGTCCTGGGTTCCAGCCCCAGTGCCATCACGTGTGGCCTAGAACAGACCAATAAAGTTCTTGGAGCCTCCATTTTCTCATCTGTAAAATGAAGATAATACCACCTGCTTCACAGAGATGCTGCAAATAAATAAGATACTGTATATAAAGCACCTGGCATATAGTAATTGCTCTTTCTATATACATACATATATAATTGCCATATATATATCAGATTGTGTGCATATATATTAATACTTTTGAAAGCTTATAGTAAGCTATCCTTCATGCAGTTAGCCTGTCATAACCAAAAAAAGTACCAAAAAATGATGACAATAAATATTGCTATACCAAAAGAGAGATATTTGAAAGAAAAGGGATAACTGAAAGTCATAATGAACAGAATATTTTACTGAAATTATTATTTTTTAGTCCAACTGCAATATGTGGGCATGTCACTAACCTCCCCACTGCACCTCCCAGTAGTGTTCTGAGTTCCCTGCCATGTTTACTGGACTCCAGTACCTGGTGTCTGTCACTTAGACATGGCCAAGAATCCCAGTGGGATAAATACGCCTTAGAATAGTGTCATGAGATCATCCTTTTACACATTAACAAAGCCTGTCCTGAGCACTTGGGCATGCAGAATGGGGATGGGAAAGACAAAAGACCTTTCCTCCCACCCCTGGTTGGGGGTTATGACGTCGTCCCTGGTGATCCCTGGCACACCCTCTGAGTCACCCTTTAGGACGATGGGGTCAACCCCACACTATTCCATGAACTTAAGTGAGGCCTTTTTATTACAGTTAGCTGAAGAATAAGGAATCCTGTATTGGTTATTGCCTTGAGACTACTTCTAAGCCCCATTATAAATTTCTTTTTATTTAAACAGCCATACTTAAATTCTCAGGTCTTCAGTTGCAAATCCAGTGCACAGTTTTTGGGTAAGCTGAGTTTGATGATTTAAGAAAAAGGAGCTGGGCCCTTTCCCAGTTAGTTAAGGCAACCTACCCTATGATTACATTGAGACTTTTCTTTAAGCACCTATCTCATGCTAAAAGGTAAAATATTAATAAATGAAATATTGCACAATGCCTTGAGATTTAATCTGGGAGTGGACTCCATGAGGAGTATAATAATCAGATGTGGTGGAGGCACCCAACATGTGGTAGGTTACAGTAGTGGATCTAATGCCCTGAAAAAGGAAACTTAATGATAGATCTACCTAGCACTCTGGGAGGCCAAGGCGGGCAGATCATTTGAGCTCAGGAGTTCGAGACTAGCCTGAGCAAGAAAGAGACCCCGTCTCTACTAAAAATAGAAAGAAATTATCTGGCCAACTAAAATATATATATATAGAAAAAATTAGCTGGGCATGGTGGCACATGCCTGTAGTCCCAGCTACTTGGGAGGCTGACGCAGAAGGATTGCTTGAGCCCAGGAGTTTGAGGTTGCTGTGAGCTAGGCTGATGCCACGGCACTCACTCTAGCCCAGGCAACAAAGCGAGACTCTGTCTCAAAAAAAAAAAAAAAAATGATAGATCTAACCCCATTGATACTCACTGTTCCCATGGGCTGAGATGCATTTCTGTCTACACCAAGACTGTCAATCCAGGATCACTGCCCCAAGAGATGCCCCTACTGCTTACCATCAACCACATTGGTTTCAAAGATACAAACCTTGACTTTGCCATTACTACAAATGGGTGGAAAAGAGTTTCTAAAGGACAAGGTAGGGAGACTGATAATAAATTGAATTAAACATGGAAAAAGAAAGAGTTTCTAAAGGAGACTGGGACTTGCCTCATTATAAATGCTAACAGCAACAAACTTTTCTTTAGTCTCTCTCTTCCTCTTAAAACACACACACACACACAAGGAACCAGAATGTCTGTAGGATGAATTCTCAGGCCATAGCAACTGTAATGCCCTGAGATCTAAGCAGTTCTTGGCTGGCCAGGAGTTAAGCCCTTTTGGGGAAGGAGACAGTGAGCCTGCCTTTTCCCTTACACAGCCCTGCCATGAAAACAAGCTCTTGTTTTTTGTTTTTGTTTGGTTTTTAGCTAAGAATCTCCATCCTCCCTGTAGGGATAAAAGATAGGCATGAGAAGCTTTTAGTGGCTCAAAAGGGTTTGATCTCAAATTTTCTTCCACCCAACTTGACCCTTCACCCCAATATTTGGAAGTAAGGGGAGGGGATTTGGGGAAAGTTGAGGGTAAGTTCTGGGTCAAGGGTGGTTTCAGGCTTTGACCAGGTAAGTGATGCAGGACTTATATATAGGGCATGCCCAGATGTGGATGCAGCTGGAGTGATGAAGAAGCCTGCACCACCCTACGGGGTCACCTGCCTAGCCACAGGTAAACAAAGAATAACAAAGCCTGGAGAAAATTCCTCTTCCTTTATATAGATCTCTTCCCCCTCCCCCCCACTGGAGTGCCAGCGAGCTGGCTGGCTGGGAGCCGGCGCTTTGGAGGCGCCGGAGAGTGGGTCTAAGGGTTCTGTCTGGCGTGCAGAAACTGGGACCCACCCGAGCCAAGAGCCGTTAGAGAGGGCGAAGGGATGGAGGAGGGGGCGGCTTGCGCCCTGCTCGGGAATGCACGGGGCGGAAGCACCCGGAGGTCCCCAGTGTCCGGCGCGCACCGGTACCACTCTCTCACTGCGGTAGCATCCCGACATGACACTGCAGCTGCAACAAAGCGGCGGCCACCGCGAGCCCTCGGCGCCCTGCCCCGCAGCCCCTGCCCCACACCACGCGGAGAGGGCAGCAGCCATGGGTGTGGGGCTGTGGGGGTGGGGAGGGGGGTACGAGGTAGGCCGAGTAGGGGCAAAAGCCCTGAAATGCGCAGGAAGCCGGGCGGCAACCTCTAGCGCCTCCTCCAGCGCAGCCAGACTGCAAGGAAAACAATTCGCCTTCATTCCCGAGCTTCGGCTGAGCCCTGCGACTCCCCCAGATGACCTAGTCGGAGCCCTCCGATGTGTTGCCTTCCCTTGCAACGCGCCCCCACGCCCCTCCAATCCAGCCGACTCAGCCCCGCGCCTCCCGAAGCCCCGGCGCGAGGACCCGCCCCGCTCCCCGAGAGCGGGTCCTGCTCCCGCGGGGCCGCCGCCCCCAGGTCCTCACAAGCGCTCACCAGGAGAAGGGAGCCCGCGATCATCGTGGCTCGGGCTGGGCGGGCGAAGCGGCTGCAGGAGGCGAGGGTGGTGCTGCTGCTCGCGGAGGTCCCCATGGCTGAGTGGCTGAGCCGGGGGCTCGCAGGGGCGCCCGGGGCGCACGGTCCCACGGCAGCTGGAATCGGCGGCTGCTTCTGCCCAGCGCCGCATCCACCGCCGCCTCCCGGGCCGGGAGCCCATCTACCTCCAACACCCCATGTGCACTGCGGCAGCCGGCAGCCAGGCAGAGGTGGGAGGCGGCAAGGGAGGCTCAGAGGGCGCTCAGCACCTGTCCAGCGGCGCGGCCGCCCGGGCGGGGAGAAGCAGCCGCAGCTGCAGCCCGCGCCTCCCGGTGCTCTGCTCCGACAGCGGCTGCGGAGAACCAGGGAGGAGGGCTGGGCGCGAGAGAGCAAAGGAGCAACTTCCCATAGCGAAGCTTCCAGCCACTATAACCACCCTCCTCCGCTGCCCAGACCGGCCGGCGAGGGACTGAGTCGGGTGGCCACCGGGCGCGGGGACACACGTGGTGGCGCCGAAGGGGCGGGGGACCGGCCCTTTGTGATGTCACCCGAGAGGAGGCTGGGCTCTTTGTGCGGTTAGAAAGGGGAAGTCGTTCCAGGTAGAGCGGGGAGGGAGAGAGTGCCTCTTGGCGTTCGCTGAAGAAACTGCATGTGCTCGTTGACCCGGAGAAAGCGCTGCGAAAGCATGCGCATGCATACCTGACCTAATAGTACTTATTTCCGAGATAACTCTAAGCAAATTATTTCTACGGCTGACTCCTCTCTCTTGTTCCTGACACAATTATTAAAAACAACCAATTACCATAGAGCACTTAGATCAACTGCGTGACCACAAAGAGACTTGTGTGTTACTCCTTAAACTTTGATGCGCTTTGGAATCACCCTGGAGAGTTTAAAACATACATGTTAATTCCTGGGTCTCACCTTCAGAAATTCTGATTTAATTGGAACTGGATGTGGCCTGGCCTAAGCAATGGAATTTTTTAAAGTCTCCGAGGTGATTTTAATATGGGAGACTTTAAGACCCTCTGAGTTTGAGACCATCTGGGCTAATGAATGCAATTGAGGAAATCCAAGTTAGAAGGCTTCCAAACCCAGAGTTGCTGGTATTTGGGTCCATGGATGGTCTTTGAGAGGACTTGGGACTCCTTGTAATGTTATGGACAGATGCATTTTCCTAATTAAAGAGTGCAGAGTTTTGAATCAGATGATCACAGAAATTTTAAAAAATCACCCCTCCTTCCAAAAATAGTGTTAAAAGTTTTTGAGTTGGGTTCCAAAAGCCTTGGTGGGATGTGGGTGGATAGAAGAGAGGCTCTGCTTCACAAGAACAACTGGAGTGTTCTCTTGGATGGTTGGCATCTCTCACACTTGTGTATGTAAAAAGAAGACTGTCAAACCTTTCTTTGTTTCTCTTGGGGGAAGACAGGGTCTCCTGACTGTGGCCACCATTTCTGGTATGGTACTGAAATTACAAGATGAAGCCATCTGGTTCATAATACTCAATTGTGCGGCCTAGTGTGCTGGGCTTACTCTCACTTTCTTTGGCCCCTTCTACTTCAAAGGAAACACATTTTAAATTATCTGCTTCAAGACCCAACAGCCAATGCTCTTGAAGGTAGGTAACCTGCTAAAGCAGAAGTGCCAACAGTTTGTTTTCTTATTAATTAGCAAACCTTTGGTGCTTTGTTCTGTGCACACTTTGAAAGATACTAAAATTCATATGAGGATGAATTCCAACTATTCTTTCAAACATCTGTCAGTAAAAAAAAAAAAAAAAAAAGATTATCGATAGAGTGAAGAAGAAAAGCCACAATATATAACCTGTGGTGAAATTCAAAACAGTTGTAGAAAATACTACCACTAATGTGAAGTTTTGGGCAGGAGGGGGATGTTTGGACTTAAAGGTCTCAAGCTATTTCTAGAAGTTGGAAGAGTAAAGGATATGTGCTGTATCTCCATGCAAAATAGTTTCACTTATTTCTTCAAAAATTCAAATGACTGTCAATACTATTATGAGGTGTCTTTTTTAAAGTTACACAGGTGTTAAAATGGGGGAGTTTTAAAGCAGCTTTTAGTTAGTTCATTTTATTCCTTACATCCAAACTGACATTTCTCAAGGTAGTATCTGATTAATCTGCTCCATAGAGTCGGGCAAGTTTATAGTTTGGGTTACTATGCAGGTATGAGGAATCCTTCTCAACTATTCGTCTTCCTAAAATCTAAAAAAAATTGACTTGTTCTTGTACCACTTTCAAATTCCATGAGTTCCTGGTGTGGCATTGATCACAACAAGTTGAAATTGAATAGACATTTGAGAGATCTAAAAATATCACTCATTTTTGTGTTTACTATTAATATTTAAATAAATGTCCCTCTATATGAGTGATAAATAGATTATAATTTTCTTTTGAAGGTGTCCTTTCACTCCGATTTTTCATGTATCTGGAGATCTTTTACTGATATCCTTCTCGTCTGGAGCAGCTTTTGCTTCTTATTTTTGGATTTTCTTTTAATGAGACAATGGCATGCCAGTTTAGTCTCTGAGACAGTGGATGGTGTTTGTGGGTGAGAAACAACCACACCCTGTATGATTGATGCAGTAGATGCTGTAAAGGGCATGCAAATTGACCTCCCTGTCAGTAGGTGGCACTTGCCGGAAGGAACAAGCTGCAAAGTTGTTTTTGGGTCCTACGACAGGCTCTAGTCCCTCCAGAGAAGCACTTGATTGTCCCAGGTGGTGGGTGGGGCCCTGGGATTTCAGGTGAGTCCTTATTCTCTGCCACAGCAGAGACAGGTGGGGGAGTATGGCAAGGGATCTGTTTCAGCAGGGATCAAAGGTTTTTTCCCATCTTCTAGGCAGAGACACCAGGAAAGGGATGTAGTGGTCTCACCCAATCACAAATCTCCCCTCCTTGCCTCCGAGCAATGTAATTGAGACCTGGGGGTACAGAGATGTGGCCTGTGGGCCTGTGCCCAGTCCCAAAGATTAATCCCTGACCATGCCTGGGAGAAGCACGCTGGTCCCGAGTTGCCCATGGGGTGCCCAAACAGGTTCGATGTTCCTCTGCCTCAGGGCATGCCCCACACTGATGGATTCACCGGGCAAGCAGCACCAGGGAGGGCCAGTGGGCAGAGAGCTGACAGTCTCAGAACCCCTCAGTCCACTGCAGGACCCCTAGAGGAAAGGTCTGAGCCCCACTCTCTGTGGAAGGCCCAGTGTGGTGGATGCACCAACAGAGAAGAGAAATAATCCCTGCAAGCCCTGGGTCAATCATCTCTCAGCAGCCATGGGTGGAGCAGGGGAAGGGGAGAAAAAGAGTCTGAGCGGAGGAAAGCTAGCACTCTGCTCATCTCTGTCCCTCTCTCCAAAAGCAGCTCACCCAGAATGTCCAGGCTCTGGGGTCACACACCGGTCCTCTGTGGCTCCTGCGGTCTGGGCCAGAGTTGGCAAATGTTTGTGTGAGAACGAGTGAGACTAAAACTGAGGGGCTGAGGCCTCCTGGGGAGGATAAAGGTGCACGGTGGGTGGAGAAGCAAGATGGCACTTGCCCTCTTGGCTCAGGTTTGCGGTGACAGGAAGTGACCCCGAGGGCGCCAGCTGCCTGGTGTTTTTCATCCTCACGAAGATCCCAGTTCACTGGTGGCAGTAGCTTCTGGGCTTGTGAAGGTAGAAGAGCTCTCCAGCAACTCCAGAGCCCACTGACTGCCAGAGATGCAGGGGAGGGGAAATAAGCCCCTCCACCTACGCTTCTCGCTGGACACTAAGCCTCTCAGGGGTTGATCTCCGCCATTATCCTCTTCCTCCATGTTCTGCTCCTAATTCTCAGGGCTAGAGTCCAAGACCACGGTGTGAGTGGAGTTGGTTTCTTCTGAATCTCTCTCCTAGGCTTGCAGATGGCTGTCTTCTCTTCTCCCTGTGTTCAGTATCTCTCTTGTTATTTCTGTTTCTATTCTAGATTACAGATCATTTGAATCTAGAGGAAGTGTGAAACTTTATTACTTTAAATTAAAATATATAAATGCCTTCCATTTTGAAGTAAAAATGCTTCAACCATTGATTAACTCACCGTCACATTTTTGATACGGTAACTTAGACATGTTTATTTCTGGGAAAGGACAAAAATTCCATGATAAGGAAGTTCCTTCCCAAGTTCCAAGGAAAGGAAAGATTTGTTGATAAATTATAATTACAGCTAAAATCAAAAGGCCTACAGCAGCAAGGCCTAAATGGGTAAGACCAAGCTCATCTTTGCTGTAAAATCACTCTGTCTCCAACCTCCACCCTAACTCTGGACTTTGTCTCTGTTTCTGTCAATGCTGTGGAATTCTCCTATTTTTCCAATCTCAAAATCATTGCTAATGCTTTCCTCTCCCTTAGTACATTTCCAATTAGCCTACTTTTTCTGTACTTCCATTTTTTCCATTTGCTCTTTCTCGTCAAAAACCTGATGCTACATACCTGCACACCGAAGAAATCCCCAGAATTACCATCTTGCCTCGAGTGTTGCCTCATTTCTTTACTTATACTGTACACTTTAGGAAGTTCTAGTAAAATTTCAATTTTTAAAAATGTAAGTACCCATTTTTTATAATGAAAATAACCTTTGTCCACATTCTGAGAAGTGACTGCCATGTGGCCAACATCCTAAGCTGATCTATGGAGGAATGACAGGAATAGGAGTGAACACAAGCTCACAGGGAGGAAGAATATGAAACATGTCTAAGCAACAGCAAGATCGTTTCATTTCAACGCATACTATGTATTTATGTATCTACATAAATATCTACGGTGTGCCTGGCACTGTTGGGTACTACAGACACAATAACATCTGCCTTTGAGGGGTCTCCTCTTCAGTCTCTGGAGGGGAAAAGTGTAAAGATAACTAAAGTAGTGCAGCTATAATGCAGGTTTGAGTGCTAGAGACTGCCATTCTCCCCCATGATAAATACACACCTGTTTTCAGCTGATGATGTGGCTGCCCAGAATAAAAGACTGCATTTCCCAGCCTCCAGTGCTGTTACGTGTGGCCATGTCACTCACGTCACTAAGTTCTGGCCAAGGAGAATTATCCTGTGTGCCTTCTGCAAAGTCTTCCCATTGGCTGGGACTTAGTTATCCATCACCTCTCTCATTCAATGTGTCACCAAGACCTGCTAATTCTGTCTCTATCAGTTGTGTCCCCTGCCCCTCCACTATATCCCCTCTGCTCTAGTCTAGGCCTCTTGCCTAGATGGTTACACAAACCCCACGATTGGTTTCCTTGCCTCTAGCTTTGCCTGGACCAGGCAGTCCTACAATAAATCTCTTCTTCATATGCTAAGGAAAATGAGCTTTTTAGGCCGGGCGCGGTGGCTCATGCCTGTAATCCTAGCGCTCTGGGAGGCCGAGGCGGGAGGATCGTTTGAGCTCAGGAGTTCGAGACCAGCCTGAGCAAGAGCGAGACCCCGTCTCTACTAAAAGTAGAAAGAAATTAGCTGGACAACTAAAAATATATAGAAAAAATTAGCCGGGCATGGTGGTGCACGCCTGTAGTCCCAAGCTACTCAGGAGTCTGAGGCAGTAGGATTGCTTGAGCCCAGGAGTTTGAGGTTGCTGTGAGCTAGGCTGATGCCACGGCACTCTAGCCTGGGCAACGGAGTGAGACTCTGTCTCAAAATTAAAAAAAAGAAAAAAAGAAAAAGAAAAGAAAATGAGCTTTTTAGAATCCAAATATGAACATGTCCTTCCCTCACCAAAAGCCCAGCAAAGCTTCCTCATTAGTCTCAATTTGAAGTTCTAAGTCCTAATAAAACCATCTGTACTCTCATCACTGCTTATGATTCACCCCTCCCATTGTTACAAGGCATTGAGTAAACATGCGCAGATGTGGTGTGGAGAGCCTTTACTTCCAATATCCAGCTTAGTTTTTCATCTCCACTGCCTGCCAATCCCTACAAACCCCTCTCTCAGATTCCACACGCTAATTTCACTAGATCATTGTGTTTCCTAACTACCTTTTCCCTGTCATACTTCCAAGCCTTTGTTAGGAGTCGTTTTCATTTCCCTCCCTCTGTTTATAGAATCCATGTGGATCAACCCTTTAAGAACATGCTCTAATGACACCTCATCTGAGAAGCCTTTCCTAATGTTCTCTCTTCACCTTGTTTGCCTCCATTTAGAATTAGTTGTTCTTCTAGTTTTTTTTCACATGGCTCTATTATAGCATGTATGACATTATGCTGTAATTACTTTATTTCTGTGTGTCCCCAGCCAGACTTTGAGCTCTTTAAGGGCAAAGTCCATGTCCTTATCATCTTCATATTTCCATAGTCAAGGTTTGAGATATTACCAAGCTCAATAAATATTTGTTGAGTGAAACAAACTTGGCAAGTTAGACAAGCAATGGGATAGTTAACACATCCGATGTGCCTTTTCTTTGTTCAAGCCTTAATTTCAGGCATCCCAGCTGTGTTATACAAACAATAAGAGGTTTAATATTGTGTATTTCTAAAGTGCCATGTCCTGGATTTGGGTTAAACAATTTGTCAGTAGCTCTTGTTCCTTAAAAGAATTCATATAAGAACCTGCTGTTCTTTGGCCTAAGAAGGAATATTAGCCATTCAGCAGCAGATTGCAAGATTAAGTGCGTGAGCATGAGTTCAATCAAGTCTCCATGGTGATATGCTACAAAGACGACACTCTTGGATAAGATCAAATGGGGACTGAATTGCAAAGCAGGCACACTTTCAGAAGCTTCCTTCTCTCTTGGACAATAAGGAAGGCATGATTTAAAAAATAAGATGGCCAATCCCTTGAAGATGTGATATCTCTGTCTCACTCCCCCAAAACCGTAAGGTGATTAAATTATTTCCCTTGCCTGAGAAAAGAACCTGTAAAAGGCATAGCACTATGAAAAGGAGAGTTCACCTTGAATTGCCACCACGAGCTTAGGAGTCCACACCTGTAATGTTTTCATTTCACCATAAGCTCTTCCCACTCACAGACTTACCATTTCTCTCTTTAATGAGAGAGTTGCCATGAAGATAGACCTTGTTCTTCACTCCTTCCTGCCCTTGCTAAAAGATAGAAAATTTAATAGTTTAATTGAAGGACAGTGGGTTTGGGGATCCACTAGATATTGGATCACAGCTTCATTATACTACTTATTAACTGGGTAGGGTTGAGCAAGTATCTTCATCTTTTGGTGTCACTTGTAAGACAGTTAAGAACTATCTCATGGCGGTGATATGAGGAATAAAATGAGACAAAATTTGTAAAATTCCCTGCATAGGGCTTGGCCCTTAGTATGTACTCAATAAATCAACTTCCCTTCCAGAATCCCTTTTTAAGAGGATAATCTTTGATAAACTACTCTGATTAGAGAAGTATCGTTGGGTTGGAAAGTTTGAAATCTTTTCAGACACATTAGAACTTAGGGTTAAGGTAACTTAGTGATAGAAAAATTGCTTACTCAGTTATGTTGCAATGTGGTGTCACCAAAAGTGCAATAGGCAGGAGACCTGGTTTCTGGTCTTGGCTCTGGCACTAACCAGCTGTGTGACTTCCGACAAGTCACTGCACTTCTCTGTATCTGTTTAGTTTTTTTAAGCTTCCACTATGTGCAAAATGATAAAAATGATGATCTTTTTTTCTATCACTGAAGTTGTATGATACTAATTGGCTCATGTGGCATGTTTTCTCTTGGTTATGAGGAAGGTGGGCTGTTTGAAGCAGAAAGAAGATTGAAGAAGGAGTTATTTGGGGATGGGGAGGTCCACGAAGATGCTGGGAAGGACCATGGAACACGATTAGCTTCTGTTCAGGAGTTGCTTGTCCAGTTTGGGATTTATCAAGTTATTGGCTTCTCTGCCTGTTATACTTGCTCTCTGTGACTGATCTTTCATCTGCAGTCACCAAGTCATTACTGAGGGCTCACTTTGGTTCAGTGCTGTGTTAAGAAGCAAGGTTTCAGGCAGAATATCAGGCAAGGTCTCTGCCTTCCAGAAGCTTACAACAAAATCAGACAGATAAGATGAACATAGATGAAAGCATATTACGCACACTATAATTTAGTACCAAGATATGTGTCCCAAGCTATACATGTATAGGAGGAGAAAAGATAGTTGAGGGTTGGAGTACTTGGGGAAGGCTGAATGGGTTATTCCCTGAATATGGGGAAAATCTGTACTGGAAGAAATTTATTGGGTTTCTGAGCCAAGGAAACAAAACTAGCAAAGACACAGAAATGAGGAAGACCTGACATTTCCATCTGAAGCACTAAGATGTTCCCTCTTGGACCAAACACGCTGTTCTTTTCTCTGTCTGTCAGCCCTGTTGAGCCTGGCCTGGATTCACTTAATGGCTTTTGATCTACCTACCTCTCCCTGTGCTCCTCATCTGTCAACCCTCCTCCCATTGACATGTCACTTTCCCCAGAGCCATCCTACAAGTCCTCACACCTTGGTCTACCATTCGCATCTTAGAAGGTTCCTTTAATTTGGCATAGCTCTGACTGTATTTTCTCAGCTCTTATGCTGTGAATAACCAGTGTTGTAAAGAAGTCTTGTCTGCACTAACAGAACTCCATGCTGTGTAACCTCACCTTGGTCCTCACTGCATTAGCGCCAACCAGACTTTTGTCTTTTACTTCTCATGGCATTATGCATGGTAGTTGCTTCAACCTCTTTCTGTTTCCCTCAACTCCTCTGCATGCCCACCCCGACCCCTTCACTCTCATCAGACAATCTTGATAATCATGATTCTGCAATGTACACTTCCTCCACTTCCTTCTTTGAAGTCTAAGTCATTCTCTAGCTTCCCTCTCCTTTTTTTTCTTTACTTCTCTTTCAGTGTTTGAAGCATCAGTGGTTCTTGCCAAGACTGATGCTTCCTTTTATGATCTTAACTTCTCTGCTCTTGCCTCCTCTAAAATTGTACCTCCTTTCCCCCTGCCATTGTAAACATCTCTGTTTTCTGCTTTTCCCCCTACATAGGATGTCCAAGTATCTTCATCCTTAAATACATAAATAAACACATAAACAAATAAAAGAAACCCTTACCTTTTTACCCTTTTACCTCTTCAAATTACTCCTTGATTTTCTTCTTCTTTTTACCAACATTTTAAAGAAGTAATCCTTTTTTTTTTCATGTCCACTTTCCTATCCCTTTAGTTTGGTGTTTCCTCTCATCAAACCACAGTTCCCACCAAGTGCCCTCAGTGGTCTGCTCCACAGATCCTTCGGTGTCTGTGCTGTTGAGTCCATCTTCCTTCCTGAGTATGTTTCATTCCCCAGTGGCTTCCATGCCAGAGCATTACTGTAAGGTGTGTAACTTTCTTTCTTTCTTTCTTTTTTTTTTTTTCAGACAGAGTGTCACTTTGTCACCCAGGCTAGAGTGCCATGGCATCAGCCTAGCTCACAGCAACCTCAAACTCCTGGGCTCAAGCAATCCTCCTGCCTCAGCCTCCCGAGTAGCTGGGACTACAGATGTGCACCACCATGCCCGGCTAATGGCTAATTTTTCTAATTTTTACTAGAGATGGGGTCTCGCTCTTGCTCAGGCTGGTCTCGAACTCCTGAGCTCAAGCCATCCTCCTGCCTCAGCCTCCTGGGGTGCTAAGATTACAGGCATGAGCCACCGTGCCCAGCCAAGTGTCTAACTTTCTGATCTCTCATTATTTCTGACTAAATATATTTGTTTCCTTTTTTTTTTCCTGCCTAAAAATACAGACATTCCTTGATGTTCTTTCTTCAGCCCTCTACCTTTTATGTCCATGTCATCTCCTTTGTCATGCGTTTATTGTCACAGTCTCAGCACTGATTCTACTCCTTTAACTCTCACCTCTTCACCTCTGCCCCGTCTTTCCCTCAAGACCCATTTTCATTTCCAGTAGTTTGCTCAATGCCTCTTCCTCAGTATAGAAATGGCCCTCGAACTCAACATACCTGAAACCATTCTCCTCTTCCTAAATAAACCACCAGCTCTTTTTGCTCTCGCTGTTTTGTTGTGGCTGTTGTTTGCTTGTTTTTAGTGGCACCATATTTCTTCCCCACCCGAAGGTCTGTTTCCCAGAACCATCTCTGTCTCCTCCTCTTCTTTGCTTTCTCGCACCTCCTACCTCTGCTTTGCTGCTAAGACCTTTTCTTTAACAGTGTCGCTTGTATCTTTATATGTCTTTCCATTTCTTTCTACCAACATCTAGTTGAAGTTGAAGCTTTTATGAGCTTTGCTTAGCTGAATTCATTAGGTACATAACTGGGCTACTTCTCTCTAGTTCCTCTCCTCTAACACTCTTATACACCATGGCTAAATTAATTTTCCTAAGTCACAGCTTTGATTATTTCTCATACTTGTTCAGGTACCCTCAATGGCTCCCCATTGATTGAAAACTTATGTATAAAATTTTCAATTCGTAAAGGACCAGAACAAAGGGAAAATAAATAAATAAATAAATAAAATAAAATAAAATAAAAATTTTCAATTCGGCATTCAAGGCCCTTTACAATATGGCCTCAAACTCCCTTTTCTGCCTCATCATCCACCACTCCAAGTGATAAAGAAATCTATACTCTTGTTTAAAAGTATACCAGAATCGCTTCTCGGCCTTTTGGCTAAGATCAAGCGTAGTATCTGTTCTTATCAGTTTAAAAAGTATACCAGAGTGGGCCAGGCTTGGCTCACACCTGTAATCCTAGCACTCTGGGAGGCCGAGGCAGGAGGATCACCTGAGCTCAGGAGTTTGAGACCAGCCTGAGTAAGAGGGAGACTCTGTCTCTACTAAAAATAGAAAAAAATTAGCCAGGTGTGGTGGTGTACACCTGTAGTCCCAGCTGCTTGGGAGGCTGAGGCAGGAGGATCACTTGAGCCCAAGAGTTTAAGGTTGCTGTGAGCTAGGCTGATGTCACAGCACTCTAGCCTGGGCAACAGAGTAAGACTCTGTCTCAAAAAAAAAAAAAAGTATACCACAGTGCACAGATCTGTCAAAAAAATAAAAGTTATGTTTTGTCTTTGTTATTGTTGCTATTGTTAACACTGGAGTTGGCCTTCACAGTCCTTGATTTTGACCTTTCTGATGACCTGATTTGAAACCCAAGGCCCATTTTATACCCCACATCCTCAAAGATGAAGCCCTGAACCCTCTGGCATTTCAGCTGCAGCAGGCAAGGCTGAGCCACCCTAGAGGACAGGGTCAAGGAGGTCCCCTCTAGCCCTTGGACCAGAAAGAAGGCATGGCAGCAATGGCGTGAGAGCTGGTCCCCTGGGATGGTCAGACTGCCCCTTGTTTGCTCTGTTTTATTCCTTTACCCTCCCTTCAATCACATGTTCCCAACTTCTTCCAAACTCCTCCCTCTTCTCTTACCTCTCCCCCTTTCCCCTCCTACATTTGTGAACTCCTCTCCACCCCAAATGCCAGGAATGTGAATTGTGTAAAAAGTCAAAAAACATGAGATGTAAACAAAACTGCACAGTGGAGAAGAATGCAAAATTGCTTTTCAAATAGAAGAGGAAAAAGCAAACCCTCTAAGATCCTGTTCTGTGGCGGTGACTCAGATATTGGGGCTTGGGAAGCGACGGGTCATTTCAACTGTCTCAGGGAGGTAAGCTTGTGCAGTGCAGAGACTGCGATCTTGAGAAGTGATAACTTGCCCAAGGCAAGGTACTCTGTGATACTGGGATATAATAAGAAATATCTACATAGTCTCTGCCCCTGATTCCTGACACAGAGCACCTAAAACCCTTTTAGATAGGAGTGCTAGGAGGATCTTTTGTTCTTATTTAGTCTTTGGCCCCCAAAGTGCCTGACGCAAAGCTCCTGAAATCTTTGCAATTTCCTTAGTGATAAGAGAATCTGACACAAAGCTCCTAAATCCCTGGGAATCCCTTGGAATTTCCTGAGTGATAGGAACATCTTTTATTCATGTGATAAATGAATAAATGAATATTGGTGGGCTGCTGGATAGCCTCAGGATGGGTGCTGGTTGCCAGAAAACCTACCAAGGGATTAGAGGGTTGGAACTTCCAGCCCCATCCCCTGACCTCAGGAAAAAAGAGAGGGGCTGGAGGTTGAGTTGATCGCCAGGGGCCAACGATGTAATCAATCATACCTATGGAAGGAGCCTCCGTAAAATTCCAAAAGGACAGGATTTGGAGAGCTTCCAGGTTGCTGACCATGTGGAGGTGCCTGGAGGGTGAGGTTACCAGAGGGCATGGAAGCTCTGTGCCCCTTTCCTCGTGCCCTGCCCTGTGCATCTCTTCTATCTGGATGCTCATCTGCATCCTCTGTAATATATTTTGTAATAAATGGGTAAACATAAGTTAAGTGTATGTATCCCTGAGTTCTGTAGGCCTTTCTAGCAAATAAATTAAAACCAAAGAGGAGGAACTCTGACTGACAGCTGGTTTGTCAGAAGCGTAGGTGAGGCTGGGTACGGTGGCTCACACCTGTAATCCTAGCACTCTGGGAGGCCGAGGCAAGAGGATCGCTCAAGGTCAGGAGTTCAAGACCAGCCTGAGCAAGAGCAAGACCCCATCTCTACTAAAAATAGAAAGAAATT
>CM052441.1:83778380-83800960 GCA_028533085.1 Varecia variegata | reverse complement strand
CGCTTAAGCCCAGGAGTTTGAGGTTGCTGTGAAAAAAAAAGAAATAGATAACCTAAATAGGCCTACATTAAAGAAATTATAAATGTTCTTACCACAAAAAAAGATAAATATTTGAGGTGATGATATGTTAAGTAGCTTGATTTAATTATTCCACATTATATTCATAAATCATAACATCACTTTGTATACTATAAATATATACAATGATAATTTGTCCATCAATTAATGAATGGATAAAGAAAATGTGTCATATATACACAACGGAATACTATTCAGCCATAAAAAAGAAGGAAATCCTGTCATTTGCAACAACATGGATGAACCTGGAGGACACTATGTTAAGTGAAACAAGCCAGCCACAGAAAGACAAATATCACATGATCCCACTTATACGTGAAATCTAAAAAAGTTGAACTCACAGAAGTATAGAGTAAAATTGTGGTTACCAGAGGCTATGATGGAGTGGGGATGGGAGGGTGAAGGTTGGGGAGATGTTGGTAAAAGGATACAAAATTTCAATTAGATAGGAGGAATGAGTTCAAAAGATCTATTGCACAACATGGTGATTATACTTCAAAACAATCTATTGTATTCTTGAAAATTGCTAAGAGAGTAGATTTTAAACATTCTCACCACAAAAAAAAGATATGTGAGGTAATGTATATATTAATTAGCTTGATTTAGACATTTAAAAATGTACACATACATCAAAACAACATGCTATAGGCAATTAACATATACAATTTTTATTTGTCATTTAGATAAAGTTTTTAAAAGGATTAATTATAAGCACATTTTTTGCAAATAATAAAAGGGAAAATAAAAAATATTTAAGTAGAGGCAGAAAAACCTAGTTTACTAGCAATTTTTTTAAAAGTCTGTTCATGTATTGCTGAGCTTTCCTACATGTGTGGGAAATTCTGAGAGAGGCCCTTAAAGCTAACATTTTGTGAACATTATAAATAGGTACACAGAAGACTGATATGCTATAATAAAGCTTCATAGACATTGTTGCCTTTAAATATCCATTGTCTCGTTCTGTTCAGGCTGCTATAACAAATAACCATAGACTGGGTAGCTTACAAACAACAGAAATTTATTTCTTACAGTTCTAGAGGCTAGAAAGTCCAATACCAGTTTGCCAGCATAGTCAGGACCCATGGAGGTCCTGCTTACCTCATGGATAGAAGTGTTTCACTGTAACCACACATGGGGAGGGACTAGCTAGCTCTCCAGAGTCTCTTTTATAAGGGCATTATATTATATGGGGGTTAGGATTTGGACATATGAATTGTGGGAGAAAAAACATTCAGACCATAGCATCCGTTCTTTTGTTTTTTCTTAGTGACAGAACCCTAATGTTACTTGGAGCTAACTCTCCCTGGTCTTATTTTATGTGAAAGAGCAATTAATTTTTAACTTTTTAAAGGGACTCTGGGCTGGAGGTGGTGGCTCACGCCTGTAATCCTAGCACTCTGGGAGGCCGAGGACGGAGGATCGCTGGAGGGAGGAGTTCGAGACCAGTCTGAGCAATAGCGAAACCTCGTCTCTACTAAAAATAGAAAGAAATTAGCTGGACAACTAAAAATATATAGAAAAAATTAGCCGGGCATGGTGGCACATGCCTGTAGTCCCAGCTACTCAGGAGGCTGAGGCAGAAGGATTGCTTAAGCCCAGGAGTTTGAGGTTGCTGTGAGCTAGGCTGATGCCACAGCACTCCAGCCCAGGCAACAGAGTGAGACTCTGTCTCAAAAATAAATAAACAAATAAATAAATAAATAAAGTGACTATGATTTCGGGTCTTCTTTGTATATAGATGAACTGATACATATGGTAGCACATGCTACAATGATGCAACTCAAATATCCCCCTTCAGGATTAAAAAACTTACTCCACTAGCAGCTGAGAGTGTTGTCCACAATAGCCCTCAGCTTTCAGCTCTCTCTGGTACCTGCCTTGTGCTGAAGAAAGCTACCTCATGCCAGGTCATGCCCTATTTCTAGGACAATTTATACCCAATTACTGATTATATTAAGGAATATTAAGGTCTAGTTCCCTTGCTCCAGCATGGAATAACTGAAGGGCCATCTCAGTTTCAGAGTTCCTTCTGGAGTTAGTTCAGGCCTTTGTCAAAACTGCATCACAGTCTAACTTTTTCTGCTTAATCCTACTTCTTTCCTTTCCCTTCCACTTGTGTTGATCCCGAAGCACTCCCTAATAAACTTCCTGCACACCACACCATTATCTTCCTCAGATCTTTGTCTTAGGGAATGCAACCTGCAACATTAGACAGAAAGGTCTTTTCATGCACAAAAATTCATAAGTAGCACTAGAATTGAAAGAATATCAACCAAACCAATTTCTTACATGTTTTTTTTGAAAAAAGCAATGGATTGTTGGCAGAAATTTCCATACTGCACCTAATGAAACAACCATGTATGCTGAACAAATATATTTACCATATTTTGGACACCAGCAGTTTTCTACCAAAGGTTGTACCACCCTTTGGGGATCTTTGGAAATTTTTAAGGGATTCTGGGGGGTCACCATGACTAGCAGGTGTGCCTGGTGTTTAGTGTTAAGGTCCAGGGTTGCTAAGAATCCAGTAATAGTCAATAGAATCCTAACAGCGAAGAATTTTTTTTTTTTTTTTTTTTTTTGCCAAAGAGGATGCAAAGAGGTAAAAGACATAGTCTCCTCTTTATGCCCTTACTGAGCTTATTTTCTAACCATGGGAAAAGAAAAATAATAAATATGATAAATATATCAACAGCATGGAACAACATCCACTGATAGGCAGTTTGTATAGGCAGTAAATGCAAAAATAGTTCAGAATGTGAAAAATTGCAACAGATAGGGGTGCACAGGGACAGCTGCAAGATTCTAAAAATTAATGGGAGAATGAACTTTTACAAATTTTACCCTGAGAATTTTGTGTCTCAAAACTTTTGACAAATTATAAATAACTCTGCTAGTAAGTGGTAAAAGCTGAATTTAAGCTCAGAGCTGTCTGATTCCAGCGCCCATCTATGCCCTTTCTACTCCACTCTGCTGCTTTTACTCAAGATAAAACTCTAAAACTCCCACATTCACTTACTAGTAAACCTGTCTCTCCTCCCTCCGGAAACTGAAAAGTAATTGATCTTTGGAGCACACCCTATTCATTTCTGTTGGCCACTGTAGGTGATACCAGAGGTCAGCACTCTAGAACACGTTGGCAGGAAGTGTCCAGCTGTTAGCCTGGACACTTGCCAGGTGCTGCCTGCAATCCCTGGCCAGGTGATCTCTGCAGTCCCTGTTCCCATGGATATCATGGTGCTGGGAAGGGAGTCAGTTGGGAAGCAGTCATGTTCCTCCTCACAGCTAGAAATCAAAGTTACTATGGTTCCTCTAGATTCCAGCTTCCCACATTGTCATCCACCTAAATTTAAGAAAAATGAGTTGCTAGAAAAACAGGAAAAAAGCAAAGATGTCTGTGAGTGGGAGTATAGCATACCATCATTGCTGTATTTTTAGGATTTTAATGTAATGCCAGAAAGGTTATTTCCTCTTGAGCCATGTTACTTAAACTGAAGTTCCCTTGACACCAGGAAAAAAGAGTCATGGTTTGGTTAAGCTCCTGCAGAAACGGGAATCTTTTGCCATGGATGTGGTTTGCTTGATTTGGAAATTTTGGCATAAGTAAAATAAAAACAGAACTGTACATAAAAATAGCTAAGTTGATCCAGTGTTACCAAACTATACTAAGTCTGTTGACCAAGGTTTAAGGATAGAAACAAAAATTTGGCCTTTTTCTCATTTATTCTCACTAAATTTTTATGATCCCAAATTATTTTGCCCGGGTCTTCTTTTCTCCTCATATTCCAAAGAGAAACGCTTCACCCTTTGTTCTTACTCCTTTTGATTCAATTCTGGTGGCCTCATCTGTTCATCACTCACCATTGTAGAGTTTTTGTTTGCTTTGTGGAGGAAAGACCCAGATGTTTTTAATAAGACAATCCAATTTATTTGTTTGTTTGGTTTTTGATTGTTTGTTTGTTTTTGAAATGGGGTCTCGCTCTGTTGCCCATGCTAGACTTGAACTCCTGGGCTCAAGTGATGCTCCCATCTCAGTCTCCTGAGTGGCTGGGACTATAGGCATGAGCCACCACACCTGGCAAGACCTAGGCTTTCATTTTTTTTCTTTCTCTCTCTCTTTTTTTTTTTTTTGGAGACAGTGTCTCCCTCTTTTGCCTGAGCTAGAGTGCAATGGCCTCATCATAGCTCAAAGGTTTTATAGAGCAATGGAGAAGAGCTGGACCTCCCCTCTTAGCCAGAAGTAAATGTGCTGGGACAAAGTGCCTCTTTTCACATGCCTCTACCTTCACCCACCCTTGCTTTTCCTTTACAGGGCAGAAGCTAAAGAGCTAACAAACACACGGTGCCCTCCATACAGCAGCATGAAACATACTCACTTATCTTTCCTGTTTGCAGATTTCCTGACAGTGTGCCACTTTGGAAAGAGTCAAATGGCTTCTCTTGCCTTAGGTTTCTAGATGCCATTAGGAGATTATTGGTCATGTGAATATCATGTTTTTCTTTGCTGACAAGACAAGTAGTCCTAACAGCCTGTTTTCATGTATCAACAGATACAGTTATTCTTTTAGAGAACTTGCCCCCAGCGTTAAGGGCCAAAAGCTTCAAGACTACTGACTGTTATAACTTTTGGCCATATAATGTTAAAGGCTGAGGCCTCGTGCCTGTAATCCTAGCACTCTGGGAGGCCGAGGTGGGAGGATCACTCGAGGTCAGGAGTTCGAGACCAGCCTGAGCAAGAGCGAGACCCCATCTCTACTAAAAATAGAAAGAAATTATCTGGACAGCTAAAAATATATAGAAACAAAAATTAGCCGGGCATGGTGGCACATCCCTGTAGTCCCAGCTACTCGGGAGGCTGAGGCAGGAGGATCACTTGAGCCCAGGAGTTTGAGGTTGCTGTGAGCTAGGATGATGCCATGGCACTCTAACCTGGGCAACAGAGTGAGACTCTGTTTCAAAAAAAAAAAAAAATGTTAAAGGCTGAAATTTTGACATTGTCAAAGCTATTTCTGTAATGTCACAGTGTGAGTTTCGTTCCAAAAAATCATTAACCTGCTATCTCGCTTCTGTAAAACTGCTTGTTAAAGACAGTGCCCCAAGTGTGGGAATGCAACACCATGTTCTGCATGACCAGGCCCTAAACTGCCCAGATCCTGTTGCACCAGGACATGAGAGTGTGTAATGCTGCTTTTTGCCCCTGTAATCATGCTTGCTCTGCCCCAGTGATTTTTCACCCACGATAAAAGCTTTCTGCTTCAAAGGCTCAAGCTGCTCTCTGTGCCACCGCCTTTGGCGGTGCAGAGAGTAGTTGCTGGCCAGCTAATAAAGACTCCTAATTTGGCTCAATTTGGTCTTTAGGTGGTCATTTCCCGCATCTCAGACCATAACACCCAGGAACAAATTCAAGCTAACAGCAAGACATAGCCTTCTATAAGGTCACTGAAGTAAAATCTAACAAAGTGTCTTTTTTAAAAACAGTAAGATGTCAGGGGTTTTTCACACCTTGCAACCAACTAGTTATGTGGTTTAATTGTTTTGAATCTTACTTAACTCTGCATTTATATTCAAGTATAATCCAATATTTCTACAGATTCCTAGAGTTTATTTTACCACCATCCACCCATCCGTGCTTCCAGATTACAGAAGGTCTAGATCTTTAGCAGTTTCCATGCTGTCATTTACACCCATAAATGTCGTTCGTACCCAAGCATTCTGTGAGTCTAATAACTGAAGTGAGAGGCCCCATTGTGAACTGAGCAATCTCCTTATTTCATAGGAAACTTATTTCATAGTTTCCTTAACTGCTGACCTTCTCACTGTCTCTTCTGTCCTGGAGCCACAGGGACAGTTTCTCCTTGTTCTCTGCAAAATCGTTCTCCTTTATTCAGATTCTGGAAGCTCATCTCCTTCCAGGAAGTGGCTTTAAACAAACACCTTCTCAACAATGGCAGATCTCTCCTATAAGGAAACCTGCACGGGCTGCGATTATCCTAGTTGCCCCTTTGGGGAAAAGAGAGAAAAGCCCGAGAAAGGGAACCAGAAGAGACAGGGCCACCCATGGAACAACTTGGAGAGCGTAAGATAGAATCATCTGAAAATCAGACTCTTCTCAGAAAGGACAGGCAATGATGGGCAGCTGAATAAGAGATGACTATAATAGTCCGGGCACCCAGACAGGCACCCAACCCAAACCAGTTTGAGGTGGAAAGGAGATGTATTGGCGCTGTTACCTGTGCAGGATACTGGGGAAACTCACATGGCTGAAAGGTGAGCTGCAGAAACCAGGCCTCAGGGCCAACAGAGGGGGACTTCCTGACACTAGGGCTTGGTCTCTCTCCCTCAACACCCATCCCTGCTTGTTTCTTCTTGGTTTCATTCCACACATCTGCTGCTTCATGTGGAAGAGAAGATGGCTTAGGGAAGCCCTGGAGGCAGGTCCATACTCAAAGAGGATGACTTCTTTTCCATGTGTCCCTGTATAAAGGTCAAATCAGACTCTGATTGGCCTCTCTTGGGCCATATGACCATCACTGCATATGAGGGGAGGGAGGCCCACCAGGATAACAAGAAAACAGTGAGCGTTCACACAAAGAGCAGGAGCGATGTTACCTGAAGAAGCAGGATGGGAAAGTGATAGGCAAACAAAGCAATCAACAGCTATCGCCAGCCCCCCACGGGGCCACAGGCTGCCTGAGAAGGTGACACAGCCAAGAGGTGGGTATGCTTAAAGAGGGTCATGGGACGAGGCATGTGTCAAAAGCCTTGTAGAAGCCACAGCTCTCCTTGGCCAGATGTATGACAATGGCAGAAAATCTGAAGAGTTGACTTCGTGTCTTTTGTGTTGCCTGTGCAGAAGTGACGATGGAATTGTTAACTGGTACAGTCCTGAGTAGCCAAGGCTGGGCTGAGGATTTTATAGTGAGAAACAAATAATCCATCAAGGCTGGAAACAGCCTAGAAACCACTCTTTTCCAGTGCTAAAGATTCAGGGACTTTTACAACTCCTTCTGCTATAGCTGTGAGGCGAGGGACAGCTCAGAGGTCAGAGGAAGGAAGAGGGATGCAGGAAGAACACACAGATGACACCCTTTCCCAGGTAGGTGGCTGACTCCTGCAGTTTACAGAGCACAGGGAAAAGGCAGGGATAGTCTAACATCTTAGCAATTCACAAATCTCTGCCACTGCTATAGGTCAGAACTAAATATACTTAATAGACTACATTTTAAATTTTACTTTTGATTAACCAGATGGAGAGATGTCAGTTTAGCTATAAATAATATTTAAATTTTCTTATAACAGAAAACAATCTTGAAAAGGAAGCTGGTATGGGACAAAGGACAACATAAGACACCAAAGAGAGGGATAAGCAAATTATGAAGCCTAAAAGAGAGATGTCACTGGGATTAGAAGGACATAGTAAGTTTATTCATCTTGGCATCTTTCAACTCCCTTAATAAATAAAGGCACTCAATAGATAATTGTTTGAATGAATGAGTACTGTCTCTTTTTATACTTGGCTTCTCATCCCCATACCCCCTTTCTTCTTTTCCTTTTTTTTCATTTTCCAATTTCCTATGAGTTTGTAAAGTGCTTTTGTTTTTGAAATGTGTTTCCTTTTTGCTTTTAAATTATAATTACACAAGTAAAACATGATACAGTCTCATTGTATCATGTATTTAAAATTCATAAGTACAGTAAACTGTAAAAGTCCCCTTTTAACCCACCCATTCCCCACAAACACACATACACCCCACCCCTCAAAATCTTGCTTCTTTCCTCAGAAGCTGGTAACAATTTGAGGGATATCCTCCCAAAATGTTCTATGCATTTATGTGCATGTGTTGTAACTACATACAGAGATCGATAGATATAGAATTTCATATTTTGTTCGTTCATTTGTTTTTTTTTTTAAGAGAAAGCGTCGGCCGGGCGCAGTGGCTCACCCCTGTAATCCTAGCACTCTGGGAGGCCAAGACGGGTAGATCGTTTGAGCTCAGGAGTTCGAGACCAACCTGAGCAAGAGCGAGACCCTGTCTCTACTAAAAATATAAAGAAATGATTTGGACAACTAAAAATATATAGAAAAAATTAGCCGAGCATGGTGGCACATGCCTGTAGTCCCAGCTACTCGGGAGGCTGAGACAGAAGGATTGTGTGAGCCCAGGAGTTTGAGGTTGCTGTGAGCTAGGCTGACGCCCCGACACTCTAGCCTGGGCAACAGAGCGAGACTCTGTCTCAAAAAAATAAAAAGAAAAAGAGACAGGGTCTCTGTCACCGAGACTGGAGTGCAGTGGTGTCAGCCTAGCTCACAGCAAGCTCAGACTCCTGGGCTCAAGCGATCCTCCTGCCTCAGCCTCCTGAGTAGCTGGGACTACAGGCCACCGTGCCCAGCAGTATTTCATATTCTGAAATTCTGTTTCATAAATTTATTTTTTCCTTGAAATTATGACACATAGATCCTTTTATACCAGTACATATGAGTATGTGATATGATTTTTAATGTCTGGTAATAGTACATCATTTATTTAGCCAGTCCTTTATTCATGGATAATTCCCATTTTTTGCTATTAATATTCACTATCTTCCAACTCACTGTGCTAGTCTGGTAAACTGGTAGTAGGTTTCCAGCTTGGTACTCAACCTGGAAAAGTGATGTAGAATTAGGGTGGAGCCTTAGGACTCATTATACAATTCAGTCTCTCTCACCAACTGGGTTAGGGGAAGAATTAAGAACTGAAATGCTGACTAGTAATAGGGTATATACACCTGACTCATCTCTTGAACATGTATTCTTCCAGAACTAAGCAATAGAGGTGGTAATCATAGGATGCTACTGGTTTAGGTATTAAGGTTTTGGAATTTTGATAAAGACCTAGTCTTTATCATTTAATTAGCATTGTTTATTTTAGTATTCATTTACTTTTATCCTGAGTATAAAATCATTCTCCAAGAAAATTTAGAAAACACAATAATGGAGAAGGAAAAATATCAATCAGAAAGAACCAGTTATCATTATTATCACTTTTATCATTCCTTTTACCCTTTATTGGATACATATGCAGTAACAAAATTAGTATATTATGTAAAACAAATTGCTGTCTTGCTCCTTTTAAATTAGACATTTTACTATGAACATAGTCCATGTCTTAAGTAGTCTTTAAAAATCTATGTTTAATGGTCACTTAGTTCTTAGCTTTACATGGTAAAACCTAGAAACTTTCTAGATGGATTAGAATCCCCACTTTCTACCTTCAAAAAGGCTGGGGGCTTTCAGCCTAGGTGCTACTTAGACAAAGGTCTCCAGAAAGTCTAGTGTAAATATTATATAATTTTCCTTTGGGTTCTCAGGGACTGAGTATAAAAATATAAAGTACAAACATTTGGAAACCAATTAGAAATATCTGCTAAAATCAAATATGTTCATTCTCTGTTCTAGCAGTTCCATTTTTAGGACTATATGATTTTTTTAAAAACTCTTGCATATGTACACAGGAAAAAAAATTCAAAGATGCTCATTCTAGTCCTTCCTAAAATAGTAAAAAATTGCTAATAACCAAAATATTCATCAATTGGAGAATGAATAATAAACTGTGGTATATTCATGTGACAGAATAGAGCCATTAAAAGGAATGAGATGAAGCTGTTTAGATGATCATGGATAGAGGTCAAAAGCAAAGGGCTGAATGAAAATAGCAAGAGGCAGGACAACGCCTTCAGTTCATTTATGAGCATATCTGGTTCATGGATGCATAAGTATATCACAGTATAGAATAAAAGACGTGCAGCAAATTCATGGAAGCAGTTGTCTCTGAGGAATAGAGTAATGGAACAAGGGGAATTTCCATTTTATCTGTAATGTTTTGTGTCATGTTTTTAAAAAGAGGTTAAACAAAACAAAATGTTCATTGAGAATTTGATATGGTAGTTACATGGCCTTTCTTGGTACTATTCTCCGTACTTTTAATTTCTTTTTAATTTTCTTTCAAAAAGGGTAAGTAAACAATAAAAATAATAAATCCTTCAATCTAATTAATTTATCATACATACTAAGTTATACAATGGATTCTCATTATTTGCAGTAGTTATGTTCTATAAAGTTGCAGTGAACACATAATTAGCAAATGCTAAACCATTACTTGAAGGAAAAATGCAGGGTTAGGTTCCTGTGAGCCTCTGGTCACAACGTTTTCATCAGTTTCAACACGTAATCTTGTTTTATGTGAGTTCCTGTTTAAAGACACCTTATTTGGTTAACATTAAATTCACGGTCAACAGCACTGTAACCCATGCCTGAATAAAGCTTATCTAATAATGCATGTATTTTCTCTGTAAGGTGTGTGCTTGGGAACATTTCAAACAGCAAAATCACCAACAAAAAACACTAAAGTGTGAAAAATGTAGCACTATATACACCTCAAAAAGGATATCTGTTTACAGTAGGAGATCTGGAACAAGAAGGCAGAGCACTGCTTTGTTCAACCTCATCTGGGAATGTGCAACTCCGAGTTTTCACCACTTCATGCGTGTCTGCAAGTAACCATGAAAACACTGTGAGTATTGATTTGCGGTTACAAATAAATTTTAATGAGTAAGCAGATTCATATATACACAATCTGTGAATAACGAGGATTGACTATATGTACTTATACAAATCAGTGACACAAATTATAAATGGCAACAATATCTTTAAAAACCCTATTATTAAGACCCAAAAATTTGGGATAACCATTCAAGTGACAGATATTTCAGTCCTGCTGAGACTTGTTTGCCTCGTGGTGTTTAGCTGACATGGTCACTCAAAGTCCCATGCACTTGGCAAATGGAAATTTGGTGCCCTCCATCTGAAACATCCCAGGCCCCATGGGTCTCCCTTTTGTCTTTCAACACAAAATTCAACTAGGTTTTTTTTTTTTTCAGTAAATTATCCCTATTAGAGAAACCAGGACTAAATAGGTTAGATTTTGAACAGGTTACTAAAATTCCACTGTACTTTTTTTTTTTTTTTTACTGTGAAAAATCTCTGAATTTTAATTTGTAGAAACAGCCACATGTGTATATCTTTAATTGGTTTAATTTATCCCTGTATAAAGAAGAGTGAATTTTAGGAGAATTCTTTTTAAAATGAGACATTGAAGAAAGGAGTTAGCAAACTGAAATCAAACCCATCACTTTAAAAGCCTTAAGACCTGATATTTAATATTTCCAAGTATAGCCATCAGAGATGGATTACCCCAACTATTTCTGCCAGGAATGTGATTTGTGATTTGGAAAAGCCAGCCATCATCTCACAGAAGATTTGCACCTTCTGTATACCCACCAAAAAAAATAACAAAATTTAGGCCGGGCGCAGTGGGTCACGCCTGTAATCCTAGCACTCTGGGAGGCTGAGATAGGAGGATTGCCTGAGGTCAGGAGTTTGAGACCAGCCTGAGCAAGAGCAAGACCCTGTCTCTACTAAAAATAGAAAGAAATTAATGGGACAACTAAAAATATATAGAAAAAATTAGCTGGGCATGATGGTGCATGCCTATAGTCCCAGCTACTCGGGAGGCTGAGGCAGAAGGATCGCCTGAGCCCAGGAGTTTGAGGTTGCTGTGAGCTAGGCTGATGCCACGGCACTCTAGCCCGGGCAACAGAGTGAGACTCTGTCTCAAAAATAAATAAATAAATAAATAACAAAATTTAAATACTATGTTTTCTGAAATTTTGTAAAATTATAGAAATTATATGTGTGGACATGATCTTTTAAGGCCTATCTGTCTAATTTTTAATGATCTCAATCATGCTGGATATGAACATCTCTCTCTTTCTTTTTTATGACAAGAAAAAAGGATTTTATTCTCAAATCCTAAATCATTTCCAGATAAATTTGCAGGAAAATGCATTGGCTCCAAGGACCTTGGGGAAAGTCTCCTAGAAACTCATTGGTATGGAAAGGATGAATATTGAATGCGATGAAAGCAATTGCTTTGGTGGAGTCCCAGATGATTTAAATGCATAAACATAAGCCTTGTGATGTTTGGAAACCACAATAGCCAATATAAATAAATCATATGTAAAGCAGTAACTTGAAAAAAAAATAGAAAAAGAGATCGAAAAATGAAAGAAACTTCCATCTGAGAGACATGGAGCAAAAAGAAAAAAAAAAAAAAGAAAAATGAAAGAAACTACTTCAAAATTTTGCTCAAATAATGGTAGGGGAAAGGAGAGGATAAATAATAGATTGGATGTTTTTAAAAGGCCTTAGTAACAATTTCAGTATTAATGCATTGTGTTAAATTTCTGAATTTTTACCAGAGTCTGTATTTACACAATCCATGTTGATTGTGTGCCTGTTGATTGTTTGCTTGAATTAAAACACACGCGCGCGCACACACACACACACACACACACATACATGCACACACACTTTTCAAGGCAGGTCTTTTTAAAACGTCCTCTTGAGAAGACTTGCTAAGTGGAAAACAACATTAATTATTGGGTTACTTTACCCAAGCAACAGGGACCATGCAAAATGCTTACCTTTTTGAGGAAGCCATATTTCCGAGGTCATCCCCTCTTCTTTGAATTCAATGGCATCAACTCAGATGCCGAATACGAGATAAAATGAAATGAGCTGACTGCCTTCTGCAGCAACATCAGAAACTGAGAAACATGGTAATAATCTCACTCTTATTAATAAAACATGTGTTTTAAAAGCAGGATCATTACCAGTTTTTGAGTTTGAGAGAGAAGCAGGAAGGTAGGAATCTAAATGCAAGAAAATGAACATCCAAAGAAGCTGAGAAGACTATGCTAACTTTTGGTTCTAAAGGGGTATAGGTCAAATGAGTTTTCAGTTCTTACTTCTTCCCGCCTTCTTTCCCTTCCTTCTTTGCACTTCACAAATTCCTTGTTTTGAAAGTTTTAGGCAAGTTTTTTTAATTTTTTTCCATAAAGTACCAGGAAGTTCTCCCTCTTTGAAACCCAGAGTAATTAATCAATTTGAGGAAAGAAAAGAATGCAGTTCATTGCAAAGCCAGGTGGAAAATCAGCATGGTCCTACACGACTATATATCTTACTTGGTGAGAAAAAAATGAGATGTGGTAACCTAATTGCCTCTTATTAAGAAGTGAGTTGGCCCATTTTCAAAATATTATTTTAATATCACCTGTATCTGTCACCTCTGGGGGTTGGTCCACGTGACACATAAAGAGGATATTTTTCTTCTCTTCCTTTTCATTGATGCAGAGTTGCCAGGTCAGAATTGGTTTGTAAACGATGTAATCCTGAAGAATCGACAGAGAAGAACAAAAAGCTAGAAGGTTGACAGATGGCAGAAAGGTCAGACGTTGTCTGAGATGCTCCACAGGCAAACTGCTTTCCTGTCCCTGTGACTCTGTTAGCTCTAAAAGTTGTTTTTATTAACCCAGTTTCAGTCCAATTACCTTTTTAATTGTTCACATTTAATCTTGGCAAGGATACCCAAAAGCTTTAATTATTTTCTAAAATTACCTCATTTTTTAAGAATGTATTTAAAAGTTCAGTACCTTTAAAATGTCTGCATGAACATCAAATGCCTCTCTTGAAATGGCCCTAATCTTATAACCATCGAGGCCAGCATAAGCCAAGGGCAAGGGCCTGACCAAGTGCTCCCAATGACATGAGAGGCCACAGCACAGCTACTGGGCACATACCTTATACGGCCATACTTTGCATGTGGGAAGAATGTTTAATATCCTTAGTGCCTGCTTTTATTGACTAAATTTTTGCTTACAAACGTATGCTCATTTTAACAAGTAAAATCATACTAAAACATATAGCAAAAAAGTTAGTAAGTTGCTGACACCTGGTAGCCTTGTGAGAAATTGAGCTGGAGGATATTTCCCCTGACCTGGTCAGCTTATTGCCAACAACACAAAGTGAGACTCAGGGGCCACAGATCCAAGAGTTCTGCTTCTCTCTCTACAGTAACACGTTAAAACCCTCCTTTATGTTTATCCACATGTGTATGTCTGTATCTCTATAGACGTAGACATATATGTATGTATCTATGTGCATGTATATAAATATCTTCCATAGATATCTGTATAGTCTATGTATGTGACACACAACACAAATACAAAGGGCTTTTTAATACTATTAAAACAAATAAGGAAATGGGATCATACTAGACACATTATTATGCAACTTGTTTTTTCATTTAATGTATCTTGACTTTCCCTGATTCAAGTTGAGGAAATCAAGGGCCAGAGAGAGAAAATGAGTAGTCCGTCAATAGGAACCAGGTGGTGACTGAGCAGAACTGAAATCTTCAAGCCTTCATCCACTGCACTGCCTTTGAAGTCGCATGCCTGAGACGGGTTTGGTAGATTCAAAACCCTCTGCTGGTGCGAAGCTTTACAACTTCCGCTCCTCTGCAGAAGTACAGTATTGCCATTCCAGATCCTACAGGGCTGAAGCATCTGACAAGGGAGCCTTCCTTTTTGTTCCTACTTAACAAAGGGAAGACAAGCCCCAGGGAACTAATTTCCTGGGCCTGAAAGTGTCAGATGCCCCAGAAGTAGAGTAAATAAGTGATACAGAGAGATTAACTCTTTAAAAATACTGTCCTCCCTAATCCTTGCCACAAAGTCTATGTGTATCCACTATGTATCTACTTATCTTAGTAGAGCATAGCATGAACCTCAAAGATGGCTGCAATAGATCGGTCTGTTCTTAGCACAATGCTATTTCTCAGTTTAGGGGAGTATTTTTTAGTGTCTTTATCTTGTTATTTAGTATAATTTAGACTAAAAATTCAGGGGACAATTGTCAGATATTACACTGTATTTCTCAGGATTGTTTAAGAATAGAGAATATGGACACCCATAACAAATTCCTGGTGCATATCATTGAGTGGATAAACAAGATTAACATGTATACAAGCTCTTCTAAATGAACTGTCAAACAGATTGCAACAATAGAAAAACAATATTCTATCGATAACTATCTCCCTGCTTCTTCCTCTGCCTCCCTTCAATATGTTCTCAACACAGCAGCTAGAGTGATGTTGTTAAAATAGAAGACACATCATGTCACTCTGCTCAAACCCGCCCCCTCCCCACTGACTCCCATCTGTTCCATAACGATCATAACGCTAAGTGCTTTGAAGAAAAATAAAATGGGATAGGGGACTGGAGAGTGACTGGAGGTGCCATTTCAGGTCAAGCCTTCAGAAAAGATATTGGAGTCTAAGTCCAATGACATTGGAGTCTAAGTCCAGTGAAGGAGTGACCATTTGTTCCATGTCAGGAGCAAATGGAAAGGCAGATTTGAATACGTAGCCAATAAATACCATACCCCAGTGGCCTATTTAAAGAAATGTACTTCTACATATACACTAGTTATTTTCATTTCCTAGACACTTAGCCATAGTATGGTATCCTTCATATCTGTTCAGCAAAAATTGCATTAAATGAAAGATTCTTGTATATCAGAAGCCTTGACAACCATCTCCCTCAGAGTAAATGCCAAAGTCCTTTCAATGCTTGGAAGTCCTACCCACTCTGCCCTGCTTCCAACCTGCTCTCTCTCCTCCCAGTTCCCTCTCTGACCAAAACATTTCCTACTATTCTCCCTGTTCCCCATTCAACTCAGCCACTCTGGCCTCCTTGATGTTTTTGGAACCTTCCAGTCATACGTCAGATTCAGGACTTCTGCACTTGTGTTTCCATTTGCCTGGTATGCCCTTCGCCCATGTGGCTGTTATGACTCACTCCTTCACCTCCTTCTGGCCTTCACTCAGATGTTGCCTTCTCATCAGTCCTTTCCTGGCTAGCCTTTCTAAAATCAAAGCCCTACCCATCACACCCTTCGTGAATCCCCTGTCTCCTTTTTCTGCCTTTTTTTCTCCTTAGGGCTAAATACCATCTAGAATAGACAGTCTTATCTAATTTTCTTATCTCTCCATGAGGTCAGGGATTTTTGTCTGTTTTGCTCTGGACTGTGTTGCCAGCACCTAGTACAGTGCCAGACAACATGATAGGCACTCTATAAATACTCGTTGAATGAATGATTGACAACTGTACTCAACAAAATAATGAGTTTTTCAACAGTACACAGCATTTCAATGGGTCACACCAAAGCCACAGAGGCTCAAAGCCAGTTTTTTCAACAAAAAGCATCCCAAGTGATATAAGAGTTAACCCCAGGCTTAGTCTAGGACAGAGCAAAGGCCCTGTGTGTTTTCTGTATCAGGGATAGCCAGGTTCCAGGAAGTTAAAGGTTGGGACATGAAGCTAGCTAAATATTCCAAGGGGGACCAAGATAAGAACAGACAAAGTCCTTCTGAGTGGTGTCCAGGTGAAGGGCTGTGTAAGTCTCACCAGGGAGAAATTGCCTCTCTGATACTTCTTGGAGGATGAACACTTGCTACTGTGTTGGCCCCAACAGAGCCAGCCTTCAAGCCTCCCGTCCAAGAACTCCCATTGTAGGCAGTCATACCTGCTCTCTTCTCTTCTCCTCCATACTTAACAACCAGCATCCTCTCAACTCTGGCCCTTTAGGGAACTTGTTTCTGTCTCTGCAGTGGAAGGGTGGACAGGACCTGTTTGTATTTATTGGAATATAAACAGAGCAGACCCTTGTAACCCTATGGCTTCACCACAACCAGATGGGAGATTGGCCCCACCTACCTGCTGGGAAAATCCTTTGAGAACCTTCATCCTTTGTTATCACCCTGTGGCATATCTAACACTCTTTCGTGTTCAGTAAATGCAGGCTCATGAGCTAATGATCTATTATTTATGACTCTGGTCGATATAGAGCCTTTACTCCAGAGTTCTCTGCAAGACTGTGGGCACTGTACCTTGTTGGTAATTAGATTATGCCCCGGGGATCTCTGGATAAGAGCGGGCCTGTCTCAAATGTCATGTTTCATAATTCTAATTATAAAAATCCATAATTGGCTGCCTCTCTAAGAACAACGAGAATGATGGCTTGTCTGCCCCAACAAGGATATGCAATAAGAACACAAACAAAGAATTGTTGCTGTAGGGAAATGAGATGTTTAAATGACCTGGGAAAACCTGGTGATATGGTGCGCTGGAGTAAACCCTTTGAATATAAAAACCAAGCTGGGAATGAGGCTAATCGATGCTTATGCAAATGCTCTCAGGGAAAGCATTCTAACACTAATGTTGGGTCCCCCCTGGATGCTAGGGAAGTTTGAAGATAATCACCTGTGACACTTAGGCTTTTCTTGGGACACAATTTTAAACAACTGACCTTATTTTTTAGCTGAATGGATGCCAAAATTGAATTTCTGCTCAGTTGGAACCAAATCCTCTTTCTAGCTGTCTCTCGAGTTGGTAATACTTGCTTTGAATCCTTTGTCCTACTTACGCAGAACTAATTTGGGGTCGTTTTGAAGTCTTTCCCCTTTGGGCTGGAACTGGTGCTATTTAGGTCCCAGGTGACACCTCTCTGTCCATGTGTCAGCTTTGCTTTCCACTTCCTTTGAAGGCCCGTCCACTTTATATGTAGTGAACAAGTTTACGTTACAGTATTCTTCAATGCCACAAGCGTGTATTGAGTAATCACTGTAGGTTAAGTGCTCTGTTGAATCCTGGAGGCTGTGAGGCTAGGGGAGGAGGGGTGGAGCTTACAGAGAAGAGCGTAAGGGAAGAAAGAACGCAGGCTCTGGAGTCAGACTCTGGCTTCTAATCCTGGCCTCGCTACGGATCAGCAGCGAGAACTTGGGCAAGTTATACACGCACCATAAACCCCTGTTCCCCCAACTGTAAAATTGGGGTAATCATCTCAAATCTGAGGCAATTGTATTTGGAAACAGATTCAAAATCATGTATATTTCTATAATAGCATAAAACATAATAGTAAACAGCCTCAAATGCAACTCATAATAAAATAAGTGATTATATTCTTTCCAATATATTGTTAGCCCCTAATCTCTAGAAGCTGACAGCTGAGAAAAGGAACTAAAGTTCACACACGTGAAATGAGTAGAGAATAGAGAGCGAAAATGATCAGATTCACGTAACCAGTACGGACAGTAGCAGAAGGAAAGAAGGCACAGGTTTCAAAATATATACGTTAGGAAATAAGTGCTATGAGCAAGGAGAAAATACCTCACAATTTCTGCCTAGAGGTTTTTTCCCGTCGTCTATCATCCAAGCCTCAGTGTTTATGTCATTAGGAAATGCAGGGTGTTTTGTTCTCTCTTCCGTGAGCATGCCTAATTTAAATTCCATCACATTCCTGATCACATGAGATCAACGAATAAATTCAAAGCTGTTTGAATCTCTGAGATGAGATGCCACTTTCGACTTTTGTGCTTGAAGAAATAGTATCGTTGTCACTCTACTGAAAAAAAAAAAAACAGATAAGAGAAGCTTTTTTTCCCCTCCTGGACTATAAAATCAAAAAGGCAGGAAAAATCATACCCCAAGTTTGACTGAGGAATAGTCTAATTTATTAATAAAATTGCTATCAGTAGTTATAACAATGTATTTATGTATATATAATAGTAATATGTATATGTAGAAATAGATGCATTAATACATAACATGCATATGTAATAATAATAGGTATATGTATGTGTGTGTAATTAAATATAATGTAGCAATCATCATCAATGGCCAGTCTAACCTCTACAGCATAACTTTTTACACGCGTGAGGTCTCTGAGGGTCAGTGACCCTCTAAATATAAAAATAGCATGTGTGAAGCCCCACCTATGGCTGTTCAGAGCTCCAGGAAGCAGGTGGCCCATGAGTGAAATTGAGATATTTCAGGCACCAACTCTCCTCCATAAAGTGAACATTTTTGGTTTTCTGACTTGAAGATGTGGATATTTTCAACCTTTTAATTCTAGGCTGCCTTACTCTTGTCTCTATGGTGCAGCACACACCCTGTGAATAAGGCCTGTTCCATCCAAGAAAAACAGCCTCTGACCGTCCACTTCCTCATATCTCACCTGGGGCAAACTGGCTGGCCCATCTTCAACTGACACTAATACAACAAAATGTGCCCAAATGGTCATTTTACTCAAACTCCTAAAATGTCCATCAAAAAGCTGATTCAATCTTAATAACAGCATCTTAAGCAGACTCTTTAAAACCAATGAGATGCTTGAGTCAATCAAATTCTTTCCCTCCTGCTAACATAGCTTAATGATTTTAATTAATGATCATATTTAACTCTTTCATGCAGATGGATTTTTTTATCTCCCTAAAGCATTTATGATGCCAGAATTCCAAATAGAAATTTTCCTTCCTGGACAGCTTTGACAAATCATAATTTTTTTTTTCCTCCCAAGATGAGCTTATGTTAGCTGTGATCTCATAGTATCACTAACACAGTGCTCCTTTTTTAAGGAGGCAGATTAATTGAAGGTGGAGAAAAATGTGGGTGTGTAAAGAAAAAAGCATTCTCTTATGATGCAGTTATTGAGTAATTTGGAAGGCATTATGGAAATCACCCAGACCTCTGTAAAACCTGGGGGCTGGATTGAACTTCCCCTGCGTCTGCTCCAGCTTTGGCATTCTCTGAATCCCTCCCGCACTTGACTTTGAACCCCTGCGAAAAAATCACCAGGTCTTCTTATTGCCAAAGCCCCTCACAAGGCCTGGCACACAGTAGGGCCTCATTACTTCATTACTTGTTTGTTAATGAATAAATAAATCATCTTGCCTTTTTATGTGCTTCATTCATTTTGATTCTTTATGATTATAGCAAGAATCATATGCTACATTCTATTCTTCAGGGTCACAAAACTGTACTCATAAAATTTCCCTGTTTTGTGGTTTTTTTATTTCAATAGATTCAGGAGGCACAATTTTTTTTGTTACCTAGATGAATCATATAATGGTAAAGTTGGCGCTTTTAGTGTAGCCATCACCAGAATAGTACATCTTACCTGATAGTAATTTTTGATCCCTCACCCCTGTCCCAGCCCCATTTTATATTTTATTCTGTGGCTATCGGGCACATACACATATACCAGCTATTTATCCATGCTAATGATTTTGTTGAAGGGAGTCAGTTCATTCATTCACTCAATTAAGTATTTTCAGAACCCGTGTTAGGCACTCACATTACAATGTTGAACTAGACACAGTTCCCTGCATCAAGTAACTTACAGTATAAAGAAGAAGACAGACAAATAAATATAAAATCGTACGAGTGCTATGAAGGGTAAGCGTAAGAAACTGTGGGAACGCAATAGCTGACCAAGTCCGAGGAATTCAGGGAAGGGTTCCCAAAGGAAGTAGTAGACTCAAACCTTAAGGGTAAATAAGAGTTAGCCGGGTGAAAGCGGGAAGGAGGCTGGAGCGGGTGCTCATTTAGACTGCGGTAAAGGACCGTGGGGAAAGGACAAGCAGGGAATGCAATCTATGACTTAGAAAGATCTCTCTAATTGCAGTTAGAAAATTAGAAAAGGACAAGACCAGCAGCTGGGGGAAATGTCAGAAGGCTTTTGGAGTGGCAGTGAAGATGAAGACAGTGGCCGCAGACATAAAGAGAATTAGAAAGATTCTAGATCTGTTGAGGAAGAAAGTGAACGCATGTAGATGTGTGGGGGGTGTAAGGGGGTGATGAAAGAAAAGAGAAGTCAAGTCTGATAGCTGCTTGGAAAAATTGAGTGGATGGATGTATCATCTGCTATGATAAGAAACACTTTCCAAAGCAGCAGCACTTTGGGAGGAGATGGAAGCAGTGATGCATTCCATAGGGTCGCTATGGTGATATCCAAGATGAGATGTCCAATAGTGCTACGGTCTCAAGGTTTGTGTCCCCCAAAATTCATATGCTGAAACCTAATTTCCAACGCGATGGTATTTGGAAGTGGGGCCTTTGGAAGATAGGTCATGAGGGGAGAGTGCTCATGAATGAGATTAGCACCCTTATAAGAGACATAAGAGAGATGGTCTCTCTCTTCACCCTGTGAGGGTAGAGCAAGAAGGTGAGCATCTGCAGGCCAGGGCATAGGTCCTCAACAGAACTCAGTAGGCTGGTACATTTATTCCAATATCCAGAACTGTGAGAAGTTCTACTGTTAAGGTCACTTACTCTACGATATTTTTGTTATAGCAACCCAAACTAAGACAAAGTTTGTTGGTTAAACAAATCTGGATCTCAGAACAGAGTTTTGCATTGAAATTATAGAATTGATAGTTATCAACATATAAATAGAAACTGAAGTTATTAAAATGAATGCCCTGGGGAGGAGAAGAAGGCAGAGGAAGCCTAAGATATAACGATCTTTAAGGGACATTTAAATATTTTGCTTTCTGGTTAATATCACCTGCACCTGTTCAGTCTCCTTTCCTAAGGGCCAGATTTACTTTGGGTCATAAGGGATTCACTATGGCTAGAATGTGTCCCCCAAAGTTCATGTGTTGAAAACTTGATCCCCGATGTGGAAGTATTGAAAAGTGACACAATGAAGGGGTGATTAGGTCATGAGGGCTGTACCTTTGAGAATGAATTAATGCCATTATTGTGGGAGTGGGTTTGCTAGCCAGGAGTGGATTCCTCATAAAGGGATGAGTTCAGCCCCCTTCCCTCTCTTGCCCTCTCTTTTCCCTTCACCATGGGATGACACAGCAAGAAGGCCCTCACCAGATGCCAACTCCTTGATCTTGGACTTCCCAGCCTCCAGAACTGTGAGCCAATAAATTTGTTATCATTAATTACCCAGTCTGTGGTATTCTGTTATAGCAGCAAAAAATAGATTAAGACAGAATCCAGGTCGGGTGCGGTTGCTCATGCCTGTAATCCTAGCACTTTGAGAGGCTTAGGTGGGAGGATTGTTTGAGTTCAGAAGTTCAAGACCAGCCTGAGCAAGAGTGAGACCCTGTCTCTACTAAAAATAGAAAAAATTAGCCAGGTGTGGTGGCACATTCCTGTAGTCCCAGCTACTCAGGAGGCTGAGGCAGAAGAATTGCTTGAGCCCAGGAGTTTGAGGTTGCTGTGAGCTAGGCTGACACCACGGCACTCTAGCCCAGGCAACAGAGTGAGACTCTGTCTCAAAAAAAAAAAAAAGACAGAATCTAAAAAGGCACTTTTTATATCTGATCCTACCTGGAAACCAGGCCTAAGGCACTTGAGGATATCTCAAATAAATTACCAATTATTCAATTGAAATGATTTGTAAATCGTGCTTGGTCATGTGGGTGCAGAGAACAGGAAGAGAGTTAATGATTAAATATGTGAATGCTTAGGACATGTTCCTGAGCTTCATCAAGAATATTTTTGTGGCCGGGCGCGGTGGCTCATGCCTGTAATCCTAGCACTTGGGAGGCCGAGGCGGGCGGATTGTTTGAGCTCAGGAGTTCGAGACCAGCCTGAGCAAGAGCGAGACCCCGTCTCTACTAAAAATAGAAAGAAATTATCTGGCCAACTAAAAATATATATAGAAAAAAAAAAAAATTAGCCGGGCATGGTGGCGCATGCCTGTAGTCCCAGCTACTCGGGAAGCTGAGGCAGTAGGATCACTTAAGCCCAGGAGTTTGAGGTTG
>CM052441.1:83762076-83778280 GCA_028533085.1 Varecia variegata | reverse complement strand
CCATGGCACTCACTCTAGCCTGGGCAACAGAGTGAGACTCTGTCTCAAAAAAAAAAAAAAAAAGAATATTTTTGTGGATTTCTTTGAGCACTACAGGCAGATAAAAAATCTTGGATCCTTGTAATTGTCATTAAGCCGTTATTATGGAGACCCAGCACAACTTTTTGCTCTCACCATTGCCCCAAATCACATACACATAATTTCAGTTTAATCAAGCAGGAGGAACACGTGGAGCAGATGGCAGCCGTGATAGTACCAGCAAGAGTCATGGCTGAAAAAAAAAAAAAAAAAAAAAAAGAGCACTTATATTCCCAGTAACAAACTGAAATCAAGAGCTTTTGACATAATCCTTGAATCATGTATGTATGATGTCTCAGCAGGTTTAAATGCTGGTTTCAGAAGTATTTCTGTAAATAGGGTTAGGCAGAAATCCATAACTAAGCAAATAATAGCTCCTTTTATAGTTTTATAAAACCCTGGGGACATTGTAGTTATTTTGCATTTTGTTTTGTTTTGTTTCACATAATCTAAGGCACCCTGGAACTATTTAAGATTCCATCTGTTGAAACCCTCCAAGTTTGCTGTCAACCTTTGAACAAATATTTTGATTTACTAAGGAACTTAGATAAGAGATTCTGGAGGATATAAAATCATCCAAAAATTGTTATCCTAGGAGATTTAGTTATTTCCTTAGTCATGAATCTGCTACAAAGTGCATGTTTTAAAAAGCTAACTTTCTGCTAGCACTACAGTTCTGAGGGTATAATGAATCCCTCAGATTGGACATCTTGGTAAAAATAGATCTGTGGATTAGTGGTAGATAACACAGAAATAGAATCACATATCCTGCTTTAAAACGTCTCAATGTTTTGAACTCTTTGAATTTTAACGGGAATCTGGATATTATACATTGGACCAAGATTATTTTGTAAATAATTTTTAATATACACAAAAATCTGTCACGTTGAATTACCTTTGTAGTGAGGTGTTCCAACTAAAATGAAGCTCTAAATTTTTTATGGGTGTTGAGTGTTTATTATGTTTTAAGTGCTTTAGGTTTATCAATCCATTCAATCCTTACAACAGCCCTACAAAGCAGGCACTATCTATAAGCCCCATTTTCCAGATGAGAAAACTGAGATGCAAAGAGACAAGACAGTTTTTCGAAAGGTTATACAGGTAATAAATAGTAGTATTTAGAATCCAGCTCCAAAACTACATGCTTAGCCACTGTCATCCTAGAGGCAAAATTTCCTCAGTGTTGTCCACAGATCTTGTATACGTTTTTCTGTTTCTTGACATTCTTTTATTTTGGGAAAAGAGGTTTATTATATCTTTCGGGTATGCAAAATATAACAAAAGTCCAGGTCTGGATGATGGAACAGAGTTGCTTGGTTGCGCTGCATAGTAACATAGAAGTTTGTCTTCATCATGAATGGAGTTACAGCTCTGAAGATCTATTTTATTTTTGTGGAGGTGTGGGATGACATAGAACTGTCGAGAGGTCTGATTTCTAGGTAAGGGGGTTATGCTCAAGCATACTCCAGCTAAAGGGAGATATACTGAACCCTGCAACATGATGATAGAAGCTTCAGGAGGAAGACAGTCCATAGGAACACTGTAGAGAGGTCTGGCTGATGGACTCTGGAGGAATTACAACTATCTAATTTTATGATGATTCCATCTTATCTTCACTATTGGATTATTAGTTATATATCTTTTTACATTTTTTAGTAGTTGCTCTATATACCTTTTAACATCACTGTCTACCTTCAGACAATATGTTACCACTTCATGTATAGTGTGAGAACCTTACAGTACCTTCCTTCCAATTCGTTTTTCCCATCACTTGTGCTATTGTTTTCATACATTTTACTTTTATATATATTATAAACTCCATAATATATTGTTGCCATTTTTGCTTTAGACAGTCGATTATCTTTTAGAATGATTAAAATAAGAAAAAAAGTATTTTATTTTTACCTTTATTTTTATCATTTCTGGTGCTCCTCTATTCTTTGTATAGATTTAAAGTTTTCATCTGGAATTATACTCCTTCTGCCTGAAGAACTTCCTATAATATCTCTATAGCAAAGATCAGCTGGAAATTCATTTTCTCAGCTTTTGTTTGTCTGAAAAGAATTTATTTTGCTTTCATTTTTGAAAGATGTTTTCACTGAGTATATAATTCCAGGCTGACAGTTTTTCTCTTTTAGTATACAAAAGATGTCACTACATTATTTTCAAGTTTGCTTAGTTTCTGACGAAATTACAACTGTAAGTTTTATCATTGTTCCTCTGTATATGATGTATCTTTTCACAGTTTTCAAGATTTTCTCATTATCTTTGGTTTTCAGTAGTTTATGTTTTACCTAGATGTGAGTTTTATTTGTTATTTTACTTTTTTATGTTTTATTTTATTATTTTTACTTTACGTTTATATTGCATAGGGATTATCTGAGCTTCTTGGATCTGTAGTTTGATGTCTTTTATTATTTTTGGAAAGTTCTTAGCTCATTATTTTTTAAAACATTTCTTATGCCCTCTCTTTCTTTCTCTCTCTCTCTTTCTGTCCTCCTCTTCCTTCTCCTCTCATCCTTCTTCGATTCCAATTATGCATATATTGGACTGTTTGGAGCCTTTTTTTATTTTCTTTTTTTCTCTTTGTGTTTTAATTTGGACCATTTCTATTGAACTATCTTCGAATTCACTGATTCTTTCTTCAACCTTGTCATGCCTACTGATAAGCCTGTCAAAGTAATTCTTTATCTCTGATATCACATTTTTTATTTCTAACATTTCAATTTGACTCTTTCTTACCTTTTTTGGGAGAAATCTTTGTCATATCACCTATCCTCAAAGGTGACAAATCAGTTTACATCTTTGTCTTTGTGACAGGATAGTGTGGGCACTGACTTTGGATTTTTTTTTCTTTTTGTGGGGGGGCAGTATCATCCTAAACCCATGGGGGGGAATATATATATATATATTCATTCAATGTGTTTCAATCAATTGCAGTCATTTTTTAAATGCTCAATTTGTTTCAAATTTGGCTGCTAGAAATCCCTTCACACTAACTACTGTGTCCTTTTGAAATGACCCAACAAGTCTTTGATAATTCCCCCCACTTTCTGACACAACAAAATGTCTCAGGTTCCCCTTGTATATTTCCAATTCCAGACTCAAAATCTGAGAATCTCTTCTAATAGAGAATGGGCTATTAGGAATAACATAAGGGATAAAAATCTGGGCTCTATGTATAACTCACTGACTCAATTGTCATTGCTTCTAGTCCTTTTAGTAATCTGAGTGAGGAAATATGTATTTTAAAAATGATGAATTTTACTATTTACAAATAAAATTGAACTTTATAGAGTTTTTTCTCATTTTTCTTTATGTTATACTTTAACACTACTAAATTATGTATTTTTTAATTCTACAATATAAAAAATAGCTTTAAATAACAATATTAATATTACTACTAACAAAAAGATTGCCAATAAATTTTAATGTATCTGTGCCATTCTTTCTGCCTTTAGAATATATCCCATTAGGGGGAGACAGTTAAAATATTATGTTTTAAAAGTCATTTGAAATATTTCTTCTCTCACAATGGTTATATTAAAAACTTTTTGTATAGTTAGGTTTATTTTTCCCCCTTTTTAATAACAGCTTTATTGATAATTCATATACTGTACAATCCACTCATTTATTTCAATTCAATGTTTTTTAGTATATTCACAGAATTGTGCAACCACTACTACAACAAATTTAGGAACATTCATTTTGTTTTTAAATTTTATAAATTGTTTTTTCTTTTTCTTTTTGAATGTATAAAACATTTACATGATTCCAAATTCACTACCATATGACAGGCAAAAATGTCCATCAACTAATGAATAGATAAATATAATAGACTATATTAATACAGTGGAATACTATTTGGCAACTTAAATTATATAGAATGTGTTCTCCACCATAGAATTAAACCAGAAATCAATAAAAGAACAATAACAGGAAGATCTCCAAACACTTGAAAGCTAAACAGTACACTTTTAAGTAATATTTGTGTCAAAAAAGAAATCTCAAGGGAAATCAAAAAACACATTAAACTGAATGAAAATGAAAATGCAACATATCAAAATTTTGGGGATACAGTTAACGCAATGTTGAGAGGAAACTTAGACAAAATGCATACATTGGAAAAGTGGAAAAGTCTCAAATCAACACTCTAAGCTAGCACCTCAAGAGCTAGCAAACTAAGGTAGACTACTCTGGGAAAGAGAACATGCAAAACAAGCCTATAGAAAGATATGTACTTTATCAGGCAGATTTGAAGAAAGCCAGAAAAAAAAAAAAAACCACATTTACTTGTGCAGCTTATTATAATTCAACATTGTTTAAGCACTTAAAGACCAAAAAATAAATAAAATTTTTTTAATATGTAAAAAAACCTAGGGAAAAAACAAAATAAACTCAAAGAAAGCAGAAAGGAAATAATAAAGATAAGAACAGAAATCAATGAAATTAAAAACAGAAGAATATATCTATAGGAGCAGTTGGAAAAAAAAAGAAAAAAAGAAAAAAAAAAACAGAAGAATAATAGATAAAATCAATAAAACAAAGAGCTGGTTCTTTGAAGAGGTCAGTAAAATTGACAACCCTGGCAAAGAAATAAAGAGATAAGACACAAATTACCAATGAAACAGGGATATGAATGAAGACCCTGCAGACAGCAAAAGGGTAACAAAAGAATATTACAGACAACTCTACACACATAAATTTGACAATTTAGATGACATGTACCAATTCCTTGAATAACACAAACTACCCCAACTAACCCAATACAAAATAGATAACTTGAATAGCCGTATAACTAGTAAGAAAACTGAATTTTTATTTACCACCCCCCAAAGAAGCCCTCTAAGCCCAAAGGGTCTCAATGAAAAATTCTACCAAACCCTCAAAGAAGATTTGACACCAAATCTGCACAATCTCATCCAGAAACTAGAAGAGGAAGGAACACTTTTCAGTTCATTTTATTTCCTGTTATTAAACTATTATCTGATAGTAAAATAAGACAAAAACAGTTTTTAAAAAAGAACATTGCAGGCCGGGCGCGGTGGCTCACGCCTGTAATCCTAGCACTCTGGGAGGCCGAGGCGGGTGGATCGCTCAAGGTCAGGAGTTCGAGACCAGCCTGAGCAAGAGTGAGACCCCCGTCTCTACTAAAAATAGAAACAAATTATCTGGCCAACTAAAATATATATATAGAAAAAAATTAGCCGGGCATGGTGGCACATGCCTGTAGTCCCAGCTACTCGGGAGGCTGAGGCAGTAGGATCGCTTAAGCCCAGGAGTTTGAGGTTGCTGTGAGCTAGGCTGACACCACGGCACTCACTCTAGCCCGGGCAACAAAGCGAGACTCTGTCTCAAAAAAAATAAATAAATAAAATAAAAAATAAAAAAGAACATTGCAAACCAATATCCCTTCTGAAAACATTAGCAAATAGAACTTAGCAAATAAAACTGTAAAAAGAATTATACATCCTGCCCAATTGGAGTTTATTCCAGGGAAGCAAGGGTGGATTGACATTGCAAAAACCAATAATATAATACCCTATTAACAGGCTAAGAAAGAAAAATTGCACAACCAGATCAATTGATGCACAAAGTGCATTTGACAATTTATCACCCTCAGAAGAATAGGACTACAGGGAAACTTTTTCAAGATGCTCATTGAGAATGAGCATCTACAAAAACTATACTTAACATTATATTTAATGTGAATGAATGAATGACTTCTGCCTATGACTGGCGACAAGGCAAGAATGTCTGCTTTCACCACTCTCATTTGCTAGCCAGAGCAAAAGGCAATAAAAGGGATACAGATCAGAAAGGAAGAAATAAAACTGTTTGTATTTGCAGATGAAATCAGGGTCTATGCAGAAAATCTCAAGAAATCTATTTTTTAAAAAAGTCTTCCTTAAACTAATAAGTGAGTTCAGCAAGGTCACAGGATATAAGATAAACACACAAAAATCAATTATACATGTGGACACCGATTTTTAAAATATAGTATCGCTGATAATTACTCCCCCAAAACTAAATGCTTAGGTGTAAATCTAACAAAACACAACTAGGACTTGTATGCTGAAAACTACAAAATGCTGAGGAATGACATCAAAACATATTATGTTCATGTATTGAAAGACTCAACACAGTAAAGATGTCAGTTCTTCCTAATTTATATACAGGCAGTAAAACTGATATATAGATAGCAAATAGACATAAGTCTATAACCTCAGTGGACCAGAAAAAGGAACTCAGAAATAGACCTATGCAAATATGCCCAGTTAATTTTTGACAAAGGCAAAAACACAGTTCAATGGAAGAAAGATAGGCTTTTTAAAATAAACTTTTATATTAGAATAGTTTAGAGTTATGGGAAAATTATAAAGATAGGACATAAATTTTCTCTATATCTCATGCCAATTTCCTCTGTTATTAACATCTTATGTCAGTATGGTACATTACTCACAGTCAATAAACAAATATTAACACATTGTTATTAACTCACATCCATACTTTATTCTGATTTTCTGAGTTTTCACCAGTGTGCTTTCTCAGATCCAGTATTCCATCCAGGATGCCACACGACGTTTTGCTGCCATGTCTCCTTGGGCTCCTCTTGGCTATGAAAGTTTCTCATACTTTCTTGGTTTTTGATGATCTTAACAGTTTTGAGAAATATTGATAAGGTATTTTGAGGAATGTACCCTACAACAATTGGATTTATCTGATGTTTTTCTGATGAATAGATTGGGATTATGAGTTTTGGGAAAAAAACCAAAGAGATAAAGTGTCATTTTTATCATATCATGTGAAGGGTGCGTACTATCGATATGACCTATCACTGTTTATGTTAACCTTGACCATATGGCTGAGATAGTCTCCCCCAGGTTTCTCCACTGTAAGGTTCCTCATTCTCTCTGCTTTCCATACTCTTCGAATTTAATTTTAGAAAAACAAAGTACTGATACATACTGTAACATAGATAAACTGCAAATATAGCATGTGAGTGAAAGAAGCCAGACACAGAACACCACACATATTGCATGATTCCATGTATAAAATGTCCAAAAAAGGCAAATCTTTAGAGACAGAAAGGAGATTAGGCACTGCTTGGGGCAAGGCGTGGGGCGGGGGAGTTACTCCAAATGAGAGCAGAAGAAATTTGGGCTGATGGAAATGTTCTAAAATTAGATGGTAGTGATGGTTGTAAAACTTCCTAAGCCTACTAAAAATCACTGAATTGTATGCTTTTAATGAGCCAACTTTATACTTCAGTAAAGCTGTTTTTTAAAAAAAACTCCTGTCTTCTATTTTTGCCCTCAACCCTGTTCTCTCTCATGCCCTATAGGGAATCATTTTTACCAGTTTTTGGTTTACTCTACCAGTTTTCCTTTGGCAAATATAAGCAAATATATGTGTATATATAAACTCATGTTTAAAGTGATTTTAAAATTTTTCCTTAAATGCTATTGATTAAGGAAAACTAATTACTTACTAATTAATTAAGTCTAAGAAGAAATTCTCTTTAAACCGTATAGAGATTCTAAAAGACAATTTTGGGGCTCCACAAAAGTGTTAAAATTTATTTTTTTTCTACTCCCCCGAAAGTGTTAAAATTTATAACATTGGTTTCAGTGTGCCTAATTACTGACTAATGAATTTGAATGAGGGAGTCCACAAATTAAGAACAAGAAGAGGGAGGAGAGAGAGTGGAAATGACAAAATTGGAACCAGACAGAAACAATTTGCAACGGTTGGGAGGAAAGGCTGTAAGTGAAAGTGGGTTGAGTGTGTGTGTGTGTGTGTGTGTGTGTGCTTGTGTGCCTGTGTGTATGTGTGTGTGTGTGTGTGTGTGTTGTGTGTCTATGCATCTGTGTGTGTGTGCTGTCTGCGTCTATGCATCTCTGTAAGAAAGAAATTGTCTTTAGTGGTTTTTGCTAAACAATGCATATTGAGTATCTGAAATAAAGTCTATTGTACTCCAAGTTCTCCAAGCCCGCGAGGAAGAAAGCAAAGTCGCGCATTTGCCAGTTTCCCATTTTGGCCACTAGATGGCAACGCCGACCAAGACGCAGTCCTGTTCTTTGCAGGAAAGAAAGGGGTTGCATAGCAGGTACAGGATAGCTGTTGGTACGTACCCTACAGTTTTAAGTATTCTTACCTCAGGAAGGGCATGTATAAATTTATGCACCTATAAACGTATAAGTACATCTAAGAATACAAGCCAGGTGTGTAAGTGCAATGCAAAATCTCCTCCCTAGTTGTTGACATTAACTTTTGCACTCACTAAATCTTACATTTGAGGCATTTCCTGACATAAAAATCGGTTAGTTTCCAAAACTGAGAAATTTTAAGTCCTTAGGTATTCAGATCATAAAACCTATTTAAATTGTAACTCTCGTGTCAACACTTTAAAACCTAACTATCATGGCTGGGCGCAGTGGCTCACACCTGTAATCCTAGCACTATGGGAGGCCGAGCTAGGAGAATTGCTTGAGCTCAGGAGTCTGAGCAAGAGCCAGACCCCGTCTCTATCAAAAATAGAAAAAATTAGCTGGATGTGGTGGCTGGTCCCAGCTACTCTGGAGGCTGAGGCAGGAGGATCGCTTGAGCCCAGGGGTCTGAGGTTACAGTGAATTATGATGATGGCAGGGCCACTCTAGCCCGGGTGACAGAGTGAGACTGTATCAAAAAAAAAACAAAACCTAACTATCATATTTTAAAACGTTTCCATGGGGAAAGTTTTGATTTCAACTTGGTATGCCAAGAGACTATCTTCCTGTCTTCCCACTCTCTTAGGTAGTGGGGATTTCTTCAGCTCTAAGCCACAGTGGCAACTTGTAGCCCCGTGGGTGTCAGGCATTAAAGGTATGGTAGGCTCCTTTCTTTCTTCCCATTTTATCATGATGAAACCATCAGCTTACAATTTCAATGGTGTTTCCTTAAGGATTTTCGTCCTCTCCACTGCCCTGCTCATCCAAAGAATTTATGTGATGTCATGACTATCTTGAAACCACACAACCTTTTTATGGTTTTCCCAAGGGCTCTTTGTGTGGTTAGGTTTGGTTTTACTGTTAATTACAACAGGAAACAGGAAAAAGGTAAAAACACCAAAGAGAAAGCTGCAAAATTCCGAAGAATTCCACAATGAATAGTCTCACAGGGAGAGTTTTGAAATGTAAACAAAAGCTTTGATCATTCCCACTACTCTACAGCCACAGTTTAGCTCTGTTCTTGAGAGCTCTGCCAACCTTTTAAAACTCTTTCATTCCCTGGGGGGTTATGCTCTTGGCTGTCCTCCACTACCCTCATCTGCCTTTCCTCCCCACCTCCTTCTGTTAGTTAGTATTTACAAGAAAAGCTGTAGATACATATGGAATGTTTGGGCATACAAAAATAACTAAATGAGGCCGGGCACGGTGGCTCACGCCTGTAATCCTAGCACTTGGGAGGCCGAGGCGGGCGGATTGTTTGAGCTCAGGAGTTCGAGACCAGCCTGAGCAAGAGCAAGACCCCATCTCTACCAAAAATAGAAAGAAATTATATGGACAGCTAAAAATGTATATAAAGAAGAAAATTAGCCGGGCATGGTGGCGCATGCCTGTAGTCCCAGCTACTCGGGAGGTTGAGGCAGTAGGATCGCTTAAGCCCAGGAGTTTGAGGTTGCTGTGAGCTAGGCTGACGCCATGGCACTCACTCTAGCCCGGGCAACAAAGCGAGACTCTGTCTCAAAAAAAAAAAATAAAATAAATAACTAAATGAGATTCAGTTACACTCAGAAGAAAACCTAGATTTTTCACCCATGTTTTCCTTCTTCAGAAAAAAAGGCTATGGTGTGCCTTTTCTTTCTTAATAGAGCAAGGGATGAAGGACTGATTGGGAAATGAAGACTTGGCCAGAAGCTGAGCATGCTACATAGTAGACAGCTTGAAGGTGGGCAGTCACAGGAGGGGGGTGAAGTGATGTCTAATACATGCTTCACATTCAGTAGGTCCTACGGTATGTTACTCAGGATTCATATAATCAAGAAATCTTTTCCAATGTAATGTAGGTCCAGTTTGAATTAGTAGAGAAAAAAAGTCTGAATTAAATCTGTCAAGGCAGATGATGCCAGTGTCTCAGACTTTACTATGTCCAGCTGTCAGTATCAGAGTCCTTTTGCTCAAAGACTTTCGCGCTCCACTGGAGTCTAGTCTGCTGCACCAGGCTCAGGAGCATGAACAGACATCTGGGGAGTAGTCTGAAAAATGACTGGTGGGAACTGGTAGAGCAATACCACAGCTCCTTCACCCTATGAGGGAGATAGCTCTGAGACTTGTCTTATACTGGATCACAGAGTTGCCAGCTGGATCAAGTTCCAATTGTTCATAATGGTAACTGACTTGATAACACAGACCATTCATTGGCCTTCTAGTCCTTGCTTCTCTTCCCTGCTCAACAAAAATATTTCTTGGGATACCAAATAAACTACTTACTCTCAAGTGCTTGTCTCATAGGATCTGCTTTTAGGAAAATACAAATTGAGAATATATAAATAAACAGATTTTTTATTGTGGTAAAATATACATAATATAGTATTTATTATTGCAACCATTTTTCAGTGTGCAATTCAGTGGCATTAAGTACATTTCACATTATTGGGCAACCATCACCACTACCCATCTCCAGAACTTTTTCATCACCCCAAACTGAAACTCTACTCATTAAACAAGGACTCCCTATTCCCCCTTCCCCAGCCCCTGTTGACCACAATTCTACTTTCCTTCTCTATTAATTTGACTATTCTATGTACCTCATATAAGTGGAATCATGCAAAATGTTTTCTTTTGTATCTGACTTATTTCATATAGCATAGTATCTTCAAGGTTCCCCTATGTTATAGCATCTATAAGAATTTTTTCTCTTTTTAAAGCTGAAAAATATTTTATTCTATGTATAAACCACATTTTGTTTATCCATTCATTCATTGATAGACATTTGGGTTGTTTCCACCTTTAGGTGGAGATCAGCCTCAGCAAGAGTGAGACCCTGTCTCTACTAAAAATAGAAAGAAATTAGCTGGACAACTAAAAATATATAGCAAAAATTAGCCGGGCATGGTGACACATGCCTGTAGTCCCAGCTACTCAGGAGGCTGAGGCAGGAGGATCACTTGAGCCCAGAAGTTTGAGGTTGCTGTGAGCTAGGCTGACGCCATGGCACTCTAGCCAGGGCAACAAAGAGAAACTCTGTCTCAAAAAAAAAAAAAAAAAAAAAACAAAACTCTGCTTCTTAGCTTCAACTATTGGAATATGTTTTTTAGGCCTCATGGTATCTTATGAAAAATTAGTATTACAATAAGTCACTAGGAGGGGAATAACAATTTTTTTTAATAAGAAGAAGGCCAGAGGTGAACATTTCAGAACGCTGCACTTCTAGTTTCACCAAAGTTGTCTCCACATTGGCTTTTCTCTCCAATCTAATGTTTAAAAACTGTGAGGTTTCCTGCAAAGGAAATAAAGGGACAGGTACCTAGAGCAATTCACTTTTAAAATGTTTTTCCTACATTAAATATAATTATACTTTACATCCAATTAAAGAAGAGGAATTTCCCTCAATTATCAGACTCCTTGGCTTTTGCTATTATTGCTTCTTGCCCAGAAATGCTTTGGGTCTGAATGAACCTGGCACTCCCTCCTTCCCCATGCGTAATCATTAACCAAGAAATCAAATCTCAATCACTTACAATGAGACCATGTTGACTCTCCCTCCCCAGAACCACAGCAAGGGAAAAAAACAGGGAAGAGGCCATTAAAAAACTAATGAATTTCTTTGGGTTCTCTAGGACTGGATAATTTTGGCTTTCTTTCTTCAACTTTCCCAAGAAATAGCCCAAATGATTGTTCAATTAGGTATTATATTATTTTTAAACAATATAGTAATAAGCTTCTCTTAGAGATCCTATCCCCCCAGTTAATAACAAATTGATAAAAGGCAGGAAAACAAAACAAAAAGACAATAATAAGCCAACACATATTTGTTAGACATACTATTTATTATATGCCTAGCAATGTTGCCAACATTTTACATTTTGTTAGCTGAATTTGGCTTGAAGCTTCCTACAGTAGAGCTCAACTTCAGTATCTCCTGCTGGTGATGTTGGCAAATACTTTCCTAACATATTAAGGAAGCAAACAGCATCCCTTGCCTGCAGCTCTCATCTCTCTCCTTTGTATTCTGTGTGTCGTGGAGGAGGAAGCAGCTGGGATTCTTTTTTTTTTTTTTTTTTTATTTTCTTTCTTTTGCACTTTACTTTTACAGCAAACATCTGGGATTCTTGACTCCCCTTCTCCCTGCCACCAGCTCCATGGCTAGTGGGCAATTAGGAAGCAGTAGGGTTTCCATGTGCTGTATCTGATGCTCAATTAATCATAGCATCAGAATTAAAATATTTAGTTGCCTGGAAAACAGCTGTGGGCGGCTGAAGCACCAACCTTTTGAATTCTGAGTCATCCCCTGGAATGGAATACAGTGTAAATATGTTCACACCCACCCAATTTATCTCGACCTCTGGAAATTATCTTGAACAAAGCAGGCATTTCACGGCATTGGCCCTCCGGCTTGCCTTCCTGGAAACAACCTTTCCTGGTGGGAAGAATCAGACTATTTACTAAGAACTCGGAACCACTGGGAAGTTTGAAAGCAAGGCCTGTGCCTCTATAGTCCACCCCATTCTATCATATGAAGATGTAGTAAGCTCTAATTTAGAGTCTTCTTCAACTGTATTGCAAGATATAGACATGTTTCTTAGTAAGGAATTGAAATGCTGACAGCTAGCACTGATAGCTAATACTCCATTATTTACCTACATAAATCTACTCTGAACTCACCATAGTCATTTTCCCTTAGGATGTCATCCCTCTGCTGTTTTGTTTCGGGACTATCTCCCTGCAGCATAACCTAACATTTGCCCAAGGAATAAAATTCATTGTAACGTTAATTGGGTAAAATAATTTAAGTAGTACAAATTATATTAAAAGTGAAGTATGTGCATTATTTCTCATTATTCCAAAATTGCTTTCTTCATTGAGTTTATTGTCTGTCAATTTAAATACATATGTCTATATACTTAGCAACCATTTTTATTAGTTACTACCCTCAGTTTAGTATTACAGTCTCAGTCCTAAGAGGTATTTGAACAAAAAAAAGCAGGGGGGAACAGATCAATGAAATTATACAAATAATCAACAGTAAAACCAGGACTGGAATATATTTCCTTCCCTTCGTTTGTTTCTTAACACATACTAATCAAGGTAACCCATAAGCCAAGGTAAAATAAAAACCAAAAACCTCCATTCATAGATCATTTGCTATTATCCACTGGTGAGATTTTATTTCCGGAATTCAACATTATCCTCAGCCAGTAGTATGTCATTTCTTTGCGTTTGATAGCTGGGTCCAATTAGCTTTGCACATAGTTTTCTTTCCATGTCTATACAATGGCAGCCTAGTGAAAATCCTTCTTGTTATTGCTATTAAACTACAGTGGATCCCCACGATGCCAACGAAAAAAATAAATAAATAAAAATAAACTACAGTGGAGCTTCCTACGGGGCAGATTTGAGTCTGATATAAATCCATCTCACTTTCCATACAAGGTTCTCATTGTTGGAAAACCTTACTATGGATAATGCAGTTTCACCAGTAACACTTTTTCTAGTGTAGGCCCAAATGACAATACTAGAGAGAGGTTCGCTGTAATACCTGTAAACTCATTTTGAGAACTGAGTATAAAATACCCCAAACTTCATTTGACAACATCATGGAAAGGGAAGCAAAACTTGTTGAGGTTTAAATTTCTGTCACATTAAGGAGCTGCACTAAATGACCTTAAGATCACTGGAGCTCTTTCAAGACCATGAATACTGATTTTTACTTTCTGTAATGTTTTAAGTAAGGTCTTACAGACACAGAAATGAGACATATCTTTAGAGATTTCATTTACATATTTGTTCTTAATGAGATTTCTCCCTTTTAGAAGAGCTTCTTATTTCCCATGTCCCAACCTTCTTACTCAGGGTAGTTTAAGATGGTTTTATATATTAAATAATCCATAGAACAGCTCATTTCCAATATTAAATTTCATGTTCTTTTTTGGAAATACACTGCTCATATGATTAGTCTCCCTTCTTTAATTAGTGACTAGAGAACTATATCTGGCTGGTCATTTACATTTCTTGTTACATAAAAATGCAAGAACTGTGCTCTCCCCAATGAGTCAGTCTATAATGTTTACCGAGTGAAAAATAGCTACAACTTTCAGAAGTAGGAGTATGAGGAAATAGAATAGAAATAAGAGATATGCAACCCGTCTGAGCAGCTTTCAATCTCATAGAAAGAATAGAGATGAATATTTTTTGCTTCATCTAAACTGCTGAAATTCACAACCTAGCAAAGAAGTTAGTGACATTATACAAATTAATACTATCTGGCTATATGTGGTTATTGGAGTAACTGAGGCTGGTTGGATTAAGAAAAGAAAAATATCTTTGAACAGAGTGAGTTTTTCTCTAAAAAAATTTTAAGATAAAAGTGAAGGAGGGACATGGTTATGTGGAAGAAGGATGAAAGTTCAAGGTAGGAGGAATGGTATGTGTTGGGGCTCTGAGACAGGTGAGAATATGCAGAGAATGAACAGTTCAATTTAGAAAAGATGGTGAATTTGCCTTTGAGTGTTTGATATCTTATTAACTCATTAATTTACACATACAGTAAATACTGAGTGCCTCCTATGTAACACTCATTATGCTGAACATCATGTAATTGTAAATATCATTACTATGATGATGAGTTCCAAATAAATACCCTGCCTTTCCAACTTCATTCTTGTCATCTCTAACAACACACTGGAGTAACCTAAGCACCATGCCACGTTATCATGGGAGGAAGTCTTCCTTAAGTTCAGTCTGCCATAAATTGGTGTAACTGTTCTCTGGTCAGGCATTCTGCACAAAATCCCAGAGAATGGCCAATTAGCATTTTACTTGAGGTTCAGGTCTTCCATTCTAATTCATGGAGATTTGAGAGTGGCTTCTTTAGCCTGTTGTTCTGACCTTTCTCCTATGTTCTATCTACAAATGTGAGACTTGAACTCTGGAATCTCATAGTGTACCCCAAGGCTATCCCCTATCTCAATAGAGAGCATCCCTTAAACTTCTTCTTCACGTCCTCTTATGTCATTCCTCCCCTCCCACATACTGTCACTCAGTTCTTTTTTAACCTTTGAGCTCCTATTTAAGTTAAGGGATGTGCTCAAATGCATAAATCAGAAACCCAACTAGAGTGGCTTATTCATATAGGGATTTGTCTATCTAAAGCAATAAGAATCCTAGGGGTAGGCAATTCAAGGTTTACTATAAGGAAGTAGGCATATTTTATCTACCTCTCCATTCCTTAGCTCTGGTTGCTGCAATCATTAAGTATTATATGCTTTCCAGGCAGGAAGAAGCAGGAAAAAGATTTCTACTAAGCTACATCTCCTTAGCCAAATGAAGTCACGTGGCATTTCTAAACTACAAGGGAATCTGGGAAGGCAAAATTTTAGGTGGAGAAAGGCAAGGTAGAAGGAGATTGTAATGAGTGTTGAGTGAGCCCCTGCTACGGAATCCAGCTTCAAAGTCCTGCCTCCTCTTGTCACTCCTCAACATGGGTTGTCATTCATCCTTAGCTATGTCTGCAACTGCAGCTGGACAGGTTGTGTACACAGTAATCCCCCCTTATCCACGGTTTTGCTTTCTGAGATTTCAGTTACCGAAAGTTTTGCTTTCCACAATTGCAGTCACCCACGATCAACCACAGTTCAAATATATTAAATGAAAAATTCCGGCCGGGCGCGGTGGCTCACGCCTGTAATCCTAGCACTCTGGGAGGCCGAGGCGGGTGGATCGATCAAGGTCAGGAGTTCGAGACCAGCCTGAGCAAGAGCGAGACCCCATCTCTACTAAAAATAGAAAGAAATTATCTGGCCAACTAAAATATATATAGAAAAAATTAGCCGGGCATGGTGGCACATGCCTGTAGTCCCAGCTACCCGGGAGGCTGAGGCGGTAGAATCGCTTGAGCCCAGGAGTTTGAGGTTGCTGTGAGCTAG
>CM052441.1:83740409-83761576 GCA_028533085.1 Varecia variegata | reverse complement strand
AAAAAAAAAAAACAGTCTCAAAAGGTTACATATTATACAAATTCATCTATGTGATTCTCAAGAGGACAAAACTATAGGATTAAAGAACAGATCACTGGTTGCCTAAGTAGGGATAAATGGACGGTGTGACTATAAAAGAATAATAGCATGACGGCCGGGCGCGGTGGCTGACGCCGTATCCTAGCACTCTGGGAGGCCTAGGCGGGTGGATCGCTCGAGGTCAGGAGTTCGAGACCAGCCTGAGCAGAGCGAGACCCCATCTCTACTAAAAAAAAATAGAAAGAAATGATCTGGCCAACTAAAATTATATATAGAAAAAATTAGCTGGGCATGGTGGTTCATGCCTGTAGTCCCAGCTACTCGGGAGGCTGAGGCAGGAGGATCGCTTAAGCCCAGGAGTTTGAGGTTGCTGTGAGCTAGGCCGACGCCACGGCACTCACTCTAGCCCAGGCAACAGAGCGAGACTCTGTCTCAAAAAAAAAAAAAAAAAAAAAGAATAGCATGAGGGACTTTTGGGTAATAGAAGTTTTCTGTATCTTGATTGTGGTGATAGTTATACTAATCTATACATAATTCGTAGAACTGTAGAACAAAAAAAGTCAATTTTAACATATCATTTTTTAAAAGAAAAAGAAAAATGTATAATGACAATAGCAAGTGCTCTTAGCACAAACAATCCAATTGATGGGAGTAGAAGAGAGTTAGAAAGTGAACTAGCCATGAGCAATTTGCATGACAGCCTGTCATGGGCATCTGTCAGAACATTTTTGAGAGCATGGAGAGGATTGGCTAATCTGGAGATTTGGTTAAATGAGGGTCTGTTAAAGAGCCTCTACTTATATAATTTCACTTCCCTCTTTCTTTAAAATATACACTCTGTTTGAATTTTCTAGATTAAAAATCTCCATATACCAGCACAATTCACAATGCAAAGATGTGGAAACAACCCAAGTGCCACAAAAATAAATGGTGATATAGCACCTCTTATATTATCCTGGATAGAGCTGGAACCCATTCTACTAAGTGAAGTATCCCAAGAATGGAAAAACAAGCACCAGATGTACTCACCAGCAAATTGGTTTTAACTGATCAACACTTAAGTGCACATATAGTAATAACATTCATTAGGTGTCAGGCAGATGGGAGGGGGGAGGAAGGGATGGGTATATACACACCTAATGGGTGCAGTGCGCACCGTCAGGGGGATGGACATGCTTGAAGCTCTGACTCAGGTGAGGCAAGGGCAATATATGTAACCTAAACATTTGTACCCCCATAATATGCTGAAATACAAAAGAAAAAAATCTCCATATAAATGTCTTCCATTATTCTTTTGACTCCTGAAAGTCAGTAACACTTTTTCAGTACAAAGGAACTCCCAGGTATACTTCACAGGCTGTTTCAAATTCTTTCCCAGCTCGAAGTTCTCAGTTCCTTCTCACTGCTGCCATTCAAAGGTGATGACCTCTGTCACCTTCCTGTGGCGGGGATAGTTTGTGTGGTGCTAGTACAAGCAAGGTCACTAAAGACCATGCTCTTCTCCACTGGCTGGGAGCCACCTGCCAACCCTGACCATCACTCCTACAAAGTTTCATCGATTTCATAATGTGGATGATGAAGGACAGGATGGAATAGTAGCTCCAAGGGAGCATTCATGTGCACTTGGAAAATAATTCTGAATGCAGGCTCTCCTGAGGCCAGACTTCAAGGACATTCCTTTTGAGACATATCAGGAAACAATGATCACCAAAATTCTGGCTAACTCTCCACCTCAGTGTTCCCTCACTGTTCACCTTTTCCTTCCCCCAAAGGCTAAAAGAAAGGGTGGGACCCTTCTCAAAGGCTAACACTCCTGTGTTCCAAATTCCACTTCCTCTCACAGTCAAAATGTCCTCCCCCGGCCAGGTACAGTGGCTCATATCTGTAAGCCTAGCACCCTGGGAGGCCGAAATGGAGACAGTCGCTTGAGGCTAGGACCAGCCTGAGCAAGAGTGACACCTGGCCTCTACAAAAAATAGAAAACTTTGCAGGGCCCGGTGGCACATGCCTGTAGTCCCAGCTATTGAGGAGGCTGAGGCAGGAGGATCACTTGAGCCCAGGAGTTGGAGGTTGCAGTGAGCTATGGTGACACCAGTGTTCTCCAGCTTGGGCAACAGAGAGAGATCCTGTCTCAAAAACAAACAAACAAACAAAAAACACTCCTCCCCAAAAGCTCCCATTGTCCGGTGGGACATATTTTTCTATGTTCCCAAGCCATTTATACTTGTGTAATAATATCTGTGAACATCTAGATCATCTTACAATGGGCAAAGTATGGGGACCTACTTTTATACCTCATCTGGAAACATTCGTTAAATCACTTTAGCTGCCTCTTTCAGAATATACAAATAATTTTACTTTTTCTAAAGAGATTTATTTTCTATTCCCTTATTATTGTTATTGCTTTACTCAGAAATTTTTCTAATCAATATGTAGGCACTCCACCTAGGTATAATATACTGTTAAGAGTGTTTCTGCACACCAAGCATGGTAGCTCAAACCCATAATCCCAGCACTTTGGGAGGCCAAGGTGAGAGGATTGCTTGAGGCCAAGAGTTCAAGACCAACCTAGGCAATATAGCAAAGAGACTTCCGTCTCTAAAAACAAACAAACAAAAAAAAGTGTTTCTATTTAACCCACTATGTTGGAATCTCATGCCATTAAAGGTGTATAGAACGGGACACTGAGATGGGTAGAGCCAAATCTAAAGAAGGGAATGAGCTTGAAGAGTCTCATATTAAAGGAATGTCCCGGTATGACCACGACACTTGAAGCACAGGGCTGAGCAGAAATCAGTTAGCACCAGATTATGACTGTGGCCTTTCTTCTGTTTCTGAAGAACTCTTTGAGGTTGTGACTTTTACATGATGAGAGGAAGCTGCAGGAAGAAGTCTTGCCCTGGGGAAATAGAAAGAGACCACAAGAAATGCCCCACTGTGTCAATTGTCTTCAGTGGTACAAACCCTGACCTAAAAGGAACCCAGTATTAATCTGCTAAGAGACAGGGGATTAGGCCTGTCTAGCCAATAATAGATATTAGGAAATGGCTGGAAGCTGTTGCACCTCCCTTCCCGCACACTTCACGCCCACTTCTTGGCAGCCAGGGCTTTGAGCTCATCAGATTCAAGTCTGGACTCACGTGGAAGATATAATAATATGTAGCAAGGACTTTAGGCAATGCGTGAGAATAATAAAAAAGTTCTGATTTGAATGTTGAATGCTAATTTCTATGCTAGGAATTTTGCATGGAGAGATCTAAAAGTCAACACTAGCTACTTGTGACAGAGAAGCTTTCTGAAAAAATAGGGAAGTAATTTCACTTCTGAGTTGAAACCTTGATTATTTATGTAGGTACCCTGCCCTGCCTGCTTAATTTCCTTCAGAAAAAAAAATTTCCTCTACACAATTTCCTTTTCCCAACTCCTTTAAAATAATGACATTAATAACTTTAACAGTTATTAGGCCGGGCGCAGTGGCTCACGCCTGTAATCCTAGCACTCTGGGAGGCCGAGGTGGGTGGATTGTTTGAGCTCAGGAGTTTGAGACCAGCCTGAGCAAGAGCGAGACCCCATCTCTACTAAAAAAATAGAAAAAAATTATATGGACAACTAAAAGTACATATAGAAAAAATTAGCTGGGCATGGTGGCATATGCCTGTAGTCCCAGCTACTCGGGAGGCTGAGGCAGTAGGATCGCTTAAGCCCAGGAGTTTGAGGTTGCTGTGAGCTAGGCTGACGACACGGCACTCACTCTAGCCCGGGCAACAGAGTGAGACTCTGTCTCAAAAAAAAAAAAAAAAAAAAAAAAACCAGTTATTAGGAGTCTGCTTTATCCGCCTTTAAAATAATGATAACACTAGAGGGAATGTGATTTGTTGTCAACAAGGCAAATGAAGAGTTGATTTCTCAGATTATTTATTGTGCTCTTTTTCTATGCAGGACACTGCTAGACACTGGGGCTACAATCTGCAAGGATTCTGCACGTCTTGCTCTTCTGAACCTCCTGGAATACTGTTTCTGTACCACTTTTTCATTATTGCCCTCTCAGGAATCTTTTTAGACATTTTTTTCCTAACTGCCCCACCATGAAATCTTAATACCACAGATATAGTACATCTGCTCATATACTGTGTCTATATCTATAGCTTTATACATAGTAAGGTTAAGATTTTTTGCCACCCACAAACACTCCATGGGGGTGATATTTTCCCTATTAAAAATGTATGCTCTAGGAAAAAGATAATAAGACAATAACTAAGAAAAATAACTGCAATAAATAAAATGTAGGAAATAAAAGGGGCTATAAATAGACAGAAATAGCCATTTGCAGCTGAACATGGTGGCTCATGCCTGTAATCCTAGCACTTTGGGAGGTCGAGGTGGGAGGATCTCTTGAGGTCAGGAGTTCAAGATCAGTCTGAGCAAGACTGAGACCCTGTCTCTACAAAAAATTAGCTGGGTGTGGTGACATGCCCCTGTAATCCCAGCTACTCAGGAGGCTGAGGCAGAATGATCACTTGAGCCCAGGAGTTTGAGATTGCAGTGCGATATGATGACATTAATCTTTCTAGCCTGGATTGACAGAGTGAGACCTTATTTCAAAAAAAAAGAAAAAAAAAAGAAATGTTCAGTTGCTTTCACTGACTGAAACAGAGAAAGGAAACGGTTAATCTGTAGCCTCTCCTTATCTATTTCTTCTCTGCCTCACTTTCACTGAGCATGTGGGACTGCTTCATCACTCTCCTGCAACCACACACCTGTAGTTCACAGTTGTAAGGACGCCCATAGCTTCCTGGTCCCATTTTCTCTGGAGCCCAGTGGCTTAAGTCTCTTATCTGCAACTTGAAAGGAAAAGGAGAACTAAATGTAATCCATGGAGTACAAATAATGTCTGTCTTCCTGTTTTTCACACAAACTCACATTAAGCCATGCTCCTCCCTTACCAAAGCCCTACACCCCAAACAGCAGAGTTGCCAAAAGCCAGACATTTGAGGAATACAATCTACTTGGTCACTTATATTTGTGCTACTCTGAATGGGTCATTGTTCATTAGTAAGGATGTCAGGCTATCAAAGATAAATTTAACTGGCCATGGTTGTGGTGAAACAAAGCATATATATTTGCATAATGCTCTTTCCACATGGGTGAGTTCTAGCAAAATAGTGAAGGTAGCATAACTGAATGCTGAAAAGCAATATAATACTCTGGTTAAGACCGTGGGCTTTAGAGTCCAGCCCACTGTCTGTGAGCAGGCAGGTTATTTAACTACCGCAATACTCAGTTTATCCATATGTAAAATGAAAATAATGACACTATCATATTGGGTTGTTTTAAGGAATAAGTAATGTATACATAAACTATTTAGTATAATACTTGGAGCATAATCAGCTCCCTATAAATAGTTGCTATTATAATTGTTTCTGTAAGCCAGCCATGTTTTCCTTTGGTAATCCTCCCTAGTTTTGCTATTTTCTTTAGAATAAAAAGGTTAAAATTTGGTTAAAATCAAAGCAGGATCTCTGGTGACATTTTGCTGAATATGCCTTTTAATTACACTTGTCCTTCAATTACATTTGTTGATTTTTTTTTCTAAATCAATCTGTTATTTTATTTTATCCTTTTTGACTGTTATTATCTTTTCTTTCTTTCTTTCTTTTTTTTCTCAAGGTCCCAGTGTAATTCTAGAGCTGAAGTGTAATTACACAGCAGCAGTAAATTCAGGTAATACATGCCAACATATCATTGACCCTAAGTTACATTTTATAGGTATAAGTTTTACTACCCTTCATCCTGCATTATGAGATGGTAAATTTATACTGATAGATCTGCTAACTTTAGTCCTTCCAAAGGCTTATACAATTTAAATCGTAGAATGTTCCAAATCAAACTCTCTGTCTCCCCAATTTCTCCCTGAACCTGTATCAGCTCTGAGATCCCTATCCTGGTCATTGGTATTACCATCCTGATAATTACTTATGCTAATCCTCAGGGTCATTTCTTCTTATGCACAATTCAATTTCTCACCATGTCTATGCAATATTTCTGTTATGTACTTCTGTCTCTGCATTCCCTTTCCAAAACCTACCCAAGTATATTTCTTCAAGAGAGGTGCTATTCCTAAATGCCAAACATACACTCAAGCACAGTGTAAGAGACATTTGTCATGTTTTGGGCCACCCAACATATTTAAAAATGCTTCCTATGTTTGGGGAATTCCCCATATTATGAGTCCTGGCTCAAGGGAGAAGCCAGGACTGGTCTCTTAGCCTATTTAGTTAGGGTGCAGGGATGCAGCCAGGGGCAGATTGCAGTTTTGTGGGTCTTGACCCTAATACAATTTTAAGACCTTCTTTATTACTATTATTATTATTTTTTAAAACTTAATATGAAGGGGTGGGGGTTGTGAGGAGGGGTGCTCAGTTGCCTTGTGTGTTTTTGTTGAGACAGAGTCTCACTCTGTTGCCCTGGGTAGAGTGAAGTGGCTCATTGTAGCTCACTGCAACCTCCAACTCCTGGGCTCTAAGCTATCCTTCTGCCTCAGCCTCCTGGGTAGCCAGTACTAAAGGCCTGAGCCACAATGCCTGGCTGTTTTGGTTTTTTTTTTTTCCTTTATTTTTGGTAAAGACGGGGTATCATTTTTGCTCAGGCTGGTCTCAAACTCCTGATCTCAAGCAATCCTCCCGCCTCCACCTCCCAGAGAGCTAGGATTATAGGCATGAGCCACTGTGCCCAGCCAGGCCTTCTTTAAAAAAAAAAAAGAAGAAAAATTATGAAGTTAAAATTAGGTTAAAAAAATTAAGTACTGGACCAGCACAGTGGCTCACACCTGGAATCCTAACACTTTGGGAGGCCAAGGTGGGAGGATCACTTGAGCTCATGAGTTTGAGACCAGCATGAGCAAGAGTGAGACCTGGCCTCTACAAAAAATAGAAAAATTAGCCAATGTAGTGGCTCGCGCCTGTAGTTCTAGCTCCTCAGAAGGCTGAGGTGAGAAGATTGCTTGAGCCCCAGAATTTGAGGTTGCTGTGAGCTATGATGACGCCACTGTATTCTACCCTGAGCTACAGAGTAAGACCTTGTCTCAATAAATAAACAAACAAACAAATAAAATTAAGTACCCAATTTGAATGAGAAAAAAAATCAAAATTACAAATTTTAGAAAACCAACCAGTACCACAAATATCACAAATCCAGAACGGCAATGAACGGCAATGTAATTTTTAAATTAATTAATTTGCCTAATTCAGCTCTTTAGTATGTTTTCTTCATTATGTTAACTACATGCTCCTTGACTGCCAACACACATGACAATGATTTTGCTGTATATCTTATAAAAATAAAAGAAAGAATTTAATCTTTCCTTTGACATAGTAGTTCAAATTTTTTTTTTAGTGGTTAGTTTAGAAAGGTTTCTTTAAGTTTCACAACTCATGGTTGATAATATCGCATACATTTAGTAAATGTAACAGGGAGGGCAGAGTTGCAGTTATAGTACTTCTGCAAATTTCACAAAAACATGTGGCAGACATTTCTAGAGCTCTCCCAGGGCCTTGGAAGGGGCCTGTGTCCGTGCCGGACCCTGAAGCTTAGGCTGAGTTAGCTTTGTGGTGCAGCCATCTCTGAAGACGCTCAGGCTTTACCAATCAGGCATAATCACAAAGATTTCCTTTCAGAAGTGAACGACCCTAGGAAGCAATAGCCCTTGTCGTCTGCCATTTCACGAGAATGACAACAGAAGCACCAGCTTTTCCACAACATTTTTGGTAAAATTTCTGATGTTGAGCGTGCAGAGTTTTTGGCGCGGGCTGTGGCATCTGTGCTCCCTTCCTCCTCCCAGTCTAGCACGGGCACGCATCCTGCCTGCAGAGGTAACAAATATCCTTATTACATTAACCTTATTCTTCTGCCTAAACTAGCTAGTTTCGCTCTGTTTTCGAAAGCCCAGTTCAAATGCCACATTTCTTCCTCAGCGGCAATGTTTCCTCCCCTGAAGCACATGAACTATGTCTCGTGTTACTTTTTGCTTTCCATGTTGCAACCACAAATCCTGACTGATACACGTGGGAATATGTTTGTTCTCCAGGGCTAAGGTAGGGGCTGAGTCATCATAAACCTACCTCATATGATAGAACAATCCAAGGTTGGAATAAATCAAAGCAGAGTGCACAAGAGAAAACAAGTGTCCAAATACCAGAAAAATAAGGATGAAGGTCAAATATATGGGCCCAGTTGAAGGCAGAAGTCAGGGAGCCAAGACTCTTGATTAATGAAAGATGAAGGCAGAAGAGATGAGAAAAGGCAAAGAAAGGTAGTTCAAGATCCCCTGTGACAGCCCAGCCATTGGGTGGTGTGTATGAGGATTGGGTGGCCTTAAAAAGGAATAGAAGAAAGCTGTAGAATACTACAACTCAGGCTCTCATTAGCTCTCACTTGGGAACACAAAAGCCTCCTAACCTCCCACCTCATTTTCTGCCCTGCAGTATGTTCTTTATGCAAAAAACCATTTGGGGCCATTATCATTGCCCTACTTTAAAAAAATCTATCGTGGCTCCCCATTGCCTGGAGAACATCACAGAACTCATTAGCCTGGCATTTCTGACGCTCCCTCATCTAGGTCACTCCATCTCTACCACTTATTCCTCATTAGTCTTCTTGCACTCTATGCCAGAGCCGCACAAAGCTATTTTACATTTCCTAGACACACATTTTATTTTCCTACGTGCATGCTGTTCTTTCCTGCTGGGATGCCCCCCTGACATATCTTAGCACATCCACATCGCTCTATTTTCCAAAGCCCAGTTCAAACGTCACATTTCTTCCTCAGCAGCAATAATTCCTCACCTTAAAGCACATTAATTATTTCTCATGTTACTATTTGCTTTCCATGTTCCATTATAATTTTTTTTTTTTGAGACAGAGTTTCACTTTGTTGCTCTGGCTAGAGTGCCGTGGCGTCAGCCTAGCTCACAGCAACCTCAAACTCCTAGGCTCAAGCAATCCTTCTGCCTCAGCCTCCCGAGTAGCTGGGACTACAGGCATGCATTACCATGCCCGGCTAATTTTTTCTATATATATTTTTAGTTGCCCAGATAATTTCTTTCTCTTTTTTAGTAGAGACGGGGTCTCACTTGTGCTCAGGCTGGTCTCAAACTCCTGACCTTGAGTGATCCTCCCGCCTCAGCTTCCCAGAGTGCTAGGATTACAGGCATGAGCCACCGAGCCCGGCCCCATGTTGTATTATAATTATTCAGCCATATATTTTTATTTTCTCTAAGAAACCAGAAGCTCACTTTGGGCAGAGTTTTCGGCACAGTGCCTTGTATATTATAGGTGCCCCAGTGGTGTTGAATAAAAGGTTGAATGAAGCAATTCTTGACACATAATTACCTGTAGAACCTAAAGCAGGTGATGGTGGCCAAAGGTGTGTTAGGAAAAATACAGGCTTTGATATCAGACAAGCAGGAGTTGGAGTCACAATTCTGTCACTGACTAAGAATCATTTGAGACATTGTCTAATCACACAGAGCCATTTGTAATATGAAGATTGATCCTTACGGTGTAGGATTATTTTGAGAATTAAGTAAGGTTCTAGAAGGTACCTAGTATAATTTCTGGCATAAAAGGGTTACTAACTGAATGTTAGTGATTTTTCTCTCCCTTAATCTTCTCTTCTTCTGCCTTAGCATCTCTAATTCCATATATTGTTTCTCACATGACACGGTATTTTAGTCTGTTCATCAACATCATTTTATAAACATTGCTCTTCAAAATCTGAATATTAAGATACCCCAAGTGTAATGTGACCAGTTCACAGAAGATGGAAATATTACCTGGTATGATCTCAACATAATACATCTATGTCTATAGTACAAGATAGCTGTATTATACTTTGACTAATTTTAAGTTTTTCATTAACTAAAATGTTCAGATTTTTTAGAGTAAGCTATCTCCAGATCACATACCCATTTTATAGATGAACCTAAATACAAACACTTCCATTTATCTCTTTTAAGTTTCAACCAATTTATTTAAGCCCAGATTTTACCTTAGCAAAATCACTTTCAGCCTTAACATTAATAATCTTTAAAAAGGTCTGGGTAGGGGAAGGTGGGAGGGGCACTAAGTAATAACTTCCGACATTTGCCTTACTCTTACTTAATTGCAAAATAAACACCTCCCACGGTGATCTGTGAGGCAGGCCAGCATTTATGTTTATGTGGAGGAAAAAGGATGACTTTTGCACTTTGCTTCTGCCAATCATAGCCACATGAGTAATTAAACTTCAACAAACTTAGTAACTTAATAATAGAAATATGTATTTTTAGAGATCGCCGTAAGGGAAAAGAAAAGGGAAATAAATCACATTTTTAAAATTTATCAAACAGAAAGAATTCTCTTGTGCTTTATTTTTTTTCTTGTGTTTTAATTAAATGTATTATTCCACCAACAGCACTGCCCAAAAACTTTGATTAGCAACTAAAACCTTTGCTCTATTGCAAAAATCTAAGGAATTTAAGTTTATCAGATCTATGCAGATAGAATTATATTGTTCTTAGAGAACATATAAAATAAGCAAAGCAATCTAAATTTGGAACATTTTACTGAGGGTCTTCTCAATAACGTTTCCATTATCGGAACCATGAGTGATATTTTTCTTTTCTTTTTTTTTTTTTTTGTGACAGAGTCTCGCTCTGTTGCCCAGGCTAGAGTGCCATGGAGACAGCGTAGCTCACAGCAACCTGAAACTCCTGGGCTAAAGCAGTCCTCCTGCCTCAGTCCCCCAAGTAGCTGGGACTACAGGAGCTTGCCACCACGACTAGCTAATTTTTTGTTTCTATTTTTAGTTGGTGGCCTAATTTTTTCTATTTTTAGTAGAGAGAGGGTGCACTCTAGCCCAGGCTGGTCTCGAACTCCTGCCCTCAAGAAATCCTCCTGCCTCAGCCTCCCAGGGTGCTAGGATTACAGGCATGAGCCACTGAGCCCGGCTAGTGGTATTTTTCTTGTTAGAAATTTGTAGGAAAGATTCTTGGGAGCCTCCTATTTTCCCTTATGAAAAGGACTGAACCCAAAATTTATATGTTAAAACCCAAATCCATTCAGTCAGAGAAAGCCTATGGACAGACAGAACATAAAAAAATAATAAGAAAAAAAAAGAAAAAAAACAAAAATGAAGAAAAAAAAACTAAATAAAAATTAAAAAAAAAAAAATCTCAATGTAATTAGAAGTGGGGCCTTTAAGAGGTAAATATGTTGTAAGGGTGGAGCTGTCATGGATAGGATTAGTGCCCTTAGAAGAAGAGTCCAGAGAGCTCGCTACCTCTCTGCCATGTGAATACACAGCAAGAGGCAGGCTCTCCGTAAACCAGGAAAAGGACACTCACCAAGAACCTGGCACCCTGATCTCAGACTTCTAGCCTCCAGAACTGTGAGAAATAAATGTTTATTGTTTAAGCCACACAGTCTATGATAACTTGTTACAACGGTCTGAAATAAGACACATTATCCATGTAAAGTCTGCATATATCAAATGTAACTTTAAAGGGAGGGATACGAAGTAATAAAAAGAAACTTCTGCAACACAAAATTTCTGTTAAAGTAAAATAATTTTAGTAGAGTGAAGAAGAAAAATTTTGATTAAAATATATTTTTAAATGTCTTCCATGCTTGGGGGAAAGAAAATGAGACTAAAGGCTCAATCACAAACAATATTAGAAGACTTTTGTGGTACTCACCTAGCCTGGGGCCAATTTTTCTTTTCCATTAAGGTCTATCTGTGACATTGAATGCAAATTTTACAATATTTTTAAAAAATTCTAACCTGTGTACAAACAAAACAAATGACCCATCAATAAGTCTTGAGATTTCAGTGCCATTAACGCTAGAAGATAGAGAAGGTAGAGGAAGGGGTTAGGAGATAAATCATTTTTCTACTATTTATGTAAATCTCAGAATTTCATATTTTTCCATCTGTAGTTAGAAATTCAGTTACTTAGTACAAATAGGAAAGATATCTAAGATAGTTAAGAAATGCCACAAACTATTAATTTGTTTGAAAGCCTTTAAATTTATTATGTATTTTCCAGACATAGAGAAGAGACTATGTGAAATATGATTAAGCTTTTTCTATATCAGTCAAGACAGTCAGTGCAATAATTTTATATTGTGTCATCAATGAAGTCTATGGGGGCTCATCAGGCTGAAAGTGAATTTAGGTTCTGAGACATATTTTCTTTCATAAATCTTTTATGTTTGCTGCTTTATTTTAGAACACGCATCTTTAGGGCCTACTGAGAAGGGTCTTTATTAGGTTGAACCATGAATTTGCCAATATGTCATCATTTTAATCTATAAAACATCAATTTCTGCTGGTCTAACCTGACACAATCAAAGACTGAGTCAAAAGCTGAAGAGCTTTTCTGTTAACTGCCTTTTTCAGTACCTTTTGACATTTGCAGAACCCTTACCATATTCGATACGATGAAATAAATGTAGTGTATGCTGAGCCATCTTTCCCTTCCCCACATACAGCCACGTGATTTCTTCTTTTGTTCGTCCACAATTGACAGGAGCTCATGTTCTTGTTTTCCATCACCACTGTTAAGCGATAACAGAGCTGTGACTCATTAGGATGTCATCCTGCTCTACTGGCTTCTCTGGCAATATAACTTTTACATCCCATATTTCTGGTCTACTGTCATCAAAGTTCCACCTGTTGCTTTGTATTGAATTAACTTTAGTATAATATGAAAAAAAATAGCTGGGATTTCAAATCATTGCATTTTAGAGATAGAAGGAATCTTAGTAATCACTTAGCCCAACTCTCCTATAGTGGACATTGCTGGCTGCTGATTCCCTCTGTCAGCCTAATTTTCACCTGTCTTCCACCCTCCCCAGTGCTGCCAATGGACTTTGGGGATGGTCCTGACTTAGCAGTGGAGATGATCTCATTGATTCAGAAATCCCAGACTGAGCTAATTAGCACAGGTCTCTGCCATTAGGATGAGTGTTATGGCCTGAATTGTGTCTCCCCAAAATTCACCCCTTGCAGATACCAAAATCTGAGGATGCTTGAGTCCCTTATATAAAATGATGAGTATTTGCATATAACCTAGCACATCCTCCTGCATACTTTAAATCATTTCTAGATCACTTATAACACCTAATACAATGCTACATGCCACTTCATTCACATGGATTCAACCTATTACTTGGAGCAAGGCAAATTCAAGTTTTGCTTTTTGGAACTCTGTGAAATTTTTTTCCCAAATATTTTAGATTCACAGTTTGTTGAATCCATGGGTGCAGGACCCACGTATATGGAGGGTTTACTGAACAAGTAAAAAGTTTCATGAATAGGATAAAGAAAACATTCACTCTGATCAGTCCAGGAAGGTTAAAATGAGGAAAATTGGAAATACTGGAAAAGGAGAAAAAAGATCTGAAAACTAACTTCTTTTGTCCGTGAGTCACTTCTAGTGTCCTTTTCTTCCAGCCTTATCTTTAATCTCCTTAGCAGGGACTCTGCCCTACCTAACGCTCTCCCCTCCCATTTCTTTCATCGCCCTCCTGCCTACCACTGTCAAGATTCCCGTGCAGTGTCAAACATTCTTCCACCTGGGAGTAGCCCGTGTGATGTCTGCCCAGATTTGAATGACTCAGTTCTTATATTTATATGCTCTTCCATTACCAGTAATGCAAACTTACATTTTGAAAACAGCTTCCACATTTTTAAGTGATTGAGACACATGTTTTATGAGAACATAGACTGCATTGCTCCCCCACATAGAAAATTCACATTCTCCATTTGGGGAAGTGGGGATTTTACCATGGTTAGCCACTTTAAACTTCTCGACAGCTTCAAACCACTGTGTCTCATTTATATTAACATTTTTGTTCCGGAAAATGGAAAAGGTCACATTGAGGTATTCGCATTTCATACATTGTAGGGCGTGCTTTGTGAATGAATTCCTTCTTTTAAATCTTGGCAAGCTAAACTGTGAATAGGAATTATCAGCCAAATGGAAATTTTATTTTTTAAAAACATGCTCTAGTTATAATGAGAGCAGAGCAATCTCTCCAGAGCCTAGAACTGTGCCTGGCATATAATACATAGCAAATAAATATTCATTGAATAAATATTTGTTGAATGAATGATTTAGACAGAACATTGGTATACATTGCAAGTCATTGATAATTTTATTTTTGAAAATTACTTTTCAGGTTTAATATTGAATCTTCAAAATTTCAAATTAATATGTATGATAGGAAATGATAAGCTGTTCTGTCAAGTTGGTGGTTTGTATACAGGATGTTATTTGAAGTTGTCAGTGACAGAGTTGGGCAGGTATCACAGCTGCTCTCATTCTGGATATTATGCCACGATCCTGGTTCTTTGCCATACCATGATGCAAGGAACCTAATATGCTTTTCTTCCTGTGGGTGGGAGGAGCAATTAATGTTACAGTTCATCTAAATTGCTACACTGTCCTCCTTCACATGGACACATCACTTTCTTGTCACCCTTCTGTATGCTGTGACTCAAATCAATAAAATAATAAAATCAAACTGAGTTTTTATTTTTATTTATTTATTTACTTATTTTTTGAGACAGAGTCTCGCTCTGTTGCCCAGGCTAGAGTGCCGTGGCATCAGCTTAGCTCACAGCAACCTGAAACTCCTAGCTCAAGCTCCTGCCTTAGCTTCCTGAGAAGCTGGGACTACAGGCATGCGCCACCACGCGCAGCTAATTTTTTTTTTTCTATTTTTGGTTGCCCAGCTAATTTTTTCTATTTTTAGCAGAGACAGAGGTCTCGCTCTTGCTCAGCTGGTCTCAAACTCCTGCCCTCAAGTGATCCCCCCACCTTGGCCTACCAGAGTGCTAGGCATACAGGTGTGAGCCACCCCACCTGCCTGGCCCAATCTGAGCTTTTAGAGTTGCCATGTAAATTATCACACCTTTGACTCCTGAAGTTTCCTGAGTTTGCTGTGGGACCACACTACTGAGTACATATTTAGGTGAGACAAAGAAATTGAAAGACCTGTAGAGTTCTGTGCTAGAAAAATTTAAAAAAGCAGCCAGGCATGGTGGCATAGACCTGTAGTCCCAGCTACTCAGGAGGCTGAGGCAGGAGGATTGCTTGAGCCCAAGAGTTTGAGGTTGCAGTGAGCTATGATGATGCTACTGAACTCTAGCTTGGGCAACAGAGCAAGACCCTGTCTCAAAAAAAAAAAAAAATTTTTTTTATTTAATAAATTAAAAAAAAAAGACAAATCTCAAAACTTTAAGTTTATTTTTTAAATAAATTAAGCATAGCTAAAATCTTGGTGCTATTTTGATTTTGATAGCTTATATCCCTCTTAGGAGTTAGTTCTTTGTTGTTCTTTGAATGACTTTAAAACTTGAATTGTTTGGGGGCTTAATTTGCTTATTATCTTAAAAATGCAATTGGCACTATGTCTAAATGTATGGCCATTCCTTCATTATGGTCAGGAACTTGCAATGGGAAAATTATCATTTTATTTTTCCCAATCTACTTAATCATTCACACTTTTCTAGAAACTGTAGTCTATAAACTAGATATCTATATTCTAGAAACTGCAGACCAGAATTTCTGAATTCTGGGTTTAAAATCCTAAATATACAGAACCCCAACTTTCAATGTTAGCCAAGAGTAGTCACTGATGCACAGGTTGGTTTTATATTTTAACAGTACTTGATGTCTTCTTTCTTCATGCTAGAAATGAAAGAATTCCTTTAAAAAGTTGACTGCTTGATCAAAAACTAAAAAGGAAAATGCATTCAAGTTTCATTCAAAAATGTCAGGCTTCACTACCCCAGCTCAGTTTTCCTGCCCTAACTGTGGTATCTAGTGCCACTTTTGCACAAAGATTTAAAGACAAGACTGATTAAAAGAATTTGTCCTTTTTTTGAAGTATAGCTAGCAAGGATTAAAGTGTCACCTGGCAGCTGATCAACAATAACTTTTCTCCTTCACTTCAGTGTTCACATCAAAATAAGGTGAATTTATCCTCATAGCCAAGTTTTACTGACTGCAACTCTGGAGTGAAAAGCTCCTTCTGATCTTTGTGCTTTAAGAACCATAGTCATTGAACCATTTCCAAATTAAATTACATGGTAAACAAAGTATCTTAAGTTTTAGGCTATGAAGGAGACTTTGACAAATGACTATGTATTTCCTTTGTTTCCCTGGAGCAATAGTTTTCTGGCCAAAGCACCATTGTCACTTCCAATTACTGAGCTCTAAGAAGTTAAAAGAGGCTAGAACAGTGTCAATAGCATTTTGGCACTCAACAAGAAGCCATGAGAAATCCCTGAAAGTACGTATCAACTTTCCCATAGACAGTAGGAAATAGCACTTCAAATAAAATTTCCCTCCAGGAGCATTAAAAAATATATCTCCAAGAGAATTTTTTTTTTTAAATGTCTTCATTTGTAGTTTCCTTACCACCTACAGATCCGTGATTCAGTTAACATGCCAGGTCTTGTGACTCACAGACACATGATGCTTCTGCTGGCAGCACAAACAGGTGGATACAGACCTGATCTGTTTGCCTACTTGTTCTGGGATTGCAAATATACCACCCACTAGTTGTTGGAAAATGATGCCATTTGCATCTTTTTAACAAATGCTTATAGATTCAAGGTAACTTCGAAGAAGGAAAAAGCACAAGTCTTCAAATCAAATAAGCAAAATAACAGCAGTGTGAAAGTGAAGGATTTGCTTTCAGGGGTGATTTGAGTCAATGTTCTCACCCCTGCTGTATGTCAGAATCACCTGGAGTGCTCCTACCATATCCAGGTGCTGGGGCCCCATCCCTAAAGATTCTAAATCATTGACCCAACAATTTCATTTCTACAAGGGCAGCAGAAGATATTTTACAACTTTATATATGTTCTAATTTGTCCATGTTCATAAATGTCCTTTTTAAATTAATTTGAAAAGCATCTGTGCTCAATTTGGTCTTTCCTAGCTACACCATACTTGCCTAGTGGTTATAGTTTTTCTATGCACTCAAAATACCTACCCAACATCAAAACAAAACTCAATGTATAGTTTTAAATGTATTTAACTTATAAACACTATGATAGATAAAAAATGGATTTGAAAGCCTGGCTCTGCTGATGTTCTATAATCCCTCCGAGCCTCAGATTCATCAGTTGTGAAATGGAGACTTTAATAATGCAGTTCTTGAGATTGAGTGGAAATTAAATGATATGTTCCATGTAGTTTGTATAGAGTTGGGTGTTCAAAAATGGTTTTTAGCCTTCATCTACCCTAACCCCCTTCCCAGCCCAACAATAAGAGGTAATTTACAACGTATTGAATTCATTTATTCATATCCCCTTTTCATGTAAATATGGGGTTCTTTCATTTACAAATGTAGAAAATATATGAGCACTTTCTGAACAGAGTATACCAATCTGAACCCTAAGGCAAATAGGATTTATATAGGATTTTTTCCAGTTAGCAAATGTTCTCTGATTCTCTTCTGCTAGCTTTTCCTCATCACCTGTCATTTCTATACCCATCTTTATTCATTGGTGTTTATTTATATATAACCACAGCTTTCCAAGCTTCACAAAACTCAAATAATGTTTCAATGAACGGTGTGTTTTTAGATAGGAGACAGATGGATTTGGGGTAATCATGAGCCTTTGTTGTTGTTGTTAGTGGTGCCATTTCATGCCTGCCAGGTACATAAACAGTCCAGGGACTGAAATGAAACAAGGAAACAGACAGGTTGTACTAATATAATATGTGGCATGAGCACGGCACTTTATAAATTTCCCATATATTTTGCTTCATTGATAAAAGTTAATATTGTTATTTAGTGTTCTCTTGCCAACTCTGGAGGGGGTCTTAGAGGTCCTTGTGGGTTGACCAGCAGCATCAGCATAGCCTGGAAACTTGTTAGAAATCCAGAATCTCAGCTGCTCCCTTCCCAATTGCTAAATCAGAATCTGCATTTTAATAACATCCCTGGGTAGTTTGGATGCACTATACAGTTTGAGAAGCTCCAACCAAGGGAACAGTTAAATCTTTAACTCACTGACTGCAAACGATTGCTGACTGCCTTGAGATATTAATTTAACCGTGACTCTATTTCAACTACAACATTCAGAATAAGTTTATACTACATCTTCTTGATGGTGCATGATGCCAGTTTCCTTTTAGTAACTTTGGAGGCATTGCATTTACTGGAATGAGAGTGGACGGAAGTATTTTCTCTTCACCATGCTTGTTTCAAAAAATTTAGAAGATTTTACTATGCCGAGAACCTGTCAATCCTATGCAAAACCACGAAATGTTTCCCAACCAGTAATACAGGAAATCAAGTTGTTAAAGGATCTGCTTTTTCTCCTATTTATTAAAAAGTTTACAGGATTGTGGTTAATGGAGCTCAGATGAGTTTGTTCATTACTCTGTCACTTAGCTTATTGCTCAGCTGAGACCTGCTAGCCACCAAGAAGTTTCTGATCAATATACAGCTTTATATCATGGTTAGCCATATATTGTTACATTTATACTCATAATGGATTGTTGGTTAAAAACCTAGAAACAAAAGAAATACTAATGGCAAAGTACAAGATATCAATGAGGACCATAAAAATGATAATTTTCCAAGATGACCTCAGATTGATCCTCTCCAGATCCATCAGATGCAGTCACCAAATCAAATTCTTTTTTTGGCGGGGGACAGAGTCTTGCTCTTGTTACCTGGGCTATCATGCAGAGGTGTGATCACAGCTTACTGCAACCTCAAACTCCTGGGCTCAAGGGATCATCCTGCCTCAGCCTCCCAAGTAGCTGGGACTACAGGAGTGCGCCACCACGCCTGGCTAATTTTTTTTTTTCTATTTTTAGTCGCTGGGCTAATTTTTTCTATTTTTAGTAGAGACGGGTCTCGCTCTTACTCAGGCTGGTCTCAAACTCCTGAGCTCAAGTAATTCTCCCGCATCAGCCTACCAGAGTGCTAGGATTACAGTGCTAGGATTAAGCCACCTCGCCCGGCCAAATAAAATTCTTAAATAGCATATCCAAATGTACTGACTACTTCAAAAATCAAAGATAAATACAGAACTCTCAAGAGAATTATCACTACTGTGACTTTTCACTTATTGGACACGATGTGTCATCTTCAGGGAAGTGCTTACAACTTCTATGATCTCATCATTTCTAAACAAAACACAAACAAAAACAGAGCAGTTGATTTTCTCTTAATGGAAAATGTAAAATTTCCAAAAGCCGATTTACGAAAGCATTTATTAAATTTTGATGCCATAACAGCTAAATTTTACCTACGTCTTTTTCTTAAAAGTTGCTGAAAAATAAGCATGGTATGCCTTCTAAAATTTATTTGTTGATAAGTAAACCTTTCTTACATAATTGGAAAGTAATCTAATAACATATCTCTTGTTAAATTGGAAAAGAGTGGAAAAGTGTCTTTATATATGACCATTATAAAGGAATATATATGAGCTTCCTAATACAATATTAAATGCTATGTTACCTAAAATAAAATATTTTAACTTAAAACATTTTTTAGCATTTCATTTTTATTTCTAAAAATGTCTACAGAGCTGTGGTTAATGGGGCTCAGAGGTACTTGTTTCTCTATCACTTGGCTTACTCTATCTCTCTCACTCAGCTAAGACCAACATTTATCACATTACATCTGAGTAAAGTGAAAAACTACATGCTGGTGTCAGAGAAATGGTAACTCCTGTATAACTGACTTAGTGTGTGTAACCTTTAAAGCAGAGATACCTATAGCTGTTATGAACCCTGAGTCAAAAATGGTTACTTTGCACATGTACAGAGCGCTTATTATGTGTCAGACACTGTCCTAAGGCTTAAAAAAGTGTCAACTCATTGGATTCTCAAAAGAACACTATATGTACTGTTATTGTGGCCATGTTCTAAATGAGGAAACCAAGGCACAGAGAGATCAAGGAGCTTCCCCAAGGTCACACAGGCAATAAGTGGCTTAAGTGCCACATAAAGTGGAAGTAAGTCACTTCTCATGGTCACAGTATGCTACCTTTTGGCTCTGCTAACCAAAACCGGTGCTCAAAACCCTTCCTGAGGCATTTTATTATGTCTGCCCTACCTCACAGTGCCTCATGCTTCAAAAGTAATTTTATTTCCCTCTATTTCATTAAAGTTCACATTCTTTAGTGCATTTATTTCAGCCAGTTATTAGGAAAAATAGAAATCTGATTTAAACTAATTCATACCAAAGTGTATTAAATCATGGATAGATTCTGGCTTGGCACAGTCATTATTGCACAGGTTTTCACATTTTAAAGGAGAACACTTGCTATTTTAAAGGAATTAATCTCAATTGTAATGGTTTTCAAACTTTAAAAGAGTCAACTTTCAGGATCCAGTAAGAGGGCTCTAGATCCCAAAATTCTATACTCAAACACAAGCTCTGCTTTTCTATATGAACTTGTGCAAAAAATTTCATTTGGGAAAATAAAAGAGACTCCATTGCTTAAAATAATAATAAATTAAACCACTGCTCTAATCCCATAGGCCTGATGAACTTCCTGGCTCTTCTTCCCCTTCCCTCCATCAAACATATTCCATCCACCCCCTTCCCCATAAAAAAGAACTGAGGGGCTCACAGAACAGGGCAGAACATCTCTGTGTTCAAAGAATTTCAGAAAGAGGTCCAGAAAGTAATTCTGAATAGATGCGTTGAGGCTCTCAGTAAAGTGAAATCATACTGCAGAGGTGAACATCCCGGGAACAGGATTATTCTATTTGATACCTGGTGCCAACAGCCACATTTTCCAGCGTCCTTGCCTGAAAAGGGGCTTTACTGACAATGCAAAACTTGTATACTGGGCGGTACAGGAACAGGAAAGTCCCCAGCCACCTGGATGCACAGTCCCACAGCAGCATGCCTCCGGTTACTCTTATTAAAGGTCTGAGTCATCTGGGGCTCCTGATTCCTCCTCCTGGTTTCCACAGTTCATCCCTGTAAATGGTGGAGATTACATCTGACACAGTGTCTGCAACTTTGTCCTTTGCTGGAGTCAAGTTTCTGGTCATGGGTCAGATCACTGCGTAAAGCAGTTTCTTCCTCCACACCCAGTG
>CM052441.1:83729942-83740309 GCA_028533085.1 Varecia variegata | reverse complement strand
AGTGATTAACTTTTTTTTTTTTTTTTTTTTGAGAGACAGAGTCTTGCTCTGTCGCCCCTGGTAGAGTGCGGTGGCGTCATTGTAGCTCACTGAAACCTCAAACTCCTGGGCTCAAGCCATTCTCCTGCCTCAGCCTCTGGAGTAGCTGGGACTACAGGGGTGCACCACGACACCCTGATAATTTTTCTATTTTTAGTAGAAACAGGGTCTTGCTCTTGTTCAGGCTGGTCTCCAACTAGTGAGCTCAAGTGATCCTCCTGCCTGGGCCTCCTGTGCTAGGTTTAAGGGGATTCAATTTAACTTTTTATTTGTTTTTTATTTCAGCATATTGTGGGGGTACAAAAGTTTAGGTTATGTATATTTCCCTTGCCCCCCTTCCCCCCCATCAGAGCTTCAAGCGTGTCCATCCCCTAGACGGTGGGCATCGCACTCATTATGTATGTATATACCCATCCCCTCCCCCCACTTCTGCCCGACACCCGATTAATGTTATTCCTAAATGTGTTCTTAGGTGAAGATCAGTGAAACCAATTTGCTGGTGAGTACATGTGGTGCTTATTTTTCCATTCCTGGGGATACTTCACTTAGTAGAATGGGTTCCAACTCTATCCAGGAAAATACAAGAGGTGCTATATCACCATTATTTCTTATAGCTGAGTAGTACTCCATGGTATACATATACCACATTTTATTAATCCACTCATGTATTGATGGGCACTTGGGTTGTTTCCACATCTTTGCAATTGTGAATTGTGCTGCTATAAACATTCGAGTGCAGATGTCTTTTTTATAGAATGTCTTTTGTTCTTTTGGGTAGATGCCCAATAATGGGATTGGTGGATCAAATGGTAGGTCTACTTGTATCTGTGTAAGGTATCTCCACATTGCTTTCCACAGAGGTTGCACTAGTTTGCAGTCCCACCAGCAGTGTATGAATGTTCCTGTCTCTCCACATCCACGCCAACATAAAATTAACTTTTAAATGCAACCCTTCTACAGTGTGTGTTTGTGTGTGTGTCTGTGTGACATAGAACACCTGTTTTAAGTATTTCCACACAAAGTTACACACCCCTTTTCCTGATCAATCAATGACCCAATTACAAAGCATTGTGACTATCACTGAGTCAGTAGTAAAGAACAATTCTACCCTTTCAGAAATCTCTCAATTGTCATAGAAGGGAAATCAGCAGATGTTCACCAAGATGCTGTACTGTGGTCACCCAGGGACTGAATAAGTTGTTTTCTACTTACTCCGTCAGCCTCTGGGAACCTATAGGCTAATTCAGCGACATATGCTCAGAGGGATCAATAACACGATTGCAGTTAGAGCTGTATTTGAAATGCATTTCTCAGACAGAAAGCCTCAGATTATCATTTTGACTCAGTTCCTACTCGGGGGTTTCACTTTACTAAGAGGGAGACTTACATCTAGTATGCATGTCGCTGTGGTTAAGCAGATTTAGAGAAGACTTGTACGTATGATAAAGGTTTTATATGTGTGTGGTAATTATTCAATGCATGTGCTAAGCAGCATTGCTCTTGGCCTCTCTTAAATTTCAGTTCCTCATTTCCACTGACTGCTCAGACTCTGCTATTTGAAAGACCTTCTCCAACTACCAGCCCACACTCTGCATAAATCAACTCACTCGCTTCCCCAGCCAGAGCAGCACTTCCTCTGAATTCCCCACTTCTGCCCCCACTTCTTTAAATAAATCCTTTTTCTAGGCTCTCAGGCTCAGAATTATATTTAATTTACTCCTCAAAATATTTTCACAATTTAATAGGTTTGATTTTACAAGACTATCCTGTAGAACTGTTCCCTTTTTGGCATCATGCCTGTAACTTTGCAAGTGTCAACAGTGGAACTGTGGTTCCTGGCTGTGGGAGTTCAGTCCAAGGGTTTAGCCTTAGCCACGTGATGGTTAATTGAAAGCAAAGATTTATTACAAAAGTCAGCCTTTGTGTATATATTAGCTAACTAGTCACACTAAAATATGGGTGAGAATGTGAAAAGTTAGATCAAAATTCAAGGTAAAGTAACAGTAAAGATTATTTTTTAACCCATGATAATACAAAACTGAATTCCAGTAATTATCAATTACTACTTCATCTAACTGTGATCTTCCTGAACTGTACCAAATGGAAAACACATTTATTTCAACAAATAGTAATTGATGTGATTACTAAACCCCAGTGTGTGAACCACCTGTATCAGAATCATTGGAGATATTCTTACTGTTAGTTTACTTGATTTTGTTTTGCCCTATATTATTTTAAAAATTCTTCAGTTAGAATAACGAGTACATGCACAACTTACCAATTTTCAATAGTTACAATGGATATACAATGAAAATAAAGTGTCCTCCCATCCCAACCCCCATTCCTCTCCCCAGTTGCATCCACTATACTAGTTTCTTGTATTTCCTTCTAGAAACATACCGTGTGTGTTTCTAGCAGACATCTCAGTTAATTTGCTTAATATCCACTTTCAATCTCCTTCTAGTATGCCATTCTGTATTGCAGAGGCCAACAAGCTAAAAATAACATTTCCCAGACTCCATTATAACCACAGTTCCTGATGTGATTTAGTTTCTCCTAATCAGATGTGCTTGTATGACACTTGATTTTGAAACTGAGCTAAATGAAGAGAGACGGGGCAGGAGGCATCTATTTTGCTGGTGTGGATCATGGCCGAGGCCACATGGTTCAGCTATGCATTAAATAGCACTGGGTTCCTAATTTATCAGAGGCAGCTTTTTGATAGTATGGAGGTGATGTGACTTCTGCAGACCACACCTCAATCCACAGCTTCTAGATTTCCTAGACACCTGATTATAGCAGGAGAGTCAGCTCTCTGGTTGCCTAGTTCTGCACTATGTTCTTTAGAAGTGACTCCTGAAAGCTAAGTCTAGTTATTCAGCCAACAGTTCCGAGGCCATTGAAATAAATTTCTTTCTGTTTAACCTAGCTAGGGTTTATGATGTTCTCTGCAACTGAATCTTGATCTATAAACTGTATTTAAACACATATGCTGTTGTAGGCAGAATAATGGCCTCCCAAAATGTCCACATCCTAATCTCTGGAACCTGTGAATATGCTATATTACATGAGAATTAAGATGGAATTAATGTGGCTAATCAACTAATTTTAAAATAGGGAGCGTAGCCTAGATTATTCAGGGAGGCCCAATGTAATTACAAGGGTCTTTAAAAGTTGAAAGAGGAGGCCAGGTGTGGTGGCTCACGCCTGTAATCCCAACATTGGGAGGCCAAGGTGGGAGGATCGCTTGAGCACAGGAGTTCAAGATCACTCTAAGCAAGAGTGAGACCCTGTCTCTACTAAAAGTAGAAAAATTATACAGGCATGGTGGCACATGCCTGTAGTCCCAGCTACTTGAGAGGCTGAGGCAGGAGGGTCACTTGAGCCCAAGAGTTTGAGGTTTCAGTGAGCTGTGACGACACCACTGCACTCTAGCCCGGGCAACAGAGTGAGACCCTGTCTCCAAAAAAAAAAAAAAAAAAAGTACATATCTTCATATAGTCATAGTAAAGACTTAGAATAAATGAAAACAAGAAAAAAAAATGAGAAACAAACACATTTTTCTCATTAATCAAACAATGAAAGATTTTAAAAGAATGCTGCGAGAAGATAATTCCATATGCTTTTGAATCTATGGAGACATTGCCCTAGTCAACTACCGTTGGAGAAGAAGTGAAGCTTAAAAACTTGGTGGCAATATTGCAGCAGCACCTTATCTGAGCAAGGCCAGCCTAAAAAAGTATCTTGCATATCCACTGGCTTCTGTTAAAATGAACATGTATTTAACATTGCAGAATATGTGTAACAACGACCAGAGGAGCTACGGAGCAGGCAAAAGTGCTGAGAAATTATTGTTCCTGCTGTTTAATGTCAAACTTATAAAATTTTAAATAAAATTGAAATAATTTTTAATAAAAAAATCAGATTTATTCTGGTATGCCAAAATGTCCACTTATGATGGTAATATCTGGCTCTCATCATGAGTTCTAATGAACATTGATTTTAACACTTGACCAGTTAGAACTAAGCCTAAATGAGTTTGGTGTACTTTTAATGCTCAGCCAGGGTTGGGAACCACTTATTTATTGAATGTTTATGTGTGCCAAATCCTGGGTAATCTGACAATAGAAAGATAAACATCTGCTTACACAAGAATTATACCAGAACCAGAATATTTATTAACTCTGTTACCTGGCCTAGAGTTTGTTTTTGATATTGACTCACTCTTTCTTGCAGGGGCAAGGCTCTTTTGTAATTCTAAACATTTAAAACATTTTATGTTCTGAGGATGAGTAATTAGGGTGAGGAGGAGGTAATTGTGTTTTGCACAATTATATGTTAAAACACCAGGAAATAATGAAATATAAACATAGTAATAGAGGAGAGTCCAGAAATTGATCAATTATATGAATTAAGCATATAATAAAGGTAGCATTACAAATCTATAGGAGAAATATGAATTACTCTTCTCAAACATTCTGAATAGCTAGTCATTGAAGGGAAAACAAACCAGAATTTCAATCTTACTCCATGCACACTCAAAATAAATCCAAATGTAACACAACTTTAAATATAAAAAATGAAATCACAACATGACTAGAAGTTTTATAGTTTGTGAAAATTCAGCAAGCTGTACTTACTTGTATGTATACTTGTGTGCTTCTATATTAATCAATAAAAAATTTAAAACTACATAAAATGATAGACTATTTTTATAATTTTTTTTTTTTCAAGTCACTCACTGGAGATATTTTTATAATTTTGAAGGGGAAAGTCCTTTCGATCGTAACATAAAACTCAAAAGTAATTACAAAACTATTGATAAGTTTAACTACATGCAAGTTTCAACTTTCTGAATGACATAAAAACATCATAAAATGTCAAAAAACAAACATCAAATTGGGAAAACATACTTGCAACACTTTTGACAGACTGTATCAGGCAGGGTCCAATCAGGAAAAGAGAGACCACTCTAAGCAGAGAGAATCTAATACAGAAATTGTTTTCAGAGGTGATGGGAGAGCTGAGAAGCCAAAAAGGGGACGATAAGCACCTCGGAAGTTACCAACAGCAGGCAGCCTCTTTGTCCCTAAGCTGGAAAGGAAAAGGGAAGATGTGGTATTCTCAGAGCCCAGGGGCCAGCGGAAGCCAAAACCTCCCTGCAGCCTCCCTGATGGAAGCAGAAGACACAGGGAGTGTGCAGTGACTGCTGGGACACTGCCTGGAGAAGGGGAAGGGGTGGGGTGGAAATGTCCCAGCTTCTGCCCTCCTCTTAACGTTCTTCTGTATTAGTGTCTTATTGTTGCTATAACAAATTACCGCATACTAGCTGGCTTCAAACCATGCAAATTTATTATTTCACAGTTTAGAGATCAGAAATCTGAAATGGGCCACATTGGGCTAAAAACAGTATGTCAGCACTGCATTTCTCTCTGGAGGTTATAGGAGAGAATCTGTTTCCTTGGCTTTCCCAGTTTCTTGAGGCTGCCTGCCTTGTGTTGTGGCCCCTTCCTCTATCTTCAAAGCCATTGCTACGGCTGGTCAAGTGCTTCTCACATTACCATCTTTCTGTTCCTCCTGCTTCTGGCCCCTTCTTCCACTTTTAAAGTCCCTTGTGATTATGTTGGACCCACTTGGAAAATCCAGGGTAATCATATTTTAAGGTCAGCTGATTTGCAAATGTAATCCCATCCCTCTTTGCCACGTAATATAATGTGTTCACAGGTTCCAGGGATTAGGAAGTTGGCATCTTTGGGGAAGGTATTATTCTGCCTTCCGTACCCTCCCATCTTCCACCAGTGCCTCTCATTGTTCAAACTTAGCTGGAAGCCAACTGACTGGGACAGCAGTCCGCAGGGGTCAGCACCCAGAGCCCTCACCTCCACCTCACACATACACAGGGGAAAGACAGGAATGGATCTGGGAGCAAATGGGTACTCAGGAAAATGATCAATATCCCTAGAATAAAGAGTTCTTAGAAATTAATGAGGATCTAAAAAAAGATAAATGAGCCAAGGATATGGGCTGGCAGGCTGGCAGTTTTCAGGCAAAGAAATAAAAATAGTCTATATACACATGTAAAGATTCTCAACCTTCTTAAATTGAAACAATCAGCTATAATCTTTCTCCTACCTTATGGGACTAAATTCAAAAGATTGGTAATATCCAGTTCGACAACAGTATAGACTATTGAAAAGAGTAATTGGTGTAGCTTGGTGCGGTGGCTCACGCCTGTAATTTTAGCACTCTGGGAGGTTGAGGAGGGAGGATTATTTGAGGTCAGGAGTTGGAGACCAGTCTGAGCAAGAGTGAGAACCCATCTCTACCAAAAGGAGAAAAAAATTAGCCAAGCAACTAAAAATAGAAACAAAAAATTAGTCGGGCCTGGTGGTGAGCGCCTGTAGTCCCAACTATTCAGGAGGCTGAGGCAGGAGGATTGCTTGAGCCCAGGAGTTTGAGGTTGCTGTGAGCTAGGCTGACACCATGACACTCTAGCCCAGGTAACAGAGTGAGACTCTGTCTCAAAAAAAAAAAAAAGTAATTGGTGAAAACTTTTTGGAAGTCAGCTTGGCAAAATCTAATCAAAATGTAAATGTGTATGGCTTTGGATTTAGCAATTCTACTTTTATGAAAAAATCTCACACCCACAAGTGTGCAAAAAATATATACACAAAGATGTTCACTGAGGCAGTATTTATGATACCCAAAAATAAAACAACCCAGAAATAATTCACAAGTCTATTAATAAAGGATTGGTCATGGTAGAATGTACCATTTCAAGGAATGATCTGATATGGAAATAGAATACACTGACATGGAAATATTGTTAGGTAGAAAAAATAAGTTGCAGAGCATTATAAACCATTTACATGTTAGAACATGAATAAAAACTCTGGTAAATATAAATCAAACTGTTAACGGTCATTCTGAGACGTGGGATTCTTTGGGACTTCAATCTTTTACACATTTCTGTATTATTTGAATTTTTTACAACAAGCAATTAATAAATAAAAATTTTACATCAGAAGAGTATAGGCCAGGCGTTGGTGGCTCATGCCAGTCATTCTAGCACTTTGGGAGGCCAAGGCAGGAGAATTGCTTGAGGCCAACAGTTTGACACCAGCTTGAGCAAGAGTGAGGCCCTGTCTCTACAAAAAGCAGAAAAATTAGCTGGGTGTGGCGGTGTACGCCTGTAGTCCCAGCTACTTGGGAGGCTGAGGCAGGAGGATTGCTCAGGAGTTTGAGGTTGCAGTGAGCTGTGATGATACCACTGTGCTCTATCTCCGGCGACTCTATCTCAAAAAAAAAAAAAAAAAAAAAGAGAGAGAGTATAAAATTGTGGACTGTGCACTAATATATGTTTACGAATAAGTCAAGCTTTTATTTATACCAGGTAAATTTGATTTCAATTTATCACATTTAAAAAAAATTCACCTTGAGTTATGGTTTAAACATTGTCCCCTCAAAATGAATGAATGAATGAATAAATAAAAGGATTTTGACCTTTCTCTCTTCCATTAAATTTGTTTAAATTAGGAAGTTCCTCTTTTTGAGGGTTCTCCTCCTGTGGAATAAAACTGTCCTCTTGTGCTTTCAATTCCTGTCTCTACAAAGTATCTGCCATGAAGTTTCTTTCCCTTTCATTTTATTTTAAATAATATCCAGACAGAATCATTACCTAACACTTTCATTTGGGTAACAGAGATCAGTATGTGAACTGAACTTATATATTAGAGATGGAAATTCCTCTAAGGCTGTTTCTCTTGGCACAAGATCATTTCCCTGGGCCTTGGAAAACTGCTGGTCTTTTAACACCACTCTGATATGTGGTGATAACAATATGTTTTCATTTTGCAAAGGTTTTATTTAATTATTTAATTGAATTCTGAAACATTCCGTGCATCTCTGAATCCTGGGTTCTCATTTTTTACCTGGTTGAAGGTTAAATTGCACACAGGTAGTGACTAGTTTCCTAATCAGCAGGTCACGTCATTTTAGTATGTTTTGAGCACAACCTTATAGTGTTGTAATAGCCTGGATTTCTTCATTCTTTGTGCACTCTTTTTTAGGGGTGAGAGGTAAAGTTTGAAGAATAAACTGGTGGTTTCACAGTGGAAACAGAACATGCATATGAGTATGAACACAAATATGTGTCTATATGCAAAGAGGCAAGGCTGATGAAGCCCAGATTTCACTTGTCAGAGTGGCTGCTCAGATGTAGACTACAGGGTATATAAGATTGTCCCAGCAATTCTCTCACACTATTAGCATTTATTTGAATACTCCCTCCTACCCGATAATTCTTAGAAAAAATTATGACCTTGTAATAAATAGTATGTATCTATTTTGAATATGCTTCTTCAACTTTTTTGAGATGATATATGTAAGCAAATTCAGATATATAAAAATTAACTTAAAATTGGTACTGAATTGTTTACCAGGGACTATCTTCTCTAAAAAAGATAATGGAAGACTTAGTTAAGTATACATCGTAGGTAATCACATCTTGGCCAATTATCTCCAGGAAGAGTTTATCACAGAATGGAGTATTCTTCATTTATAAAAAAAAAAGCATTTGATCCAATCACCAAAGTAATAATTCCTTGATTTGAAATCTTGAGGACATAGAGAAATAATTTTGCATTTTTTTCTACTATTGAATTTAACATAAAATTATTGAGAGCCTCCTCTGTACCAACAGCTGGCATGAATGTAAAGGGAAGTAGGACATAGTCTCAGTCTTCAAGGATATCACTCACATAACAGGAAATGAAAGTTATATGAAAGTAATCATATAACAAAAGAAAATATATCAAATATCCTAGGAACGTTATAAGCATAGGTTTCATGAGGAAGGAGAAAATACATTCAAGAGAGAAGGAGTCATGTAGGAGGGAGCATTTGAGAAGTAACAGATGATTTATGGTGTGTTATTATGAAATTTGACTTTCTTTCTTAGACTATAAGCTTCATGAGGGTAGGAATAGTGTCTCCTTTGTCATCTTTCTCCACCTCTTTACACAAGCACTTGGCCTGGTATCTGGCACAGAGTAGGTCCTCAGTGAATGAAGGATGGTAAATAAATTAGCGTTGTCTGTGTCAGGCCCATTCCTGGTTGATTCTTGTAACAAACCACTGAGGAAGGATTCCTTCCACTCTCCACCTACCCCTTTCTTTCTTTCTCCTTCCCTTTTTTTTTTTTTTTTTTGAGACAGAGTCTCGCTTTGTTGCCTGGGCTAGAGTGAGTGCCCCGGCGTCAGCCTAGCTCACAGCAACCTCAAACTCCTGGGCTTAAGCAATCCTACTGCCTCAGCCTCCCGAGTTCTCCTTCCCTTTAGACAAAGGAAGATGGGAGGCTGAAACGGGAGGATTGCTTAGGCCCAGGAGTTCAAGGTTGCAGGGAGCTATGATGAGGTCACTGCACTCCAGCTTGGGCGACAGAGCGAGACCCTGTCTCAAACAAACAAAAGAACAAAAAACAAATGAAGAAATCACAGCTCAAGAAGCAAATTGACCTAAGATAGGATGGAGCATGACCTATGGAATTAACCCTGAATTGAAGAACAGGTTCTGCCATTTAATAGTTACGTGATCTCAGGCAAGTTAAATAACCAGTCTCAGTTTCCTGCTCTTTAAAAATGCGGTGATACTACTACTACTCATAGCGTGGCAATGAGGGCCACGTGATATATGAAGTGTTCAGGTCAGTGCCTGAAAGTTGGTCAGATGATGTTAGCTGTAATTGATGGTGTTGATGATAGTGTTTTCAAACTAGAAATAGTATTACCTACTTCACTGATTTATATTAAGAAATACATTTGAAATTATGTGCTTTTACTTTGTTACCTTATAATGGTCTCAGGCCAAGATTATTTTGTAAAAATATATTGGTGGTGAGGGAGGGTTAGGAGATCAAAGAGGCTACCCTACATAGGTAGGGTTTACTAAACCGGGCAAACTGGATTGACAATCTAAGGACAGTGTTAAAGAGTTAGGACAGATATGGTATAAGATAGAGATAAAGGGGGGGGAGGGAAGAAGTGAAAAAATAATGAGGATTATAGCCTAGGAAATTAAAAGGGAAAAAAGGTAGCCCAAGTATAACATTATAACCTCAAATCAGAGGTTTAACTGCTGAGGGGAAAAAGAGGGCATGGCTCATTTCAAAGCAGCAGCAGTCCTGTAAAGAAGGTAGGCCGAGTGTGCAGGGGACCATTTAGAATGAGTCAGGCTCCCTAGTTATAAAGTGGAGGTATATTAGTAGAAGCCTCAAGGGTAAGGAGGTTGAAGTGCACTCTGTCTTATTTGAAGTAGCCCTTAGCTATTTA
>CM052441.1:83710784-83729442 GCA_028533085.1 Varecia variegata | reverse complement strand
TTTACCACCAGGTCTGTTTATCTGGTCCTAGGGATTAGATGAGTTTGCTTTTTCTTTTCTTTTTTTTTTTTTTTTTTTTTGAGACAGAGTCTTACTCTGTTGCCTAGGGTAGAGTGCCATGGCATCAGCCTAACTCACAGTAACCTCAAACTCATGGTCTCAAGCAATCCTATTGCCTCAGCCTCCTGAGTAGCTGTGACTACAGGCATGCGCCACCATGCCCGGCTAATTTTTTCTCTCTATATTTTTAGTTGTCCAGATAATTTCTTTCTATATATTTTTTTAGTAGAGACGGGGTCTCACTTTTGCTCAGGCTGGTCTTGAAGGATCCTACAGCCTTGGCCTCCCAGAGTGCTAGGATTACAGGCCTGAGCCACCATGCCTGGTTTGCTTTTTCTTTCCTGCTGTGTTTTTCACTGGAGTTCCTTTCCTTTCAAACCCATTGCAAAGGAGATTACAAAGTCTCAGCATACTCTTCTGTTTCAGGAACAAGTACACAATCTTTAAGGGTATTGATCAGTTATAACTGCCAATATAATAATAGGCAAGAAAGGCACAAATGACTTGAGAGTACTTATTGTCAGTCCCTTGGTTTCACTGAAGTAGTGTTAGGCTCGAATAAGACCTTGGTTGGGTGTTTTTGTTTATTGGGGGGTCAGGGGACAGTGTGTACTTGTCCTTGCTAGTTCTCCCTGTCCTCCCAGCTTTGTTTTAGGTTTGTGTTAGATAGATGTTTAGACTAGTTCACGTTAGAGACACTTATTACCACTATTAAGCAAATAGAATTCATTACCTTCCTAGGCCTTTTCTGACCTGGACGATGCTGTACTAAGATTTTTTAGTCATAACCTGGATGTTCTATCTCTTACCTGTTTTCCTTGACTCCTATTTGATTTATCAAAAGCATATTTACTAGTTGATTATACTTAAAGGTGCTTTTACTCTAAGGAGAAACTCTTTTTTTTAAAAAAATTCATTATTCTAAATTGATATGTGGCCTAAGATAGTGATCTAGTGTCCGGTATGGCTGTGTTATAAGCTTTTTCCTAAAGCTTATTTATACCATATCAGTCCTTTCCACTGGCTCCAGTAGACTTGCATTTTATAATCTTTTAAATTTTATGTACTTCATTAAACTTTTGTGATCCTGTTCTGTTGTCAGCTCATTTGCAAAACCTGATTAGGTGGAAGCCTGAATTCCAATATCTGTTTTAGTACTTTATCAGTGCCACTTAGCTCAGGTTGTTTTTTGATGCTTCAATGTCCAGATAATTCCAAGGGAGTTACTGTGTAGCATCTAATCACTAGGGATTTCTAGTAGAAAAATACAGCCATGTACCGCATAATGACATTTTGGTCAATGATGAACTGCATATAGGGCAATGGGTCCCATGAGATTATAATGGAGCTGAAAAATTTCTATTGCCTAGTGACATCATAGCCATTCCAGTGTAGTAGTGCAACACATGATTCATGTGTTTGTGGTTATGCTGGTGTAAACAAACCTGCACTACCGGTTGTATAAAAGTGTAGCACATACATTTATGTACAGTACATAATACTTCACAATAAACAACTGTTACTGGTTTATGTATTTACTGTATTATACTTTTAATTGTTATTTTAGAGTGTACCTTCTACTTATATAAAAAAAATTTAGCTGTAAAACAACCTGCACATCCTTCAGGAGGTATTCCAGAAGAAGGCATTGTTATTATAGGAGAGAACAACTCTATGCATGTTTCTGCCAGTGGGACAAGATGTGGAGGTGGAAGACAGTGGTGTTAATGATCCTGACCCTGTGTAGGCCTTAGGCTAATGTGTGTGTGTTAGTTTTTAAACAAAAAATTTTAACAAGTAAAAAAAAAATGTAGTAAGGATATAAAGAAAGAAGATATTTTTATACAGCTGTACAATGTGTTTGTGTTTTAAGCTAAGTGTTATTACAAAAGAGTTAAAAAGTTTATAAAGTAAAAAAGTTACAGTAAGTTGATTTATTATCGAAGACAAAATTTCTTTTTATAAACATCATATATAAAATTTTTTAAAATAAGTGTTGTGAATGGTGTTTATAAGGTCTACAATTGTGTATAGTAATGTCCTGGGCCTTCACATTCATCACTCACTCACCCAGAGCAACTTCCAGTCTTGCAAACTCCATTCATTGTATGTGCCCTATACAATTGTACCATTTTTATCTTTTATATCATATTTTTCCTATGCCTTTTCTGTGTTTAAATACAGATACTGACCACTATGTTACAGTTGCCTACAGTATTAAGCACAGTAACATACATGCTTTGTAGGTTTATAGCCTAGGAGCAATAGGCTATACCATTTAATCTAGGTGTGTAGTAGGTTGTATTATCTAAGTTTGTGTACGTATGCTCTATGAGGTTTTCACAAGGACGAAATTGCCTAGAATTTCTACTTCTAGGCAATTTCATTTCTCAGAATGTATTCCTATCTTAAGTGACACACGACTATACTTTTAAGTATGGTAACAATAACAAACTGTTGCCACCAACATTAAGAGAAAGTTGTATCACAAGGTCACATCATCAAGGAAAGAAGCTGCTGATGAGTTTAATCAAGAAGTATTTGCCTTAATGTGAAGAATGTGAATTAATACTGTGATAGGTACTAGCGACCTATCTAAAATTAATAAAAGTTTTGGTGCCCAAGGAGTTTACAGCAGTGTTAAGGATTGGGCATATTACTAGAATCACATGGGTTTTTTTTTTTTTTTTTTTAAATCCCTACAACGGCTGGATTTTGATATAAGTGCTCCTGCCTTTCCCTGTCTCCAGTTATTGATTCAAGACCACAGAAGCGTGTTGGGATGGCTTATAGTGTTTTGGCAGGAATAATACTTACTAGGAATAAAACTTGTGAATTCTTTAGAAGTCCAGATGAGAGGGAATGTTGTACTTTAAGGGGATGTGTTCCAATGTCAGAAATGTTAAAATGTAATAGAAGTATATGAAAGATTAGAATATAGCTTCCTGTATTGGAAGGCAAATAGGATTTATTCATCTCTCATTAGTTTGAACAGCGATGATATAACGGTTACTTGGCAGTAGCCAAGATATTTTTTCCTTCACTCCTGGCAGTGAGTCTTTAAAATGAAGCAGGCCTTCACTTGAGCTGATCCTTTGAGATATGTATGTTTACCTAATATGTTAAAATTGTGTCTTATCTTTCTTAGTGTCCCATCAGTGCTCCAGTAACGGAGGCTGCCAGAAATTTACCTAGCATCTAGACTGACTTTAACTACAAAAGTGTCATTCCTAGAATATTTATCATGAGTATCGTAATGACCAAGAGCCAAATTATTTTAGATTGTTAAGTGTAGAAGCTCATATACTGTATTTGTAAAATTGAGACCATATAGTCCTGGTTAAAGTGGAGTATGTTTTTAGGAAACAAAGTTGGTCTTTCAAATGTATACTATTCTACAGGGGTTTTCTCATGGCTTGTGTTAGAAACAACCTTCATTTAGAAATGTGTTCTAAGATCACAGTTTTGCATTAGGCTTTTTTTTTTTTTTTTTTTGAGATAGAGTCTCACTCTGTTGCCCGGGCTAGAGTGAGTGCCGTGGCGTCAGCCTAGCTCACAGCAACCTCAAACTCCTGGGCTCAAGCGATCCTACTGCCTCAGCCTCCCGAGTAGCTGGGACTACAGGCATGTGCCACCATGCCCGGCTAATTTTTTTTTCCATATATTTTTAGTTAGCCAGATCATTTCTTTCTATTTTTAGTAGAGACGGGGTCTCGCTCTTGCTCAGGCTGGTCTCGAACTCCTGAGCTCAAACAATCCGCCCGCCTCGGCCTCCCAAGTGCTAGGATTACAGGCATGAGCCACCGCGCCTGGCCCTGCATTAGGCTTTAATTAAAATTCCTGCTCTGCTGTAGCAAGTTGCACTCTTGAGTATTTTGCTTTGCTGTTTTGGTGTGTGTGTACACCATACAAGATGAAGAATCCATTTTTATTAATACTTAGCTACTAATTTGGCCATTCTTACCAAACACATTTTAGGAAGCAGTTTAAAAAAATTAAATAATGAAAATAAATCTGTTAAAATTTCAGAATTAGTGTCAAATGGAAATATAAAGGATATATTTCAAATGTCAACTCCTTTCCCATAAAATTATTCTAAATTCTTACGTAACTTACTATATATTCTACAAAAATCAATTGAACTTATTATTAGAACCTCATAGTTTAGAAATAAAAACTTTATTTCCTTCATTTCAAGTATAAATGACCTCTCTTGCCCTGAGCTCATTTATACTAGAGACCACATCACTTATTTTATTTTATTTAAAAAAAATTGTGGCCAGGTGCGGTGGCTCACGCCTGTAATCCTAGTACTCTGGGAGGCCGAGGCGTGAGGATCGCTCAAGGTCAGGAGTTGAAGACCAGCCTGAGCAAGAGTGAGACCCCGTCTCTACTAAAAATAGAAAGAAATTATATGGACAGCTAAAAATATATATAGAAAAAATTAGCCGGGCATGGTAGCGCATGCCTGTAGTCCCAGCTACTCGGGAGGCTGAGGCAGTAGGATCCCTTGAGCCCAGGAGTTTGAGGTTGCTGTGAGCTAGGCTGATGCCACAGCACTCTAGCCTGGGCAACAGAGTGAGACTCTGTCTCAAAAAAAAAAAAAAAAATATTTGTATAAGAGAAGAGGAAATGCATGATGAATAGAGGCAGAAGGATTGCTTGAGCCCAAGAGTTTGAGGTTACTGTGAGCTAGGCTGACTCCATGGCACTCTAGCCCGGGCAACAGAGTGAGACTCTGTCTCAAAAAAAAAAAAAAAAAAAAAATTGTTAGCTCTCTTAATGACTAGCAGAAAATTGGGAGCCTGCTAGGTATCCACTAAGTCTGATTCAATAATACTTAAGTTTAGAGTAATTGGGGAGAGAGGGCCAACCTAACGAATAATACAAACTTTCAATATGTTGAAATATGTCCATCTAAACCAGACTAACAAGATGTTGCCTAATGGAATTAATGTTTCAAGTTGATGGATGAGTTCTAACTTACTTTTTAAAAATAAACTATTTAATCCCATCTTTATGGCTCATTGAGGCTGATCTTAAGTCCCTTTAGTAGAGAATCAATAGTTTGGGATATTAAGCATCTTGTCATGTAGATTTGCTGATTACGTACTCCATGTATGTAAATAAAAGGAAAGTTACATAAAATGCAAATGAGAGACATTTCTATGTGTCTCCAGTTTATCACACTAAACAAATTTAGGCATAAAGCCTTAGTTTTTAGCTTTAAAAAGTTTGTTTAAAATAACTTAAACAGTGTTGGACAGGCACGGTGGCTCATGCTTGTAATCCTAGCGCTCTGGGAGGCCGAGGTGGGAATATCGCTTGAAGTCAGGAGTTTGAGACCAGCCTGAGCAAGAACGAGACCCTGTCTCTACAAAAAAAAAATAGAAAAAAATTAGCTGGCTGTGGTGGTGCATGCCCCAGCTATGTGGGAGGCTGAGGCAGGAGGATCACTTGAGCCCATGAGTTTGAGGTTGCAGTGAGCTATGGTGATGTCGCTGTATTCTAGCCAGGGCAACAGAGCGAGACGCTGTCTAAAAAAAGAGAAAAAAACCAGTGTTGTCTGAACTGTAAAATTATACCATCTTTACGGTAGGTGTTGTATAGGTATACATATATGTATACATATATATTCGAGGCATATTAAGTCATTGAATTACATATATATAATTTTAAATTTTCTAGTAGCCCTTTTAAAAAGTAAATAGGAACAGGTGAATTTTATTATTTTAGATATGGATTAAAGAAAGTACATTATTTTGACATTTTTAGTATAAAAGTTATTAATGAGATAGTTTACATTTTTTCTTTGAATTATGTATATTTTAAATTTATCTAAATCAGTTTGGACTAGCCACATTTCACGTGCTCTATCATTACCTGTGGCTGGTGGTTACCAGCTCAACAGTGCAGTTTCAGAATGTAAAATTTTGTAGGTTTGTTGTGAATCTCATGAGAGTATATATGAAAATATTTTTAAAGTATTATGCAATTTTATTAGATATTTATGGATGATTTATTGTAATTAAAGTATATTTTCTCATAAATTGCTCATTTTAGTGGATTGTGGCTTCATGTTTATTTCATTGTTTTCTAAATAAAATGTGGTTTTGACCTACTGGTGTATTATGGGATTTGAAGCTTTTGAACCACATATGGGCTGTGTTTTGGAAGTATAATTTCGTCTTGTAATAAGAGAGCTGTTCTTTCAGCTTATAGTGCTTGTTTAATTTTAGAAATAATGAAGATTTAAGAGTGGTAGTTCATAAATGAATGAATGCTGTTGGTAAAGACTTGAAAAGGAAAACAAAAATAATTTTTAGGATATAGCAAGTTCACAGAAATGACATGGGGAAAATATTTCACAGTCCTGTCAGTTTAAACGTGTAAAATTTTGCATGGAGCTCTGTGATGGAATTGTTCTAGGAAAATGGTCTATAATCTTCATGGGATTTTCAGTGAGGTCTATTATCTGAAAAAACGTTCTGTAGGACTGTTAAATAGTTTTCCCACATTCTAACATTTTTAGTTCTTTTTAATCAGTCATATGTCACACTAATATTTTCCCAGCCTAATAATAATTATAATTCTATCTTGTTAGTAAATACTTTGGTTTAAATTCAGCAAATGTTCCTTGAGGTCTTTGTCTATATCAGCACAAACAGAAGCGCTCAAAGGTGGACAAGACCGGTGCAATGGCTAACACCTGTAATCACACTGCTTTGGGATGCTGAGATGGGTGTATTGCCTGAGGCCAGGAGTTTGAGACCAGTCAGGGCAACAAAAAATAGAAAAATCATCTGGGTATGGTCGCATGGACCTTTTAGTCCCAACTATTCAGGAGGCTGAGGCAGGAGGATTACTTGAGCCAAAGAATTCGAGGCTGCAGTGAGCTGTAATCTCCCCTCTGTACTCCAACCTGGGTGAGTCTCTTAGGAAAAAAAAAAAAAAAAAAGTAATGGACAAGATGGCTATGATGGTTGCACTTTAGTTACTTAGAGGGGAGATTGTAGCATGTTGTGATAGGTGTTAACATTTAATGAATACAAGCACTTCGTAGGCAGTTATCTCATTTAATTCTCACAACGTATCTATATATTTTTGGATACGGTTGTTACTCTCATTTCACAGATTAGGAAGCAAGCACAGAAGTATTAATAGTAAGTAATTCAAGGCCAAGGTTTGAACCCAGGCAATCCTATTCCACTGCTGGTACTCTTAACCACTATGAAGTATGGGACAAGCAGCTAACTCTTCCTCTGGGCGTTGTCATTTAGGTTACAGAGAATAGGCATTCTTGTTCCTCCTTATCGCCCTACTTTTTCTTTTATTCATTCTGTCATCCAGATTGTAACTTACTTTGTAATTTCCTTATTATGCTTATTGTTTAGTTCTGACTCACCCTTTTTAGAATATAAACTCTACTAGTGCCTAGAGCTTTTTTCCCTTAGATGTATCCCAAGTGCCTAGAACAAGGACTTCCAGTAGGATTATACTTGTTATACTATTATACATGAAAACTAAATTCATTGAAAATCAAAGTTAAAATAAAAATTTGAAATTTTAGGCAATATATTCTCTTTTATTTCAATGTTAAAGATAGCTGTTGAGTACATACTATATATCAGGCACATATACTTGTGCTTAGGAATACAAAGACGAGTAAAACATGATTCCCTGCTTTCAACCCTGGCCACATAATGTTTTTTGGTAATTTGAATTTAATAATTTTCTGATTATAAGAATTTAGGTTTTTTTAATGTATTTGGTGAATGCGTAGAAACATGGAGACATTTAAATGATGACTTCAGACATTTTCATGATTTTTTTTTTTTTTTTTTTGGAGACAGAGTTTTGCTCTTTTGCCCTGGCTAGAGTGCCATGGTATCAGCCTAGCTCACAGCAACCTCAAACTCCTGGGCTTAAGTAATGCTTCTGCCTTAGCCTCCCGAGTTGCTGGGACTACAGGCATGCGCCACCATGCCAGGCTAATTTTTTTTTCTATATATTTTTAGTTGTCCAGATAATTTCTTTCTCTTTTTCAGTAGAGACAGGGTCTCGCTCTTGCTCAGGCTGTTCTCGAATTCCTGACCTTGAGCAATCCTCCTGCCTCAGCCTCCCAAAGTGTTGCAATTACAGGCGTGAGCCACTGCACCCGGCCTTCATGATTCTTAAGTCTGTTATGGGTTCTTGCAATTGTCTGTACTATGTTTTTAAAGTCTATTTAGAAAGCTAGTGAAATTCTTTTATAGCATCTTCCCATTTTTTGGTAAGTTTAAAATTTCTTTTTACTGCATATTTTGCTAATTATTAGCATTTAGTGAATCTTTACTATGCTAGGCATTGTATTGAGCATTTAACCCCCACAAGAGCATGAAGTAAATTATTATTTCCATTCTTTAGATTCATGAATTGAAGTTAGATTGTTATTTGCCCAAGGTCAGAGACAGGATGTGGAGGAGGCAGGATCGTACTTGCATTGGTTTGATTTCAATGCATATGCTCTCAGTTATTTCTTAAAACATTTCAGCAAAGGGGTGAATGTTAAGGTAAACAGAGAGGTGATGTGTATTGAAGTGACTATCCCAGTGTGGTTTAAAAATAAATTTAAATATTTATTACCTGAAAATTATGGCTCTGTATTATATACTAACATATGTTATATGTTTGGGTAATTATTTTCTCTTAAGAGAGCTTCAACAAATTTTAACTGTTACACATTGGTCTTTAACTTATATATCCAATAGGTTTTTCTTTTTTGGTGAGTTCTACAAAACTTAATGACAAACATTCATATGGTATTTTCTTGGTCTGTCTTGAAACAGGCTTAAAACTAGTTTCTGGTTTTTTTTTTGGAAATTAAACATGGGAATAAAAATGAGGAATGAATTTAACTGAATATTTAACTGAATTTTCCATCTTGTTTGCTCTTTAGATTTTTGTGTTTTTTGTTTTTAAAATTTATTTTGGGAGGAGGCATTAATCACACGTACATGGTAATTTCTTTGTTTTTAGGACTAAGTCTTAAGTAATCAGTGTTTCTGAGATTAAAATCCGTTTTTCAGAACTTTGATTAAGGTTATTTTTATAAATAGCTGTCATCTGTTGATCTAATTTAGCAGCTTTAGAAGAGCTGTAATACTGTGTAAAAATTTCCTTATATCAAAATTTCTTTCTCTTTTCTCTTTAGATATGTGATAAGAGTATGTGGTACCATGCAAACCTTTGTACATTATTTGAAATACAAAGAGGAAGGATGTGGTGGGTTTTGTGTGTGATTTGTTCACTATCTTAAGAATGAATAGATTTACTTATCTCTTTTGAAAAACTTGTAAGAAATGCTGGTTATCTGTTCTGTATTTAACAAGCTTGAGAAAATAAATGACAGAAATTCTAGTATATAGTTAAAAGGACTTTAGGGATGATATTGTGTTTTTTTACTAATAGTATTTTTACTAATGGATCTGGTAGCTAACTTTAGAAAACTTAAAAAATAAAATGTCATTACTTAATTACATTAAGCAATGCTAATCAATTTTACAGTTCTCCATTTATGGTAAAGAATAAAGATTTAGTCCTGGAAATAAGTTTTGGTAAAGACTTTTGGTTTACGGTGAAAAATTAATACTTAGTCCTAGAAATAAAAAGTAAAAAGTAATATATTTATTAGGAAATAGGAGGTGGAACTATTAAGGTGTTTCTATCATATTGCTTCTTTGACAGTAAAGCTTATAATTGTTTTTGATCTTATAATGAAGTATATTTTTGTTAGTTTTTATATAACTTTCCATATTTTGTCACTTTCTCTAATATAGGTTAATACTAAATGGTATAATACAACCAGTGGTATAATAAAGATAAGATTAATTTGACAAACCCAAATCGATGCCATTGTGATATTTATCTATATATGTTGACCCAAACTAGAAGTAAACATTCCCTAGTCAATGCCCATACAACTTACACCTGTTTGGAATTTATGTGTAAATTGTTTTTTTCTTGAAGTAATTTCTCATTATCAACATCTATCTCATTGTGAGAATAGAGCAGTAGAAAATCTTCTATAATATTTGTCATCTATATTTTTGTGCATAATAATTTAAAAAATTTCTGAATTTTAAGATTTTTAAGCTTGATTTTCAGACATTCCTTTTTGCTGTTTAAATACTGATATTTAGGCCGGGCGCGGTATCTCATGCCTGTAATCTTAGCACTCTGGGAGGCCGAGGCGGGAGGATCGCTCAAGGTCAGGAGTTCGAGACCAGCCTGAGCAGGAGCGAGACCCCCCATCTCTACTAAAAATAGAAAGAAATTATCTGGACAGCTAAAAATATATATAAAAAAATTAGCGGGACATGGTGGCGCATGCCTGTAGTCCCAGCTACTTGGGAGGCTGAGGCAGAAGGATTGCTTGAGCCCAGGAGTTTGAGGTTGCTATGAGCTAGGCTGATGCCATGGCACTCTAGCCCCAGCAACACTCACCACAATGCCTGGCTAATTTTTTGTTTCTATTTCTAGTTGCCCAGCTAATTTTTCCTATTTTTAGTAGAGATGGGGTCTTGCTCTTGCTCAGGCTGGTCTTGAACTTCTGACCTCAAGCAATCCTCCCACCTCGGCCTCCCAGAATGCTAGGATTACAGGCATGAGCCCTTGCGCCTGGCCTCTGTGCAATTTTGATACTCATTTTTTGTCTTAGTCCTTTGGTTGCTGTAAAAAAATACCTTAGATTGGGTAATTTATAAGGAATAGAAATTTATTGCTTACAAGCTGGGAAGTCTAGGATCAAAGCACCAGCAAATTTGGAGTCTGGTGGGGAAGGCTGACTCTCTGCTTCAAAGATGGATGGTACCTTCTTGCACCGTCCTCACATGGCAGAAGTGGTAAACATGCTTCCTTGGGCCTCTTTTATAAGGGTTACTAATCAGTTCATGAGGGTGGAGCCTTCATGACCTAATCTTCAAAAGCCCTCACTTCAGATTAGGTTTCAACATAAGAATTTTGGGGGGACACAAACATTCAGACCATAACAACTTCCATTGCCTTTCTTTCTCTTTGCCTTCTTCCTCCTAACTATTTCCGTGTGTGTGTGTGTGTGTGTGTGTGTGTGTGTGTGTGTGTGTGTGTTTGTTTTAAGAGTTCTGTTTTATTTAACTGGAATGGAATATGGTGTGAGATGAAAATCTGTATGTAGCGTGTTCCACTAATTATACAGGGTTTGAAACCTTGGCAGTATTGTGTTGATATTTTGGGCCAGTTAATCCTTTGTTGTGGAGGGACCATCCTGTCATTGGAGGATGCGTAGCAGCATCCCTAGCCTCTACCCACTAGATTCCAGTAGTATTCCTCAGCTATAACAATCAAAAATGTCTCCAAACATTGCCAGTGTCCCCTGTGGAGCAAAATCATCCTGGTTGAGAACCATTGCCCTAATATATGTCAGTTCTGAATATACATGTTATAAATCTAGTTACTCTGAGAGAGGCTGAATTGTTGATTTAGGCCCAAAGCCCGTGTTTTCTGGAGCAAAGCTAGAGTTAAGACTTCTTGCCTTTTTCTGGGACCAGAGCATGGAATTTACACAGACAAATGCTAAGTTTTATTGAGTGCTATTTTGAAATCTGTATGGATCGTGTGGTTTTCTTATTTTGTCTTTTTATATGATAAATTTGATTTCCCAAGATTGAGTTTGTCCCATGATAGACTCTGCTGGTAATGGTGGCTAATTATCCAGTTATGTATTTGAATTCCCTTTCTTGATATTTTATTTAGAACTTTATCTGAGAGAGTACATTTATGGGTGTCATCTTTGGTCTTAATATCATTCAAATTATTTCACATAATGATTATTTTAAATGGTGAAGCTTTTGTAGCTTGTTTTATGTTAATCTTTAAAATAGTCTATTTCTGGAAACTTTTTGAGGCCATTTTTAGGCTGCTTTCTCATTCCTGGATTATGGATCTGTTGATTTCTTTAAATCTCTTGAGTAATTCATGTTTTTTTTTTTTTTAAATAGAAATTTATCTCTTTCCAGACATTTAGGTTTGTAGCTTTGTATCATATCCAAGAATCAGCTCAGTTTCATGGGTTCTCATGTGTCTCTGGGCCTGCTTCCATTTCCAACATCCTATCTATGTGAAGCAGGGTTTTCTGCAGTGACAGCAATCAAAACAAGATTACGGAGTAGACTGGACATAAGCAACACAGTTTGGGTGTCACTGTCTCGCATCACCTCCAGATGGAACTGTCTAGTTGCAGGAAAACAAGCTCAGAGCTCCCACTGATTCTAGATTATGACAAGCTGTATAATTATTTTATTATATATTACAATGTAATAATAGAAACAAAGTGCACAATAAATGTAACGTGCTTGAATTATCCTGAAAACTAACCTCCCCGCCCCAAGTCCTTGGAAAAATGATCTTCCATGAAACCGGTCCCTGGTGCCAGAAAGTTTGGGGACTGCTGAGTGACATTGTGTAATATATGTAACCTTTTGAAATTGGCCTCTTTCACTTAGCGTGATGTCCTTGAGATTCATCACTAGTGCACAACAATATTGTTTTTTTTTTTGTTTTTTTTTTTTTGAGACAAAGTCTCACTCTGTTGCCCAGGCTAGAGTGCCATGGTGTCAGCCTAGCTCACAGCAACCTCAAACTCCTGGGCTCAAGTGATCCTACTGCCTCAGCCTCCCGAGTAGCTGGGACTACAGGCATGCGCCACCATGCCCAGCTAATTTTTTCTATATATTTTTAGTTGTCCAGCTAATTTCTTTCTATTTTTAGTAGAGACAGGGTCTTGCTCTTGCTCAGGCTGGTCTCGAACTCTTGAGCTCAAAGGATCCTCCCACCTCAGCCTCCCAGAGTGCTAGGATTACAGGCGTGAGCCACCGTGCCCAGCCGACTTGTAATTTTTTTGAAAGCTGGACTTGATTATTAGGTAATAGGAACTGTGATAATTAAGTCTTTAGTATGAGGTTTTATATTTATTTGGTGAGGAGTTGGATTGTTTTTAATGGTTTCTCTACCTGTAGGTGCTGGAGGCTTCAAATTCCTCTAGTAACTTTGTTTTTGTCTCTCCTGCTATCTTTGGCTTCCTCTTAAGAACTTTTTCTTGGGTAGAATCTGCATCTTCCATCTCTTTCAGCTGTAATCCACTGCTGTTGTACTGGAGGAGCCCCGTTAGTGTGATGGTAAAATGTGGGGGAGGGGAAGTATCCTATAATCTAATAATTAAATCTCAGTCTTTTAGTAGGTCTGTGGTCTTCACAGGTCCCCCCCCACCCCCAAGACAAGAGGGGACTGGAATCAGAAATGCAAAATGCACATTTCTATGTGAAATAAATCCCTGGCAGTTTTTTCCATGGAGAGTAGGCTTTTGTTATGCAGAATACTCTGGTTGTATTTCACAATGGTTACTTTTCTTCTTTGCTAGAACCACTGGGGGATCTTTCTTGGTTTTTCACTGTAAGAATCTGGTAGGGTTCCTGTAGGTAAAATGCACAGGAATGTGGGGACTTCCCTAAGACTGCAGTCCACAGGAGTTTCCCACTTCCATGCTATTTCTTAGTCATTCTCCAGCAGTTCATTGAAATTACCATTTAAGTGTTTGTCCTGGGATTGCATTTTTGTTTCCAAAAAAGATATGTCTAAGTCCTAACCCTTGGTACCTATACATATGACATTAATTTGAAATACAGTCTTTTCATATGTTATTAAGGATTTTCAAATGAGATTGTCTTGGATGTTGGGTGGGCCATAAATTCAATGACTGGTGTTCTTCTAAGAGTAAGGAGAGAGAGATTTGAGATGGAGATATATGGAGGAAGGCCGTGTGAAAACACAGAGGTTGGAGTTATGCAAGCAAAGGCATGCCAAAGATTGCTGGCTGCCACCAGAAGCCAGGATAGAGGCGTGGAACGATTCTTCTTCAGTCTCCAGAAAGAACCCATCCTACTGGTACCTTGATTTTGTATCCTGGCCTCTAGAACTGTAACTGGAAGAGAATAAATTTTTCTTGTTTTAAGCCACCCACTTTGTGGTGATTTGTTAAAACAGCCTTAGAAAACTGATACAGGGTTCCTTCCTATCAGTTTATGGCTTGAGCAATTTCTACACTAGGTAGAGAGATCTTGGTTGTGACTCCCTGGATTTGCCTGTTTTTCCATATTTTGAGGTAGTGGTTTACTCTGTGTCTTCGATTTTCTGATGGATCCAAAGAAAGTGATTGCATTTCAGTTTGTTTAGCTTTTTTCCTCTTGTAAGGGTGGGAATGACAGCTTTCATGGTTTTTACATTTTGGAGCTGAAGCTTCAAGTTGAATATTTTTTTAATCTGTTCATTCTTTCTTGCCAAAGTGTTTGAGATTTTTATCCTTTCTCTATTATTTTAGTGATGACTACATGCATTCTTATGAAAATCTAGTGTTAATAGGTAAACTTTACTCTCCTTCTATACCTTCATTCATGAGTTCTTGTTTTTGGTTATTGTCTTTCTCAGTTCTAAAATACCTATGTGGTTCTTTTTAGGTTTGCTGTTTCACCGTCTATAATTTTCAGCTTTGTATCCATTTTTCAAGGTGAACTTTTATATCTGTGAAAGTTGTAAATGTTATTGTTTTAATGTCGTATTTGGTGAGTCTAATACCTGGAGTTCCTTGGAATGATTCTGTTGTTTCTTATTTCATTAGGTACTTATTTATGGTGTTTAGTCACTTCACATCCCTGGTTATCTTTGCTTGTCTCTGAATGTTGTAAATTAAAAAATATTTCTTGACACAATTTAAAGGCTAGGGTATTTTTTCCCGGAGAGGATTTTGGTTATTTCTCTTTTGTCTTGGACCACTTATTTCTACATTTAAGGCTTGAGGTTTCCTGAGTCATCTAACATTAAACTAGGCTACTGTGTTTGGGTGTATTTATTTAGGGTCCTGTCCCAACTGCATATGGTTTCTCAGAGGTACCACCCTTGATAGCCCTTGGACTCTGCTTTTATATCTGAGAATGGCAAAGCTGCTGAAGTGCAGCTTAACCTTTCAGTTACATCTTTAGGATTGGCAGATACCTCCCAGGGTCAAAAGTCATACCAGTATTGTGCTTACCTCTCTGGATTCCAGTCCTCACCTGGACCTCACCTGGTAATACAGCCATACATCACTAAACAATGGGGATACTTTCTGAGAAATGTGTTGTTAGGTGATTTTGTTCTTGTGTGAACATCATGGAACACACTTACACAAACCTAGATGGCACATGTACAGCCTGTTATTATGCTGAATACTGTAACCAGTTGTAACATAATGGTAAGTACTTGTGTATCTAAACATAGAAAAGGTACAGTAAAAAAATATGGTATTATAATCTTACTGGATCATCATCTATATGCATCTATTGTTGACTAAAACATTGTTATGTGGCACCTGACTGTGTTACTGTATTTTTAGTTTTTAGATCTTTTTAAGAAGGTGATTTTCATATTTCATCTAGCTTTTTAAATTGCTTTTCCTGGGAGGGTTGGTCCAAATTATCTAGTATTCTGTTACTTCATGTCCTTTGATGGCTTGTTTTTGAATATTTTTATCCCTGCAGATGATAGAAATGCTGAAATGTGATATATGATTAATTTGGGTGCTTGCTTTAAAACTAAACTGATAAGTAGCCAAAGTAATTAAGTTAAATTTCACTTTCTTTGTCAGTGGTAATCACAATTGAAGTGAAAGATAGGCAGTCTACAACCAAAGGGACTTAAATCATTGGCTTGATAAAAGAGTGGGTCAATAGAGAGCCATTAGTGATAGACAAGGGTCTGTATACTTTTGGAGTGTTTTTATATTATATATACTCATGGAGCATTTTTCAGGATGTACGCATTCTTGGTTTTTTTTCAAATGTTTTAATTAGTCAACATTTATTTCTTCACTTTAAGCAAATAATACAAACCCCTTTCTTCATCTAATCAGTTAAACACAATCATTTGAAATAGTGGAAAGGTTTTATTTAATTTGCACTGGTATTTACCAGTTTTCAATTAAAGAATGAGTTGTATGAGTTTCCAAAATATGGAAATGCTAATTCTTGAAATGATGGCCTGCATGCTAGTTGTATAGCAAACTGTTGAATTAAATAGTATTTTATTTAAACAGTTTTAACTTTTCAGTAAATATAGTTGTTACATATTGTTTGGTGAGTATCAGTTTTTAGTAACTTATTTTTACCCAATATGTTTATTGTATAAAAGTGGTAAGGTAGGGGTTGCAGTTTACAAGACTGCCTTTCACTTCTGACACCAACTGCAGAGTTTGGGGCTTCCCCAAACTGCCCTCACATCAGATAATTTGCTAGAACGACTCACAAAAGTCACTGAAAGCTGTTATACTCCTGGTTACAGTTCATTAAAGTGGGCTGAGTCTGATGGTTCACACCTATACTCCCAGAACCTTGGGAGGCTGAGGCGGGAGGATTGCTTGAGGCTGGAAGTTTGAGAATAACCTGGATAACATAGTGTGACCCCGTCTCTACAAAAACAAACAAAAAGTTTGTTAATGTGAAAGGATGCAAATTAAAATTAGCCAAGGGAAGAGAAACATGGGGTAAAGTCTAGGAGGGTTCCAAATATAAGAGCTTCCAGTTGTCCTCTCCCTGTGGTGTCATGGAAAGCCTAGCTCCTCCCTGCAATGCTGGATGGCACCACACATAAAGTATTGCCAACCAGGAAAGCTCACTTGAGCCTTGGTGTCCAGAGGTTTTGTTGAGGAGATAATGGTTGACTTCCAATGTGGCTGACCTTGAGTTGCTAGCACCTCTGGAGGTAGAGTGAATACTGGGTGGCTCAAAGCTCCCAACGTAATCTCTTTGTTAGATTCTTTGGTGTGGTCTCTAGGTAAACAAAAGGTCCTCAAGGAACCACTAAGGCCCTAGGAAAACAAGGACACTCTTCCTAGAGATCACCTCCCAGGAGATGAGGGCAAAGTCCAGACCGCTTTTGGGTAAGGTTAATTTTTTACTACACAGGAAATAAAATGTAGATAATAAACAGCATCTCAGATCCCTTCAGGCAGGCATAATCTCTATTAGCATTTTGAATGTAGCTCTGTAGACATTTTTCTACTCTGACTTTTATTTCTTTTCATAAAAGTATGTTACTATACATATGTTTTATTATCTTTTTTATTTAACATTATTACAAACCTAATTATGGATAGGTTTCAAAGAGCAAAAATTTAACCTATTTACCATTTGATATTTTCAGTAAGGAAAATAAAACAGATTTTCTTTGACTCAGTGAACTTCTTAATTATAATACATGCAGTCATGTGTCATAAACATTTTTGCTGTAATATCGAACAGGCCACTTTAATACTTGTTACTTTTTAAAAATCTCATCAAAGTAATACCTGTATATGATATATACAAATACAAAAAATATTAAGTGACTTATAATGAAAAACAGTATTTCCTTGCCTCATTGTTCTCTGCTTCTATTCTCATTCACCAGAGGGAAACCACTTTGAACTATCTAGATCTTTCCTGTCTTATTTTTATTTTTTGGCCTTCACATTTCTAAATAATTAATTTCTACCGCTGATTTTGATTTGATACTTCAATTTTTTAACTTGATATGACAGGCAAAGGTTTAGCTTGCTTATGTATAATCTCACATCTTTTCTTCCTTTATCCAAACATAGTTTTATTTTTCTATTGGGTAAAATAAGAGTATATACTTAATACCTTTATTCTGTTTCTAGCAACTAATATAGCATTTGTGGACTTAGCGCTTTGTATGATGAAGATATTAGTACCTCTCCTCTTCCTGTTACCAAATCCTCTTTCCCAATTCTTTTTAAGGATTATTATCCTTTGTAATATTAAGGCTGTTAACATTTACATTTTGTTCTGCAACCATAATTTAGTCCTTTTGTTTTAACATAAATGATTTGTCAAAGTTAAAATAGTTTCTACATTATTATGACCAGTAGATATTTTTTATTGTGAAGCTAAGTAGTATATATGATGATTACATTTTTTAACATTGTACAGCTCTTTGCCTGTCCATAAGTTTCTAATCATCTTTAGTTTTTCTCTCCTTATTTGGCTTTGTTGTCTCTTTGAGTTCCAGGTTTGTAAGCATAGTATAAAATATCACAGTCTGTATCCCACTCTGCTTTGCCCCCAGATGTGTCTTAGAACTTTTTGTCTCCTGTTTAGTCTAAGCTGTTTGTTCCTTAAATTTGTTACACAATTGCAATCTTAGCACTTATTTTCTTACTCTCCAGGATTGGCGCCACTATTTCTTGGATTTCGCCACTATTTCTTGGATTTCGTGTCTTTCTGTGTTTGGGTTCGTATTTTTATTTTGCTGGAGAACGTCATGTAATTTCATATGTGGGAGTTAATTTTCTTTGTCCATAGTATGCTTCCCTGCTGATTTGGCAGAGCATGAAGTTAATTTTCCTTCAGTACTTCAGTGACCTTTTATTTTTTTCTTTTAGAATCTACTATTCCTAATGAGAAGTCTTCTAGTATGATTCTCATTCTTTTATAGATAAATTTTTTATTTCCTCCCAGAGAGCTTTCTAGGATCTGTTTTGTGAAATTTCATC
>CM052441.1:83698167-83710684 GCA_028533085.1 Varecia variegata | reverse complement strand
GCTAATTTCTTTCTATTTTTAGTAGAGATGGAGTCTTGCTCTTGCTCAGGCTGGTCTCGAACTCCTGACCTCGAGCCATCCTCCCGTCTCGGCTTCCCAGGATTATTTTCTTGTATTATTTCATTATTCTCCATTTTCTTTTCTCCTTGAGTTCCTGTTAATTGGATGTTGGCTTGATTATGTCTTTGCTTTCAATTGTGTTTGTTTCTTTGTTTTATCTGTTTTGGAAACTTGTTGGATTTATCTCCATCTCTTCAAAAAAATTAATAAGGTATTTTAGAAGACATAAATTTTCAAAGATTTTTCATTTCTTTTTTCATAGCATTCTATTATGAATTTTATCACATCTCTCTCTTGAGGATATAAATTTGATCATGTGTTTTTAACTTTTTTATTTTGAAATAATTACTAAGTTGTAGAAATGTTTGATATACAGTACACAGAGTTTTTTCCTGACCAGTATCTTTCACCTAAATATTTTATTTTTAAAATTTTTTTTTAATTCAGCATATTACGGGGGTACAAATGTTTAAGTTACATATATTGCCTTTGCCCCTCTCAAGTCAGAGCTTCAAGTGTGTCCATCCCCCAGACGGTGTGCACCGTACCTATTAGATGGGAGGGATGACAAGGGGATGGGATGAAGGAGAGCCCATCTGCCCGACACCCGATCAATGTTATTACTGTATGTGCACTTAATTGTCGATCAGTTAATACTAATTTGATGGTGAGTACATGTGGTGCTTGTTTTTCCATTCTTGTGATACTTAGTAGAATGGGCTCCAGCTCTGTCCAGGATAATACAAGATGTGCTATGTCACCATTGTTTTTTGTGGCTGAGTAGAACTCCATGATACACATATACCACATTTTATTAATCCACTTATGTATTGATGGGCATTTGGGTTGTTTCCACATCTTTGCAATTGTGAATTGTGCTGCTGTAAACATTCTAGTGCAGATGTTTTTTTTATAGGAATGTCTTTTGTTCCTTTGGGTAGATGCCCAGTAATGGGATTGCTGGATCCAGTGGTAGTTCTAGTTGTAGCTATCTCTTTGAGGTATCTCCATATAACTTTCCACAGAGATTGTACTAGTTTGCAGTCCCACCAGCTCACCAAAGTATTTTAATATGTATTTTCTATAAACCAGAATGATCTTTCCAGAACATAATCATAGTATAGCCATAAAGTTTAAGAAATTAACATTGATTTATAATCTGTGGGGACTCACGGTTTCTTATTTTGTTCAATGGGGTATATTCTATTAATTTCATTATTTTGATGCTCTAATTGTTCTGGTTTGGCCAGTAGGAACCCTTTTGATATCAATTCTTAGGGTCTGATATCACTTCATTCTTTCTGGCATAACTGGAATATAGCCCTGGAATTGGCCATATTCCCAAAGATTCCTGGTTCCATTTTAGTAGAAAGTGGTATTTATAAGATCTCAGCATTAGGTTTGCTCATTGCCATTGAAATATTGCTGGTTTCAGGTCCATTCAGAACTGGAAGGAGAACGTGTGTATATCTATATGTGTATCTATACATACATTTGTATCTATATTTCTCTGTATTAAAAACCCCAAAATTCATGTTTATATTATTATAACACTTCTCATTACAATTCAATATCACAGAATTGAGTCTAGCCTTTTCTTTTTTTAGTTTTGTAACTCCCTTCTCTGAAATAGAGAAACTTGGCTCATTATCCTTAATGTATTTACTAATTTGACCAGTCCTCCTCAGTGTAATAAATCTCTCATCTCTGCTTCACTCCCCACCCTTGCTCTGACCCCCTCTTCTTCTGCTCTGACTCCCCATTCTAGGAGTACTTTTTCAGTTTATCATAGTCTTTAAGATAAACTATTACCTGTTCCTATTTAAGAATATAAATATAAATAAATAGCTGACTGGGAATTCTGTTTATGTCAGTAAGACTTAGCATTTTATTTTGGAATTAGCAGGTTGGGGGCTGCCCATTGGTTTGGGGGAATCTTTAAATTTCTCAGTAGTCATTTCTTTAAGAAACCAGCATTCATCCATAGTATCTATACTAGTTTTCCCAAACTATTATTTATTTATTTATTTATTTTTTGTAGATTAACCCTGCCTGGCTACCTGGCATTTTGTCTCCTTGAATTATTGTGGTTTATAATGGGTGTCAGTTCTTCCATATAGAGATTGAGTAATTTCTCTATTTTCAGCCCTGCATTTCATATGAGCCCACCTCTTCTGAATTTCTGGCTGTTCTGGAGGTTCTGAAGAGCAGTTTGGTATCTCATGTGTGGCTCTCTTAAGTTCTGTAGGGTGCTTCCTCCTGGCTTTATCAGCTAGGCATCTGCTTTCAGAAATTTGTTAAAATTTCCTACAGGTTCCCTTACCATGTTGGGATGTTTTCAGCTGCAAATAGAAATCCTGTCTAAAAAAACGAAGAAAAAACTATTTCACGTAACAAGAAATCTGAAGATATTATAGTTCTGTGTTGGTTAATCTAGCAGTTTGATGAATCCAGCAAAGATCTGATTGTTTTCATCTTTATTCTCTTCCATCTTAATCATATCACCTGTTTTTTGTCCCAAATAGTTATAGTGGTTTTGGGCATCATATCCTCATTAAAGAACATCTAAAGTTTGCAGGAGGCCATTTCTGCCTTGCGTTTTATTTTTAAAGGTCAAATAAAACCTTTCCAGAATAAAGGTCAGAATTCATTCATCCCACGTCTATTTGAAACCATTCACTCTGTGTGTTTAATTGTATGTGATTAGAATTACTAAAAATGGACTATCTCTAGACCTTTAGTTACCCTAGCATTTTGTAGTATAATGTCTTTCTAGTATAATTGTTGCTTAACAGATGCTTTAGTTTCTTAATATGGTTTATGGTATTTTGTGAATTAGATTTTAAACATTTCCTTTTCCCCTATTTTTAGTTGACTATATTGTCAGTATGACTATGATGCTATGCATGATGATGAATTAACTATTTGAGTTGGGGAAATCATTAGAGTCTGTATTTAAACACGCTTTCCCAGATGACTTAATTGTACTTGGTATTTGAGAAGTACTGGTCTAGGTCTGAGAGAAGCTTCACTTATAAGATGTAGGGTTTCAAAATATCTCAACAAAATCAAGGTTCTTTGAGAAAGAAAGGAGAGGGATGGGCAATGTGGGAATGGCTGTTGGTTTGACAGACGTCTGGCCATACTCCTGTTTTTTGTGTTTTGGGGTTGTAGTTGTGTGTTATTTTCTTTTTTATCATTCTTGCATGGCATGAGGAAGAAAAGATGAATGGAGATATGGCTAGTTTACTGGCTTCAACAGGAAATCTGTTAATTGCTTTTTTTTTTTGACCCTTATAAAATATTAATCATACGCATATATGGTGTCCTATAATCTAAAGTTCTATACTTAAAGAAGTTAAAATAGATACTTATTAATCTTCATTTCAGAGTGTATTTTTTTTTGTTGTTCTATACAGATTGACACAAACTTAGCAGCTTAAAACAATATACATATATTATCTCATAATTTGTAGTGTTTAAGAGTCTGGACATAGGTAGCTGGGTCCTCTGCAAGGCTGCATTGAACAGGTGTTGACCAGGGTTTGGTTCTCATCTGGGGCTCAACTGGGGAAGAATCTGTTTCCAAGCTCATGTGGTTGTTGGCATTGTTCAGTTCCTTTCCAGTTGTTAGAGTAAGGACCTCGCTTTCTTGTTGGCTGTCAGCCAGAGACCTCCCTCAGTTGCTTGTTTGTGACCCTCCACTGGCCAGCTTACAACGATAGGAGCTTGCATCTTCAGAGCCAGCAATGGAGAGTCTCTTAGCAAGATAAGCATTACAATTTTATGTAATCACATATAATCCTTGATCTTTGTCATATTTTATTGGTTAGAAGTCAGTCACAGGTCATATCTATACTCTAGGAGAGGGAATTACACAAGGACATGAATACCAGGGGGTGGTGGGGATCATGGGGCCACTTCAGGGCCTGTCTGCTACAAAGGGTATACATCTGGTTATAAGAACATCTGATGGCATGAATTATGCATTGTATTTTTTTTGAGACTCCCACTTAAAGCTGTACTGTGCTCCATACTAAGGTATTCAAGAAATTTGCTAATGTAGCAAAATATTTGAAATTATTGAGACAAGCCTTGATGTCTTTGTAGTATAATTGTTGTTGCTAAACAGATTCTTTAGTTTTAAGTTTCTTAATATGGTTTATGGCATTTCGTGAATTAGATTTTAAACATTTTCTTTTTTCTCCCTTTTTAGTTGACTATATTGTGGAGTATGACTATGATGCTATACATGATGATGAATTAACTATTCGAGTTGGGGAAATCATCAGGAATGTGAAAAAACTACAGGAGGAGGGATGGCTAGAAGGAGAATTAAATGGAAGAAGAGGAATGTTCCCTGATAATTTTGTTAAGGTAAGTATTTTCAGTTAAATTTCTAGCTATTGCTTCATAGAATTTAATCTTTAATGAAATAGATACATTTTAAAAATTAAAATGTTTTAGATAAATTTTTACTCTAGAATTTAAGAGAATAGAGTACAAGTATCTCTATAATGGGTGTCATTGTTGTTTTGTATCCTACTGGACAATATTATGTGTATATATATATATATGTGTTTGTATACATTTCTGTGTATACTACCTGTCTACCTATCTTATTAAAATAAATAATAGTTTGCATTTGGGTGGTGCTTTGTAATTTGTAAAGCAGCTTTGCTGTATATATTTTCATTTGAGCTTGTAGTATTCTTGTGAAGTAAGTTTGACAGGTAATAAATCCATTTAAAATATTTAAAATATGGTGACATTTAGACTGAGAAATTAAATGATTTGTCCACTGTTGGGTAAGCTAATAAGACATAGAATCTGAATTGAAGTCTGAAACAGTTGCCTTACAGGTCTTTTCATTGTGATTTTGTTGCTTTTTCAACAACAAAATGTATTAGATCATCCTTTTTGAGTTTCAGCATTGTAGCAGTTATATGCCAAAGTAGCAATTAATCTTTAACTACCACCAAACATTCCTTTTTTAGTTGATATTCTAATCACCTCTGCCAGAAAATAATCTTCAAGATTCTTAAATCTATTGCAAGCTAATAAAATTCTTAGTAGTTTAGAGAAGAAAAAAAGTAAAGAATACCCGTATATTTACACATCACTTGTAATTTTTTCTATTTTTTCTTATTTTCTATATATTAGTTTTCTTATATCCAGCCTCATCCCTGACCTCATTAGATTATGAGTATGAATTCTTCTGGGAAGGCTAGATATCATGTATTTCATTTGCTTTTCCAGATTGCACAGTATTTGTTAGCAGAATACCTACATAGCATGGTTGCTTAGTTAATATTTGTTCCCTGAATAAATTTGTGTTATTTTAGTTGTGTTTTGACTCCCAAGTATGAACATATGAACATGTTTAGTTGTCTCTCGGTGTCCACGGCAGTTCCAGGAACCCCCGTAGATACCAACATTTGCAGATGCCCAGATCCCTTTTGTAAAATGGCATAGTATTTGCATATAACCTGTGCACATCCTCTTGTATACTTTAAATCATCTCTAGCTTACTTAGAATACCTAATTCAATGTAAATGCTATGTAAATAGTCATTATGCTCTATTTTTAAAAATTTAGTATTTTTTATTGTATTTTTTTTTATTGTTTTTGTTTTTTCCCTGAGTGATTTTGATCTACAGTTGGTGAATATGCAGATGTGGAGCCTGCAGATATGGAGGGCCAACTGTATTTTGATATGTTACAGGTATACCTCAGAGATATTGTGAGTTCAGTTTTGGACCACCACAATAAAGCAAATATTGCAATAAAGCGAGTCACATGAATATTTTGGTTTCCTAGTGATATAAAAGTTATGTTCACACTATATGTAGTCTATTTAATGTGTAATAACATTATGTCAAAAAAATAACATACATAATTAAAAAATACTTTATTGCTAAAAAATGCTAATGATCATCTGAGCCTTTAGTGGGCCTTTCACCTTCTTTTTGCTGGTCGAGGATGTTGCCTCCATGTCGATGGCTACTGACTGATCAGGGTGGCGGTTGCTGAAGGTTAGAGTGGCTGTGGCAGTTACTTAAAGTACGACAGCAGTGAAATTTGCCTCATCGATTGATTCTTCACTAACAAAAGATTTCTCTGTATCATGTGATACTGTTTAATAGCATTTTACCCATACTAGAACTTCTTTCAAAATTGGAGTCAGTTGTCTCAAACCCTCTTCTTGCTTTGTCAACTAAGTTTATGGAATATTCAGAATCCTTTATTGTCATTTCAACAATGTTCATAGCATCTCCACTGGGAGTAGGTTTCATCTTAAGAAGCCACTGTCTCATCTATAAGAAGCCACTGTGCTCATTTATAAGAAGCAACTCTTTATCTGTTCAAATTTTTATCATGACATTGAAGCAGTGCAGTCACATCTTTAGGTTCCACTTCTAACTCTAGTTCTCTTGCTATTTCCACCACATCTGCTGTTACTTCTTTCACTGAAGTCTTCAACACCTGCTCCCCTCCGCAAAGTCATCCATGGGGGTTGGGATCAACTTTATCCAAACTCCTGTTAATGTCGATATTGTGACTTCCTCCCATGAATCATGAATGTTCTTAATGGCATCTAGAATGATGAATCCTTTCTAGAAGGTTTTCAACTTACTTTGCCCAGATCCATCAGAAGAATCACTATCTAGGGCAACTGTATAGCCTTATGAAATATATTTCTTAAATAATAAGAATTGAAAGTCAAGTGACTCCTTGATCCATGTGCTGCAGAATGGATATTGTATGGCATAAAAGCAACATTAATGTCTTTATATATCTCCATCAGAGCTCTTGGGTGACCAGATGCATTGTCAATGAGCAGTAATATTTTGAAAGGAATCTTTTTTTCTGAACACTAGATCTCAACAGTGGGCTTAAGGTATTCAGTAAATCCTATGCTGCCATCCAGGCTTTGTTGTTCCATTTCTAGAGCACAGGCAGAGTAGATTTATTATAGTTCTTAAGGGCTTTAGGATTTGCAGAATGGTAAGTGTGCATTGGCTTCAGCTTAAAGTCACCAGCTGCATTAGACTCTATCAGAAGAATCAGCCTGTCCTTTGAACCTTTGAAACCAGACATTGACATCTTTCTAGCTGTGAAAGTCCTAGATAGTACCTTCTTCCAATAGAGGCTGTTTTATCTACATTGAAAATATATTTAAGTGTAGCCACTTTCATCAGTGATCTTAGCTAGATCTTCTAGGTAGATAACTTGTTGCAGCTTCTCGATCAACACTAGCTGCTTTACTTTGCACTTTAATATTATAGCGATGGCTTCTTAAACCTCGTGAACTAATCTTTGCTAGCTTCAAACTTTTTTTTGCTGCTGCTTCACCTCTCTCCGCCTTCATAGAATTGAAGAGAGTTAGGGCCTTACTCCTGAGTATGCTTTGGCTTAAGGGAATGTTATGGCTGGTTTGATCTATCCAGACCACTAAAAGTTTCTCCCTATCAGCATTAAGGCTGTTTTGCTTTCTTATTATTTGTGTATTCACTGGGGTAGCACTTCTAATTTCCTTCAAGAACTTTTCCTTTGCATTCACAACTTAGCTAACTATTTGGTTCAAGAGACCTCTTTATTCTGAGGAAAATGGGAGACTTAGAACAGTGAAATGATCAGATTTGAATTTTTAAATCTAATTTACAGACAATAAAATTTACTCATGTAAGTGTATTCTGTGAGTTTTGACAAAGGTATATGCCTGTACAGCTACCACAATGTGAAGATATTAGAACATTCGTTATCTATAAAAGCTTGTTCCATTGCAGTTGTCCCCTCCCAGCTCCAGGCAACCACTGATGTGCTTCTTGTCATTCTAGATTAGTTTTGTCTTTACTAGAATTTCATATAATTAATGACACATTGTATCTTTTTTTGTATTTGGCTTCCTTTGCTTAATTTGATTTAGAGATTCAGCCATGTTGAGTATAGTACTGATTTATTCCTTTTTATTGCTAAGAAGTATTTCGTTGTATGGATATAGTACAGATTGTTTATTTTTTCTTTACCTGTTGATGGACATTTGAGTTCTTTTCAGTTTTTGGAAATCATGAGTGAAGCTGTCATAAACATGTATATTTCTGTGTGTAAACATACATTTTCATTTCTTACTGTTATCTTAATGTGGCTTTCATTGGTGTTTCCCCGATGGCTAATAAGCTCTGTGAATTAGCCATTTGTATATTTATTGTGAACTTTTATGTCTAGCTCTTTTGCCCATTTTTAAATTGGAGTTTCTTACTGAATTAAAGAGTTCTTTGTATATTTTGGATACAAATCCTTTTTTTTTTTTTTTTTTATTTTATTTTTTTTTTGAGACAGAGTGTCACTCCATTGCCCTGAGTAGAGTGCCGTGGCCTCAGCCTAGCTCACAGCAACCTCAAACTCCTGGGCCCAAGCAATCCTTCTGCCTCAGCCTCCCAAGTAACTGGGACTACAGGCATGCGCCACCATGCCCGGCTAATTTTTTTCTATATATATTTTTAGCTGTCCAAATCATTTCTTTCTATTTTTAGTAGAGACGGGGTCTCGCTCTTGCTCAGGCTGATCTTGAACTCCTGAGCTCAAACAATCCGCCCGCCTCGGCCTCCCAGAGTGCTAGGATTACAGGCTTGAGCCACCGTGCCCGGCCTGACAAATCCTTTTTAAAATATATATAAAATTAGACCTTTTTTCCTCCATTGCAAAGATTAACAGCAATTTTAGCACCATTTAAGGGATTCTTCTCAGTAAGCTCTGTTTAAAGCATATAGTTTTAATCCATCATAGGCTTTTCCATTTTATGTAGGTATTGAATCATTTCATTATGCCCGATAAGAACCTAAATCCCCCAGGTTTCCTCTGTTGTGCTATGTTTTTAGTAAGAGTGGTGCCAATACTGTGACATATCCTCTCGTATCCTGTCTCTTGGTGTTCCAACTCACTTATTTTATTCTTATCTATTTGCGATTCATTTATTTGTTCAAATATTTGTGGAAGTTCCTTGTGCAAGGACTTTCGTTGTAGGTGCTCAGGACGTAACTATGAATAACACAGATAAGTTTACTTTTTTATTAGCTTATTTTCTAATGGAGAGGTGATAGACAAACATGTAAAATAATAAATGAATAAGATAAAGGTAATTTTTAATATCTATAAGCTCTTTGAAAGAAAAAAAGTGGTGGGGGATTGGAAAATGGCATTGGTACTTTGAGTGATCTGGGATAACATCTCTGATAAGATTTGGCCAGTAAAACACAGAAGACTGCAGATGAGATAAGGAATAAATTTCCCTTGAGAAGGATTTCTGAAAATTAGAAGTAGGTGGCTTCATGTGATGATTTGGGTTACCAACTACTATATGTGTTAATATTAGAGCTACTTCAGGGAGAAGGCAGCATGGCTTTGTGAAAGGAGCAGGGCCTTTGGAATCAGGATGTGTAGACCTTTGCTTGACTTCTGACCACCTTTCCCCATCAATACCCACACAGATACCTATTGTGTATTCTTCCCGAAGTTGCTTCACTCTATAGTGTGAGTTTTTCTCCCTGTGTCAAAGTAGGAAATACCACCTGTTAGGGTTGTTTGTAGGAATTAGATTTTATGAGTATGTATATATGTCTTGTTGTAGATATATGGTGTAATTTATTATTTCATCCTGTTATTTTCTTGCTCAAGAACTACCCATCCATATCTGAAAAGGGAAATTGTAGAAGAAAATCACCTAAATTATTTAGTCAATAATTTTTTTGAATGCCTATAATGTGCCAGGTATTGTTAAATCAAGTGTTGGTAGTGATAAAATAGAATAAGGCAGAACTTTTCTAATTGCCCTTTAAAAAAGTTAGTAGTTTTCAAGGAAGGAGAAAAACATGGAGGAAAATAATTAAAATGAGAAAATGTCAGACAGGCAGTTAGCTTGATTAGTCTATTTGCCTAAACTGGCAAGCAGATCAAGTGGGCTGAGTGGATGAGAAGCTAGACAAAAAAAAAAAAAAAAAGACATAAAAAAGCTTTTAGAGTGTTAGGAGTTTTGTAAATTCTAACTTCTTAGGGCAAAACTAATTTTGATAGGTCTTCTCTGTGGAACTAAAGTCTTATGTTTAGAAAAATGATGTGGTTGAAATGATTTTTTTGTTGAGTCTCTTGGAATGGAAAAGGTGGCTGAAGATGGAGGTACTAAAATGACTGTGGAAAGTTGCTTTTAGTTACTGAGAAGGGAGAGAAAGCAGACGTCTATGGGGACTCTTTATTAAAAGCTGAGGATTTGTATTTAAATCCTAGTAGAAGTACTAGTGGTAAAAATATTTTTAAAAATCAAAATACTGGTTGAGGACCTTGGGTCTAAATATAAACTTTGTTTTCTTAAAGAGGGAACCTATGCTGAAAAAAGTAAAGTGAATTACTTCAAAGTCCAGTGCCTTACTTGGTCTCTGTTGACAGTTGGTGGAGGGGCTCCCCGTTAGGTCTCCACTGACACCCCGCTGGCTGGAGGGGCAGATGTGCCTCATTATGGTGCCCATATGGCCTCTACTGACAGCAGGGGGCAGGAGGGTGTGGTTTGTTACCCGGTGTGGAGGAAAGTCCTGGCTATACACTTGGCTTTCTCTGACACCACCCTAGGGGAGGAATATATGGATATGGTGGTGGTTGAGGTGTCATTACATACAGCCTGGTGAGGATAGATTTCTAGGTTTCCTACTTGGTCATTGCTAACATGCGTAGGGATGGGGCTATAGTATTTTTTTCCTGTGGTATTTGATTGCAGTAGAATGGTTAATGTCTAAGAGCTTTTTGTCTTGGTAGGCTGCCCGTTTTCCTGGTCCTTTGGCTAGGGCTAACAATAGCTGTCTTGTCTTGGAGCTTTTATCTCTCTATTCCCATTGGCATTTCCAGGTTGTGGGGGCTTCTCCAGTACCTAATCTGAGATACAGATGAAAAGCAGTGAACTCATCTGCCGTGGTGTTCTTCACATTCTGAGGAACCCCTCTGCCTGGCTGGTCTACCTTCTTTTTTCTACCTTTCAGAACTTTTTTTTTTTTATTTATTTTGTAAATATGTAAGGTCCAAGCCAGGCGTGGTGGCTCACCCCTGTAATCCTAGCACTCTGGGAGGTTGAGGCGGTAGGATCGCTTGAGCTCAGGAGTTGAAGACCAGCCTGAGCAACAGTGAGACCCCGTCTCTACTAAAAATAGAAAAATTAGCCAGGTGTGGTGGCATGGGTCTGTAGTCCAGCTACTCAGGAGGCTGAGGCAGGAGGATTGCTTGAGTCCAGGAGTTAGAGGTTGCATGGTAAGCTATGATGACACCACTGTACTCTAGCCTGGACAACAAAGTGAGACTTTGTCTCCAAAAAAAAAAAAAAAAAGTAAGGTCCAGAGTTTTTAATTGTACTTAGTCGGAGGAATAGGGAAAAATATACTTCATCTTTCTGTAAGAGAAAAATCTAGATGGTGGTGTATTTTAACAGATTGTAAGGCACATCTTAAACAGTTGCTTATCTTGCTTGTAAATAAGGTTTATCTAGTCTAAGCACTCACAATTATAAAACAGTTTATTCTTTTAGAAATGGTGTAGGAATAGCTGTTTTTCTTAAGCTGCTGTTTTAAAGCCAATGTTCAGAAAAATGTAATATTAGTTACCACTTAGTTTTTTTTTTTTTTTTTAAAGAGACAGGATCTCACTGTTTCCCAGGCTGGTGTGCAGTGGTGCCATCATAGCTCACTGCATGCTCAAAGTCCTGGCCTCAAGCAATCTTCTCAAACAGGCGTGAGCCATGGCCTGTAATATTAGTCACCATTAACAGAAGAATAGATATGCATTCAGTAAAAAGGCGTAATAAACATAGTTGATACCCCCTTTTTTTTTTTTTAAGTTATGACTTGCTTCTGAAGGTTAAGATAACACATGAGGTTTAAGATTACCTGTAAGTGCAATTGACTAGTTGAAGGCATTTAATAAATGTTGGTGGACTCTGTTCACCAATGAGTTTCATGTAAAAGGGTGCAGAGTCTGATCACTTGAGATTGAGGAGGAGAAGGGAAGGAGCAATACTGTAGAAGTTGCATTTGGTAGTTAATTTTATTAATAAAAGTGTTGAAACACAGAGCGTGGAGAAATATCAGTGAAATGATAATCAAAAAAGAAACTTAACAAAATATTTTTTTTTGTTGTACCTAAAGAGTATTAACAGGATAGTATTTGTGGATAGGGGAATTCAATCTGTGAACAGCAAAGCAGCTTTCTTGTGACTTTTCTGGTAATCCTGGAGGTGGTGCAGCTTATACAACCTGTTATTATTATAATGTTTTTACTTTGGCACTTTAAAAAATAGACGAATATATTCATAGAAGATGTCTGCGGAGCTGGTAAGTGAATTGCTGTTACTTATATTTTTAAATTTAAAATGAAGTTTTGATCTCTTTTGATTTGATAAAGTGTTTCAGCCTTTTTGTTA
>CM052441.1:83684085-83697667 GCA_028533085.1 Varecia variegata | reverse complement strand
TTTTTTTTTTTTTTTTACAATCTAGATTATTTTTGGACCAGCCAGGATTTACTTTGGTATTAGAGATTCAGCTTAATTTTTCCATATGTGTAGTTGCCCCAAGATCACTTAATGAAGAATTCATCTTTTCCCTACTGATTTCAAATAGTTCCTTTATTAAATACAGAATTTTTATATTTGGTTGGGTCTATTTCTGGATTAGAGTATTATACAACTGTCTCATGCTATGTTATTTTTACCAGTTGTGAATAATGGTTCATTTGTTAAATATTTTAGTGCCTACTAGGTGCTACTTTTCTAGGCAGTGGAAATACAGTAAAACAAAATCCCTTTTGTCCTGAGGCTTACATTTTAGTTATATACCTATTGAATTTTCAGTCATAAAGTGTCAAGAGTTTGGCGATAAAGTCTTTTGATGGCAAAGACAAAGCTTGTCTCCCCTGTTTTTCTGTGTTGGAAAAGGGAATGTAGGAGGGATCACATGGGATTTTCTTCAAATCTTTGGCTCATTTAAAAAACTTTTTTATTTATTGGCTATTTGTTTTTTATTGTTTTATTGACTTTTAAGATTTCTTTGTATATTTTGAATAACAGTCCTTTATCATATGCCTTTAGCTTCCCGAGGTCGGATGAGACCCGGCGCCTTCAGGCTGCTGTGGCCGTAGACTATCATATGCCTTTAGATATGGCTTTTGTGAAATATTTTCTACCAGTCCGTGGCAGGTTGTCTTTTTTTATTTTTTTTTCCCCTCCCCCAACTTCCTGGTTGTCTTATTGTCTTGATATATTACTGTGCTTAGTGAATGGTAGCATCATTCGAATAGTTGAAGTCAGGAACTTGGGCATCGTCTTTGACTCTTTATTCTTAGGTCATATTTGATGAATTATCAATATTCTACCTCTTGAATATTTTCTGAATCTTTCAAAATTTCCCCCATCACTTTATAACTTGAGACACATTCAGCTGTCACCTAGTGTACTTGCCTCTAGTCCTGTCCTCCTACTTATTCTTTCATACCGCATGGATTGATCTTTTCCACCTTTTAAAATCCTGTGGCAGCATCCCATCATCCTGATAATATAGAGGAGATCCTTGAATAATTTCATTTTGTTCAATTTTCATTATAATGTTGATGAGGAAAAAACCAGTTCCTGGCTGGGGCCATTGTCTATGTGGAGTTTTTACGTTTTCATGTCTGTGTGGGTTTTCTCTGGGTACTCCAGTTTCTTCCCACATCCCCAATATATGCATGTGAGGTGAAGTGGCATGTCTAAATTGTCCCCGTCTGAGTGGGTGTGGGTGTGTGTGTGTATCCTGTGATGAGATGGCGATCTGTCTGGGACTGATTCCTGCCTGGCACTCTGACCCATTGGGAGAGGCTCTGGCCACCTGTGACCCTGAACTGGAATAAGTGGGTAAATAATTATGTTACTTGCTTTTATTAATTTCTCTTAAATGTGTGTATAACTCACATTAGTTTCAATGTTTAATAATAGAAGTGTTTTGGTTTTTTTTTTTCTTTTAGAAGTTTGGTGATGTTTTTGTGACCATAAATATGCTGTAGGAACTTAACTCTTGTTTATATCAATTAACCTGTGTTAAAATTGATTTCCTTACACATTGTTTCACTTAAAGTGGAATTTTTAAGAACCTATCTTGGAACTTACAGAGGACTTTAAGTGAGGACTTTTTTGTTTTTTTAGACAAGAATCTTACTCTCGCCCCGGGCAGAGTGCAGTGGTGTCATCGTAGCTCACAGCAACCTCAAACTCCTGGGCTCAAGCGATCCTCTTGCCTCAGACTCCCCAGTAGCTGGGACTACAGGTGTAGGTCACCATGCCCCTGGCTAATTTTTCTATTTTTAGTGGAAACGGGGTCTTGCTCAGGCTGGTCTTCTGCGTTCAAGTGATCTTTCCGCTTCGGCCTCCCAGAGTGCTAGGATTACAGGATTGAGCCACCCCGCCCAGCCCCTAAGTGAAGATTTAGTTCAGATTCCCTACCCGGGCTAGGAGAGCTTTATATCATTTGCCTTCTGCTAACCTTGCTATTTTAATTTTTACCACTCTCACTAACTTTCCTCCCTTCCATGCTAAACTTAATGTTTTTTTAGTTCATCAGATGCTCTTTGCTCTCCATTGCCTTCTGGCCTGGTCATCCACTGCTCTTTCCTATTAGGACACTTTACCTATTCCCTTCTCTGCACCTTGCTAACTCTCATTTATTCTTTGTCTCAGTAGAGATGTCACTTTTTCTATGAAGTGAGCCTGATTTGCCTTACCACCACTGAGTTTATATTAGCTGGATTTCTTATGTTAGGCATCCTGGTGTTTTCTATTTATAGCACATATCGTAAAAATTTAAAAAGGTGACCTTTATGAGATATGATATATGTAATAAATGGCATCCATTTAAAGTGTAAAATTCAATGAGTTTTGCCACTTGTATACAGCCATGAAACCACTGGCACAATGAAAATATAGAATGTTTAAATCACTCCTGACAGAGCCCTTGTGCCTCATTACCATCCATCTCTCTCTCTCTCTTTCTGTCTCCCTCTCTCTCTCTGACCTTGGGCCAGGAAACTATTGATTTACTTTTTGTCTATAGATTAGTTTGAATTTTCTAGGATTTTATATATATATATATATATTGTACTTATTTCCTGTCTGGCTGCTTTCAGTCAGAATTTGAAATTGATAGATGTTTTTTTTTTTTTGTTTTGTTTTGTTTTTATTTTGTCTCATTAGCAAGAGCCAATGATAGATGTTTTTGTGTGGTAGTAATTTCTTACTTTTTATTTCTGAATAATATTTCATTGTTTATTCGTTTGCCTTTTGGCGGTTATTTGGGTTGTTTCCAGATTTTAGATATTTACTTCACTGAATTTTAACTGCATATTTTCTGTATTCTTTTGTAAAGTGTACAGCACTCTGAGAGCGAAAGACAGAGTCTTTTGTTAACACTTGGATACCTAGCCCCAGCCTGGTATTAGCAGGTGCTTAGTAAATGTTTATGGAAATAATGAGTGAATGAACGTTTATCATAATGTTATAGAGCCAAAAGGCAATATTATTTCAAATAATACAAATACAAATTTACTTCAGTGGATATTGAACGAGGAGTTTCATTAAGGAACAGTATTCATTCAGTTTTTTAGTTACTTAGGTTGATATTTGTGGACATATATTGCTAGAACAGTTTACTTAAAAAATTAAGTACCTTTTTTCACCTCCTTTAACTTTGAAGGTCACTTTAAAATTTATGGTTTTTGATATTATACTAATATAATCAGCTTTCATGAGTTAAAGGTTTCTTTAAGAACCATTGTTTTTATGTATTTATGCCAAAGATCCCCAAACTCTCTTGGTTTATAACCCCCTTATTGTCTCAGTCATTATTTCATGGTGCCCCTAGACCAAAATAACTTAAGAAGTATTTATAATCAATCTTAACAGTTTAGCCATTTCAGTAGTACACAGAAACTGAAAGAAAAGTATTTTATTCTTAACCACAGTTATACTAATGGTATGTGTATACCTTTCAAGCACTGCATAACTCTCAAACCTTGGAATTTAATTGGTTACCAGTACTCTATTTCCTGTTCCACATTGATTTTTGCATGATACTTGGTTTGTATCTTAGCAACTTCCCCAAATCCCACTTTGCAAATGTGTGACACCATCAAAAGAAATGTAGAGGCTGGGGTGGCTCATGGCTGTAATCCTAGCACTTTGGGAGGCCGAGGTGGAAAGATCACTTGAGGCTAGAAGTTGGAGACCAGCCTGGGTAACGTAGTGAGACCCAATGTCTACAAATAGAAAAATTAGCTGGGCGTGGTGGTATATGCCTAGTCCCAGCTACTTGGGAGGCTGAGGCAGATAGATTGCTTGAGCCCAGGAGGTTGAGGTTGAGGTTGTAGTGAGCTTTGTTGGTGCCACTGCACTGTACTTTAGCCCAGGCAACAGAGACTCTGTCTTAAAAAAAAAAAAAAAAGAAAAAGAAAAAAAAAAAAAGACATGTAAAGGCTGGCACACTGGCTTGTGACTGTAATCCCAGCTCTACTCATGAGGGTGAGGAAGGAGGATCACTTGAGGCCAGGAGCTTGAGACCAGCCTGGGCAATATAGAGAGACCCCCATCTCAAAACAAAACAAAACCCCAGAAATGTAGAGCAATCTAATGTTCACATTTGTGAACTACATTAAGCTAATAGTTCCCTTGGGTCTCACATGTTGGATATTTCTGTGTTTCCCTCAAACATTTAAAATATCTTGTGTTTCTGGGAATTTGGAGAGGCACCATGGGAACCATGGATCTACGCAAAAGGTACGCAACAGTTGAAGTTAAGATAGTGTCTTAATTTCTGTTGATTCTTTTCTTAACTTAATTTTTCAACCTGAAATAGAATAGTTGCTTTGCATTACATTAAAAAAAACTAGCTAATTATCAGTTACCAGTTCTCACGTATTTGAAAAATGTCTATTTTATAAGTATCCTTTTCAGAAGATAATTTTGAAGTAATCTACACACAGTACTTCTGTGATCATAAGAATTTATAAACTTCAGCTATTGTATTCTGTTGTAAAGTATGAGGTTAAGAAAAGTATACTTGCTATATCAAGTTAAAATTGTTAATTTTAATATCAAATGTGTGAGGTAGGACTTGTGTTTCATTCCCTACCCCATAAATATGGCACATTAGTTTTTCATGTACTATGTATTTTAAGATTCCATCATTCCTCATCTTTTCTGGTGTAAATTAAGTTTGTCTGTTTATGGACTCCCTATTTCGTTTTGTTTATCAGTATCTTTTTATGCCAGTACCAAACTATCTAATTTATTGTTTCATTCTTGTTTTCTTTTATATTTTGGTTAAGAAAGTCAGTCCCTCCACTTTCTTTTTTTTTCTTTTTCTTTTTTTTTGTTTTGTTTTTGAGACAAAAACGCTCTGTTGCCCAGGATAGAGTGCAATTGTGTCAGCCAAGCTCACAGCAACTTCAAACTCTTGGGCTCAAGTGATCCTCCTGCCTCAGCCTCTGAGTAGCAGGGATTATAGGCACACACCACCATGCCTGGCTGATTTTTCTGTTTTTAGTAGAGACAGGGTCTTGCTTTTGCTTAGGCTGGTCTCAAACTCTTGAGCTCAAGCAATTCTCCTGCTTTGGCCTCCCCGACTGCTAGGATTGCAGGCGTGAGCCACTGCATCCGGCCTCCACTTTCTTCTCCTTGAAGTAGTTTGACTCTTCTTGGCTTTTGATTCTTCTATATAAATTTAGAAACATCTTATTAAATTGCTACTCCAAATCTTTTATATACTTCATTGTTATTAATATATCAATCTTAGGGAGAATTCATATCTTTATGATACTGGGTTTTCAATCTCTGAGCATAGCATAATTTTGTTTTCTTTCATGTTTTCCAGTAAAATTTTAGGGTTTTTTTTCCCTACTGGTTCACATATCTTCTGTTACACCTATGACTTAGAACAGGGGCTATCAAACTATAGCCCACAAGATAAGTTGAAAGGCCCATGAGCTAAGAATGCTAGCTATGAATTTTATAAATGGGGGGAAAATCAATATTTCATGATATATAAAAATTATATGAAATTAAAATTTTAGTGTCCATAAATAAAGTTTTATTGGAACATAGCTATGTTTACTCACTTACATATATGACTGTGTTTACACTGTATGTGGCAGAGTTGACTGTTGTAATGGAGAGTTTATGCCCTGCAGATTGTAAAAATATTTATAATATTTGCAGTTTGGCCCTTGATAGAAAAAGTTTGCTCATCCCTTACTTAGAATTATTGTTTGTCTTATTGTTGGTCTGTGTATCTCAGCATTTCTTTTTATGTTGGGGTGGATAGTGGGGGCGGGATTTCAGTCTCCCTTTCTTTTACTTCAATCTCCAGTTCTGATAAGACTTAAACTCATAATGAGTCACTGTTACCAAAATGTGTTGCATTCTTTAGTTATGTGTGGGCAGAGCAAAAGGTTGAAAACTATTGAATGATTTATATAGTAATCACTATAGCTGTTTTTTTGATATTTTACATTTGAGAATTTGATTTAAATAAAATATAACTTGCCCTTTATTGATTTCCTCTTCTGTAGGAAATTAAAAAAGAGACCGAATCCAAGGATGACAATTTGCCCATCAAACGGGAGAGGCATGGGAATGTAGCAAGTCTTGTACAACGAATAAGCACCTATGGACTTCCAGCTGGAGGAATTCAGCCACATCCACAAACCAAAAACATTAAGAAGAGTATGTAAATAATTCTTTTCCTGCATAATTACATCAAAATAGAAGGATATTTTGTAACTCTCCATAAATTAAGAAAAATTAGTTCAACCTTTTATAGCAGACTGCAGTAACTTCCTGTTTATTCTCGTTACTAGTATTGGCTTATGTAGTCAATCTTAATTTTTAGTCATATGTAGTCAATAGCATACTGATAATCCAACATGAATAGCTGGCAGCCATCTATAGGAATTTTAAATTAAAATATAAGACATTGTTTTCTTAGTCATCTTACAGACTGTTGAATGATTAAACTTTATTTCAACTGTATTTGAATATAATCTATTTAATGAGATGCTGAAATGTCTGCTGATTCTTAGCAGCATAGATGTGAGAATTTTGATGGTGCTTTTTCTTTAGTTGTTAGACATTTAAACATAAACATTCTGTTTTCATGATGGTTGGCTCAACAGACTGCCCTTTAAGGATTTGGTATTGTGTAAATACCTTAGGAGAACAACTTGGCAGAAAGGGAGAGCATTACATTTGAAATCAGATATGGGTTTGAGTCAGTCTTATAATCTCAGAAAGATCATTTAAACTCTCTTGAATTGTATTTTGCTGCTAGGGAGAAAGTGGTTAATAAAAAGGACAGGTAACATTGTTGTTCTCAACTTATAGTCTTGGGGAAAAAAACTTATTCAAAAAGTACAAAATATTAAACATGTACAAAGAAGTACAGTTTTTATGAGGCAAAAATAGCAAGTGTTTTAACATAGTAAAACCCAAAGTCTCTTGAGAGATTGCATACTTACTGTGATCAATTTGGTTTAATAAGTAGTGAGTGAGTATTTAACTACATTTACCTTAGATTAGTGTTTTTGAAATTATGGTCTGTAAATCCCCATAGTACCAAGTAGTCTGCAATAAAGAAATTTTGTTTACATGTATTTTCCAAATTGTAAATATAAGGATATTAATGATTTTTATAGAGTCCCCTTATATCTCTATCTGTTACTTGCTATGCCACTGTCTGTCAAGTTTGGGAAAAGCTCACTTTTTGGGTTATATCATCCTTTGATTATTTTCATAAAATGAAAACAGATTTTCATAAAAATAAAACAGACTTCATGACATCAAGATAGACCAATTAAAGGATTTTATTTGTTTCTTTCCCAGAAAATGCAATGTCCAAACAATTTTTGGATATTACTCATACTGCTTTCAGCCTAACTGTCCAAAGGTGGATAGTTTCAGCAGTTCTAATGATCTTGGACTCTGAAACTGCTTGGAGATTGTGGGACAAATAATAGAGGTCTGCATCCTACAGCTGAATCTTTATATAGGATTTCTGTGTGTGGGAAGAATTTTTAGGCCCATTGGAGGGTTCATGACCTCTGCCCATAGTAATATCCATTTACAGCTTTGCTTTGCTTTGCTTTGCTTTGCTTTGCTTTGCTTTGCTTTTCTTTTCTTTTCTTTTCTTTTCTTTTCTTTTCTTTTCTTTTCTTTTCTTTCTTTTTTCTTTTCTTTTCTTTTCTTTTCTTGACAGAGTCTCACTCTGTTGCCTGGACTAGAGTGCTGTGGCATCAGCCTAGCTCACAGCAACCTCAAACTCCTGGGCTCAAGCGATCCTTCTGCCTCAGCCTCCCGAGTAGCTGGGACTACAGGCGTGCGCCACCACGCCTGGCTAATTTTTTCTGTATATTTTTAGTTGTCCAGCTAATTTCTTTCTATTTTTTTTAGTAGAGACGGGGTCTTGCTCTTGCTCAAGCTGGTCTCGAACTCCTGAGCTCAAATGATCCTCCCCGCCTCCCAGAGTGCTAGGATTACAGGCGTGAGCCTCCATGCCCGGCCCATTTACAGCTTTCTTCCACTCTTTGGAGTTTATAAAGGGATAAATTTCTTCTTAAGTAGAGATTAGACAAAGAGGTTCAAAGTTCTGAATATTTTATTCATTTTATCTTGTAATAGGAAAGGACACAGTAAATTTTATTTTTCCTAAGAACACTGGGCATAATTCTTTTTCTTGTAAGAAGGAAAAACCATTATAGTTGGTGCCAGGAGGCTTAGGCTTTTTTCCTTAAAGATCCTCCATAACTTGTTTCTAAGTACATGTGCTACGAGGACTAAATTGGTCATTTGATGTCAGCTAACATTAGAATAGGAAGCAGGTTGTTTTTGCTTTTCCTGTTTTATCATTTATGTATTATATATTTATTAAATCTGATTTTTAAAATTGTTAGTTACAGTTATTTAAAAATGGTTCATTATATTGTTAAATAGTAGTAGATACAACTAACCAATGATTTTAAGAAAGCAAAACTAAACCCCTAAACCATTGTAAAGGCTGACAGTATAAACACTGCAGTGTGTATGTTTTTTTTTTTTTTTTTTTTGAAACAGAGTCTCACTCTGTTGCCCTGAGTAGAGTGCTGTGGCACCAGCCTAGCTCACAGCAACTTCCAACTCCTGGGCTCAAGCGATCCTCCTGCCTTAGCCTCCTGAGTAGCTGGGACTACAGGCACGCACCACCACACCCAGCTGATTTTTTCTATTTTTATTAGAGATGGGGGTCTTGCTCTTGCTCAGGCTGGTTTCGAACTCTTGACCTCAAGCGATCCTCCCTCCTTGGCCTTCCATAGTGCTAGGATTACAGGCGTGAGCCACCGTGCCCGGCCTGCAGTGTGTGTATATTCAATTTAAATCTCTGTGTGCCAAGACAAAGTGAATCTGTGTATGTGTTTTTGTCAAAGCAGCTAAAAAGCAGAGGTCCAGATAAGTAGTATGAGGCTGGCAATCTGAAAAATGGATTGTGCTAGTGAGCTGTTTTTCTCTAGTCCCCAGTGTGTAGTCATGAAGCCATTGAGACTTTTGCTATTATGTATTACTGACCATGGTGACTTCTCTGGTAAAACAAACAAATATTTTCTAGAGCAAGCACAGAATAGTATTTTCCAGGAAGAGTTGATTACTATAAGTTGCTAAAGTTGGAGAAGATAATGAATATAATGATAAATTTGAGGCAAAAATGGATATAAGTCACTTTACTTCTGACACCTTTATAAAGTATCATGCTTACAGAGTAAAGAATTGGCATTTGTCAGCATCATACCTCTAAATGACATTCAGAATGGAATATTAGTAGATATTTGTTTTACATTTGGAAGAAATTGATGCCAGATGAAATCTACTCTGAATATACATGTGGGAAGACATAGCTAACTTTGTTTTCCTTATTAGTGGAAACTCATGCTGTAGAGGAAGTGATTTTTCATCTAGTTCATAATTATTTCGAATGTAAAAAATACATTGAGATTGGTACTGATATTACAGATCACTAGTATGTGTGCCAAAAGGAATGACATTGCACATAAAAAATTAGTTGACAGAATGCTAATCTACACATTTCTTCATTCCCCCCAAAATTTGGTAGCAAATAGTATGCCGTCTGATTTTGACTTGGTGCTAAAGAAAATAGTAAAATTCTAAATACTTTCAAATTATGGGCACCAGCTATGTATCTTTGCAGCATACCTTTTTAAAAATGGGCATAGTAAGTAGTTCAGGCCCTGCAAATATTCTGACTCCTGAGGGGAAAAAGACTCATTCAAATGACTCCTCCCCAGTGCAGCCTCTCAAATGAATGGGGCAGGGTGGTCAAACTTCCTGTTTTATTTTGAAAAATTTTAAATCTCTAGAAAAGTTAAAGGAGTAATTGTGCAATGAACATGGTGTATATCCTTCACCTAAGTTTGCTGTTAACATTTTGTTGCATTGGCCTTATCATTATGTACTTTTATAAATAACTTTTTAAAAACTGAGTCATTTGAAAGTATGTTGCAGGTAACTTAAACAGTGATAATAAGATTTTCCAAGATTTTAAGGGTCTTAATCAAGTGGTATATCAGCAGTATACCTGGTATCTTGAATAGCTTCATTTAATGGCCTAAGGAGTATGATATTTTTACTGCTGAGGATGAGAAAAAAGTTTTTAGAGATTCAACCATATAGGAAATGGCTGAATCACTGTGTTTCCTAACATTTGATGATTTCTTTGCTAAATGGTGAAAGAAATTGATAAAAATTTTGACTAGCTAAATAAATTTAAATACTTCAATATAACCTGAAGGATATACCTTCCAGAGCCACATGGAACCCAAAAGTGGATCAGAAATTCTTTTGCTGCTATCTCTGAAATTATAGCATTCTACCTCCCAGCTTCTGAGTAGGATATGCTCTTATTTTAGGATTTGATGGAAAGATTAAAAACAATCTTCAGGGAGAAATGGTTCCATAATTTAAGAGCTCTGTTTGATCTGAATACTTAAACCTATTTTTCAGACATGAAATACTTAACCATTCTTGATGATCTACATTTGAAGATTAAGGATTTTCTATTCTAGTAGAGAAAGAGCAAGGCAAGTTCACACCTTATGGGTGTGAAATTCCATACGATTTGGTTTTGTTTTTAAAAATATAAAACTTTAAAAAAGTTTTACAAAATTTTTGGACTCTTATGTGTTGAATACCTTAGTATCTGTGGGTTCCATGATCATAAGAAACAGTATTTGTAGGCAATTAAATCTGCCACATAAAGCTGGGAATGGATCATGATTCAGAACTCAGGGGTGAACATTAAGTAGGGATAATAGTAATAATTATCTCGTAGGATATTAGAGGTATTAACATGCTAAGTAATTATAAGTGCTTGATAAATGCTTGTAATTATTATAATAGTGTTTATTCAGAATTGTATTGCAGACATATATAATGGGGAGTGATGATTTAGATGAAGGGGCAGTTCTGTACTGGGGTTGTCAAGCAAGGCATATAATTCACATGAAGATTGGGGATAGCATTCCCCAATCTGCAACCTTTGGGAGACCCACAGAAATAAGCAAAGGTATTTTAGGAGAATAAGGATCTAGGGTGACTAGACTGCCTGAGCTATGTTAAAGCAATTTGTAATCTGTAAAGGAGTAGCATGCTATAGTGGAAAGATAAAAAGCTTTAAAGTGATTATAATATACCAGAAATGGGTATAATTTTAGATTTGCTTCATTTTAGCTCTATAATTTTGGACAGATTATTTAACTTCTTAGTTTCTTCTTTCTCATTTGTGATGAGATAGTTTTTGTTTGGTTTTTTTTTTTGAGACAGAGTCTCACTTTGTTGCTCGGGCTAGAGTGAGTGCCGTGGCATCAGCCTAGCTCACAGCAACCTCAAACTCCTGGGCTCAAGCGATCCTCCTGCCTCAGCCTCCCGAGTAGCTGGGACTACAGGCATGCACCACCATGCCCGGCTAATTTTTTCTATATATATTTTTAGTTGGCCAGATAATTTCTTTCTATTTTTTTAGTAGAGACGGGGTCTCACTCTTGCTCAGGCTGGTCTCGAACTCCTGAGCTCAAACAATCCGCCCGCCTCGGCCTCCCAAGTGCTAGGATTACAGGCGTGAGCCACCGCGCCCAGCCTGTGATGAGATAGTTTTTATGCTTTGTGTGAGAGGTGTTTGGGAAGGACTTAGAATAGTGCTGGTACATAACGGACATGAAATGTTTACCTTCCTTTGCAGCACCTCCTCTATCCTCTTCCTTGTTAATAGCTTTACTTATATAATATTGATTTTTTTTTTTTTGAGGCAGAGTCCCACTCTGTCATCCTGGCTAGAGTGCTGTGGAGTCAGCCTAGCTCACAGCAACCTCAAACTCCTGGGCTCAAGCGATCCTTCTGCCTCAGCCTCCCGAGTAGCTGGGACTACAGGCATGCGCCACCATGCCCAGCTAAATTTTTCTATATATTTTTAGTTGTCCAGCTAATTTCTTTTTGTTTTTTAGTGGAGATGGGGTCTCGCTTTTGCTCAGGCTGGTTTCAAACTCCTGAGCTCAAACGATCCACCCGCCTTGGCCTCCCAGAGTGCTAGGATTACAGGCGTGAGCCACCACGTCCGGCCATATATAATATTGATTTTAAAAAGATACTTTTTTTTTTTTTACCATTAAATTGCTTTGTGGATCTGAAAAAGCATATGGAGGTTACTTGTGATAAGAAAATAATAGTTACAGTTTTTTACAAATGGACTTAATTTCATGCATCCTTTAATTGACAACTTTGTTCTACCTATTTTTTTCTTTTGTATTTAGCACATGTTCTGATACTTTGTAGAAATGAACATTTATTGACCAGTATTTATGGGTAGATACTTTATGTGCAATTTGAACTGTAAAAAAATCTTGAAATTCCCCTCAATTGTTCTGCCAATTAAATTTTTGGATGAATTCAACATCGGAAGTCACCTCAGCTTATGAATGAACCCTATTGAAATATGAACTTTTTTCCTTTTTTAAATAAATGACTCACATTCTGTGGAAATAGCTGTTTGGATGTTTTTTATCCAGTATAACTCTTCGGAAAAATTAAAAATTCCTTTGCAAATAATTCTGCTGACTACTTTAAAAAATTCATGCTTAGTGTGAAAGGAAAAAATTAAGTTCTTGGTTGAAATATAAGTAGGTTGCACAAACTTAATTGATATGCCTGGGGTTAATGTGTACTCTATTTACCTTAAGTCCTATTTTAAAAGATACTGATACTTTTGAAAAAGAAGCAGAACACAGTTTTTTAAAAGTCTAAATTATCAGAAAGATAGAAAGGATTTTTTCTTTTAAGAGCACACTGAGAAAAATAGATTTTTGTTTTCAATAATATTGATCATTTTCCCCTCGTCTATGAAGCTCTAACTACAAAGAACACATAAATGAATGTATTTTCTCAAGGTCACAGCACCAGCTTGCAAAAGTATGTAGGGACTCTATTTTTCTGCAGTGTAAGAGATGAGAAGTTTTCCTGCAGTATGCGTAAAACTATTTTAAATTATTAACTTAAAAATTTACCTTAAAACCGGATGAAGGTGATATTTGAAAAATTTACTGTGAACTCTAGGTTAGTTAAAAAATTATGGTCAGTATTTACTTTCTTTCATTTCTTTTATTGTAAAATATAAAACAATCAGACATAAATTATTAAGTCCTTTAAGAAGGGGAAGAACTTAGAGGTGTAACTGTTTTTTTTTGTTGTTGTTGTTGTTTGAGACATAGTCTTACTCTGTTGCCCAGGCTAGAGTGCTGTGGTGTCAGCATAGCCCACAGCAACCTCAAACTCCTGGGCTGAAGCGATCCTCCTGCCTCAGCCTCCCAAGTAGCTGAGACTACAGGCACTTGCCATAATGCCTGGCTAATTTTTTGTTTCTAATTTTAGTTGCCTGGTTAATTTTTTCTATTTTTCGTAGAGTAGGATCTTGCTCTTGCTGAGGCTGGTCTTGAACTCCTGA
>CM052441.1:83667207-83683985 GCA_028533085.1 Varecia variegata | reverse complement strand
TGGCACAGGAAATTGATTCCTAGAGAATTTAGGTGAAATAACTAGAAAATGACCCCTGTACTAGAATCCAAGTCTTCTGACTTCCAATCCAGTGTAATATTTCTATAGTAGCTTGGTGTCTGTCTTTATAAAAAGTTTATTTGGAAGCGCTTATGGTTATGATTTGATGCAGTGAAATTCTACCTGTCTAGACTTCTTAGGATTCTCCTTTGCTGCCATCTCTCCTTAGAATCCTTGTATTACCAAATCCTATTTTGTTAATAAAACTATTTCCTTGATCTAGAGTGTCTGCCACATCTTCTTGTATCTTGTTCATCTTTCATTGTGTAACTGTGTTATCATTTCTTTGTTGAAGGCTTCCACACCTGCTCCAGTTCAAACCTGTCCTTTCTAATAATTTTTGAAATATTTGTAGTTTATACAAAATATTTTACCATTTCATTATGTGTTCAGGTTTTATTAATTGTTTAATGTGCATTTTTCTTTTTCAATTTCTATTCTTTAACTGTGTATTTAAATTGTTAAGAAAAATCTTATGAGGATTGTTGGTGGTAGGCTCTTGATGGAATGCAGACACTCTTTGGATGATATTGGTTGGCACTGATGCTACATGGTTAGACCTACATGTTTGTTTATTAATTCATTAAAAAATTTAATCGCTACTGCTATGGTTTTGATGATGGTCTTTTCCAAAATTCATGTTGAAACTTAATCCCCACTATGGTGTTATTTTTTTTATTTATTTATTTTTTTTTGAGACAGAGTCTCACTCTGTTGCCCGGGCTAGAATGAGTGCCCTGGCGTCAGCCTAGCTCACAGCAACCTCAAACTCCTGGGCTCAAGCGATCCTTCTGCCTCAGCCTCCCGAGTAGCTGGGACTACAGGCATGCGCCTCCATGCCCGGCTCATTTTTTCTATATGTATTTTTAGTTGGCCATATAATTTCTTTCTATTTTTAGTAGAGACGGGGGTCTCGCTCTTGCTCAGGCTGGTCTCAAACTCCTGACCTCGAGCAATCCACCCGCCTCGGCCTCCCAGAGTGCTGGGATTACAGGCATGAGCCACTGCGCCCGGCCCTATGGTGTTATTTAAAAAGTGGAACCTTTTGGGGAAGTGATTAAGTCATAGGGCTCTCTCTCTGCCTGACATGTTCTCTCCTATTTGTTGGAGGGTTGGGGAGGGCAGTGATGAACTGATGTCTCTTCCTCTTTTATAAGAGTAGTAGTCTTATCTGACTTTCTCTTTTTTTTTTTGTGACAGAGTCTTGCTTTGTTGCCTGGGCTAGAGTGAGTGCCGTGGCGTCAGCCTAGCTCACAGCAACCTCAAACTCCTGGGCTTAAGCGATCCTACTGCCTCAGCCTCCCGAGTAGCTGGGACTACAGGCATGTGCCACCATGCCCGGCTAATTTTTTCTATATATATTTTTAGTTGGCCAGATCATTTCTTTCTATTTTTAGTAGAGATGGGGTCTCGCTCTTGCTCAGGCTGGTCTCGAACTCCTGAGCTCAAACAATCCGCCCGCCTTGGCCTCTCAAGTGCTAGGATTACAGGCGTGAGCCACCGCACTCGGCCTGACTTTCTCTTTTATAAGGATACTAGTCCTTTCTGATTAGGGCCCTACCCTTATGACCTCCTTTAACCTTATTTATCTCCCCAAAGGCCCTACGGTCAAGTAAACATTGGGAGTTAGGGTTTCAATACATGAATTTTGAGGGGACTTGTTATTCAGTCCGTAACAAGTAGGTCTGGGATGCAGCCTGACATACTGCATTTCTAAGAAGCTACAGGTGATACTGTTGCTGTTGATCTGAGGAACACAGTGAATAGCAAGAAGTAATCCTTTAATCAACTGTACCTGGTTATCTACCCACAGCTGCTTAATGATTCACTTGTAAAGATGGGAATGAGTCTGAGTTCTTAATTCTCAGAGCTTGAAAAAGAGCTTGAGAACACAAACCTGGGTGGTTATAAATCACCGCTTCTGAGTAAATGAAGCTTGTTTAAAAAACTAAAGTAAAATTATTTTTATGTTTACTTATGTGATTTTGATTTTTATCTGTCTGGAAATAAGAATTATTAAAAAAGATAAAATACATTTAGATTTGTACATTTTGCCTCTTTACCTTAAAAGTAGTGCATTTTACATAGTGTTCCTAGACTTTGATTAAGAAGTAGTCTGAAAATCACTGACCTAGAGAACTTGTCTATGGTAAATTTTTTGTGCCCAAAGTGTTTTTTATTGTTTGTTTTTCTAATGTCAAAATTGGCAGTGGATATTTTGCTTTTGTTTAATTGGTGGGATCAGGTATATAAATAAATATATTCCATTGCCTGAAACCTCGTATCTTATTTGTAGTTGAATTTGTTTGTGGATGAATACCTTATAGTGTGAAGTCATGTTCAAAAAATCAGTCCCGACTGATTGTGGTTAACTGTTTAGAATGCTCAACAGGTTCTCTTCTGCAGGGAGGGCCAGCTTCTACTCTGTCTGTGGGGTAGACTTTCTAACTTTCTACAGTTTCTAAATAAATCTCGCTTTCACTTTAAAAAAAAAATAGAATGCTCATATGTTCTGTTTTTAATTATTCACTTAAATTCTATAACTGTAAACATGGTATGTAAATAAAAGTGCTTTTTAAAGTGATCTTTCTTAACCTAATTTTTTACTACTTCTTTTAGAGACCAAGAAGCGTCAGTGTAAAGTTCTTTTTGAATACATTCCACAAAATGAGGATGAACTGGAGCTGAAAGTGGGAGATATTATTGATATTAATGAAGAGGTAAGAAAAACATGTGTTAGAGATAAAGCAGAAATTGTAATTGATGATCTGGGTTTTAGAAAAATGCTTTGTAAGAATATTGAATTTTTGTGAGAATTTTTGCCACTTTTTTTAAATACAATTTTAAGGTATAGATTTTGTTTACTCATCCTAATATCAACTATAAACCACGAGATTCAGAAAATAGGCTTAAGTATAGAGTTTATTCAAGTGCAAAGCTTGAACAGTCACACAGACTCCAAAAGAGTGGGTTAGCATTCCAAAGTGGGGAAGTTAGGGTTTCACTTATATAAGCAGAGAATAGCAAAGCTTAACAGAGTTGCAACATTTTTCATACAAGGTCAGTACATACATTATAGGGATTTGATTGGTTACAGCTTCCTATATGCCAAGGAAGATTGCTTTAATATTCCATAAGGACAGGTAATGGTCTCCAGGGGTCTTCCCCTGGCTCTGTTTGGCCTTTCTTAATCATTTACAGGGCAAGAATGAGGAAGAGATTTAATCTATAATCAGAAAAGCAGACGTTGAAGCTGTACAGTACATGACTCAGGCCATATAGCCACATTCCTCTCCTGGCTCAAAATAATTTAAAGTTCTAACAGCTTTAAGTTTGAATTAATTTCATACTTGCCATATACCTAATATTTATGTCTCATATGTGCTGCCTTTAGGGATAAAAATACTTTTTTAAAGCTAAAAATTAATGTAATCTAAGTAGCTAAGAATATAAATGAGCCTTTCTGAATTCACTGTAGGCACAAAGCGTGAAATAGGAGTTTTACATTTTACATAGTAAAGGACTACAAAGCAGAATCCTTTTTATTAAAAGCTTTGCCTTATTTAGACTATCACATTTAAATTAACCAAAAATACTCTTCTACATTTTAATGTCTTATAATGAGATTTTAAAATATTTTAAAAATAACTTTTCACATCTCTTCTTTTATCATTGACACAGTATTAAAGTTTTATTTGGCAGCTGAAGATCCCATTTTCAAAGTATATGTGCTGAAGTCATATATTGTAGCAAGGATTGATTTTGTGTCATAACACCTTGTAATGTATCACTAATGTTTATTGTTTATGTAAACTTCCAGTGTGTTTACACAAAAGACAATTCTATTTTATTTCTACCTGGTGGCAGTACAATAATAGTTAACATTTCTTGAACCTATATTATATCTGAAGCACTGTACTAAGTGTTTCACATTTATTTCCTTTAAAGTTGTAAAGAACCTAACAAGATAGAAATTTTTATCCTCATTTTACATATGAAGAGATTGAATCACAAAAGATAAGTGATTGGTTGTCCTAGTTACTGTTGCTGCAAACCAAGCCATCCTCAACTTAGTGGCAAAGAACAGCTATTTATTATACTTAGGGGTTGTGTGGGTCAAGAATTCAGATAGGGCACCGCAGGGATGGCTTGTCTGTGTTCCATGGTGTCTGGCGGGCCTCCACTGGAAAGATTCAAAGCTGGGGACTGGTGGAATCATAGGAGTTCTCTTTCACTCACATATCTAGTGCTCAGAAGCCTTGAGGACTATAATTGCCACTAGGAGAGCCAGTATGTAGCCTCAGGGGATCTTAGGGTAGTCATCTTTATTACATGGCAGTTCCAAGAAGCTCTAAGTGTAAGCATTTCAGTGAACAAGGTGTTAGCTTCATTGCTTTTTACTGTCTAGCTTTGGGAATAATAGTGTCACTTTCACTACATTCTGTTGGTTACAAGTCAGTCATAAGCCACCAAGATTAGAGGGGTAGGGGACAAAGATTATTACTATTTCTTGGCGGGAGGAATGTCAAGATCACATCTGTGGGATGAGAGATCTTGTTGCAGCCATCGTTGTCTAAGTTCATATGCCTGACACATGGGGGGTGTGAATATGAATCCATGCAGTCTGTTTTCGAGTCTTTACCACAGTACTTCTCTGCTTCCTAAGAATTCCTTAAATAACCCTAACTACCCAGTTGCTGCCAGTTAGGGTTCTGGATATAGATTATAGTCTGCTAATGTTTAGCTCCCTTTGTCGTATCCGTTTCAGTTTGGTCTACATATCCTCATCACACTTGGTTTGAATCAATCCCAATCTTTGGTGTCTCAATTGTGCTAAAAGTTCTAGCCACTTTGTATGGGGTGGGGAACTTGTGGCCTTGGGGCCACATGTGGCCTTCTGAATCCTTGAGTGCGGCCTTTTGACTGAATCCAAATTTTATAGAACAAATCCTTTTAATAAAGGGATTTTATTTTTTGTAGAAGATGGGGTATTACTTGTTGCCCAGACTGGTCTCAAACTCCTGGCCTCAAGTGATCCTCCTGCCTTGGCTTCCAAAAGTGCTAGGATTATAGGCACGAGCCACTGCACTTGTCCTAAATCATTTATTTTTTAAGTTATTATTTTTCACATACTTTTTATCTGGAAAACTCTTATTCAGCCTTTAATTCAAGTGGCTTTTTTTTTTTTTTTTGGTCATTTCTTCTTAGGAGAGTATTTTTTGATTCTTTCAAGCACTTTGTGCTCCTACAGCATTTTGTTTATACTTTTGTTGGAGCACTTCTTATTAATATAAATTGTATTATAACTATCTGGTGTTTTTTTTCTTTAGATTGTTTCTTTAGATTGTTCAAGAACATGGATTTCACATATGCAATTTTGAACCTTTCCCTAGTAGTTAACACCATAGCTTATATATATAGTGAGTCCCTGTTAGATGAATATCTTATTAAAAATTTGTTTTGCAATTCTGATAAGATGGAAAACATTAAAAAATATTTTAAACAGGAAAAAGATCTTTTTTTTTTTAGCTGTGATATTGCATATACTGCTAAGTAAATTTTAGTAGTAAATAGTTTACTCTTTAAAAAATTGTTTTTACCCATTGAAATCCCTTAGCATCTTTGGCAGAAGCCATACATTTTCAAACAATTTATTGAATACTTTGTTAAGTAACTTCATGGAAATTGAGTAACCTTTTTATTAGTATAAATATTTCTCTGCAGGCCAGGCGCAGTGGCTCACGCCTGTAATCCTAGCACCCTAGGAGGCCGAGGTGGGAGGATCGCTTGAGGTCAGGAGTTCGAGACCAGACTGAGCAAGAGCGAAACCCCGTCTCTACTAAAAAAAATAGAATGAAATTATCTGGACAACTAAAAATATATATAGAAAAAATTAGCTGGGCATGGTAGCACATACCTGTAGTCCCAGCTACTTGGGAGGCTGAGGCAGGAGGATTGCTTGAGCCCAGGAGTTTGAGGTTGCTGTGAGCTAGGCTGAAGTCACGGTACTCTAGCCAGGACAAAACAACGAGACTTTGTCTCCAAAAAAAAAAAAAAAAAAAATTTCTCTGAAGAGTTTGACATATGAGGATACTTCTGTTTGGAGGGTGGTGTTTAGCAGAGTCCGATATATGGATTTTTAAAAGTAAGAAATTCTTTTTCATATTTTGGTTAAGAATCACTGTTCAAGTAAAAGGTTTAGTGATTTTCTGTGCCATTTAGGAAGTTATATTCTTATAGTCATCAAAACTATTTCCAAATCAAAAATTTCCAAATAATTTAAAAATATGTCATATTTACAAACCAAGGCTTATAGTGACATTCCAGAAGAAAGCTATGTATTCTCTGATATTTTCAAGAAAAGTATTTATTTCATAGATTGTGATTGATTACAAATTCTCATTGTAAATGTTGCAAAGTGCTGTTGATACATGGTTCATCCCATATATAATTAATCCACTTAGATTTAATGCACTTAAAATACATTTTTCCTTATCTTGTTTTCTTAAGTTTTAAAGGGCTGGTTTTGCATTGCTGACTTTGTGTTCATTCCATACTGTAGCTTAATTTTCCCATAGGGTAAAGATTTTCCCTTAAAAGAAATTTTTATCATTTTCGAGTTGTGAACTCTTTCAGGTAGAAGAAGGTTGGTGGAGCGGAACCCTGAACAACAAGTTGGGATTGTTTCCTTCAAATTTTGTGAAAGAATTGGAGGTAACAGATGACGGTGAAACTCAGGAAGCCCAGGAGGATTCAGGTAGACTATTTTAGAAAATATGAATAGATTTAAATAAATTTTGCCTATGATCCTAGTGTTTATTTTATATTTTTAAAAACTCTGTTCTTATTTTTGAACTTTCAGTCAGCTTCAGTTAATCTTCTTTACAAAAGCAAATCATCATGGGGTTCATAGTTCCTTTTTATATACTTGAGTTTCTTTTGAATAAATTATATATTCTCATGGTTCAAAAATCAAAGTATATAAAAAAATGTGCATCAGAATACTTGTCTCCCTCCAACTGGTTGTCTTCTCTGCCTCTGTAAGAAAGCATTTGTACTTTCTTGTTACCCTTCTAGTGATCTTTATGCAGGCACACACGAAAACGTATATAGTCATCCTATGGTATCTGTGGGGGCTTGGTTCCAGGACCTCCTGTGGATATAAAAATCCACAACTGCTTAAGTCCCTCATATAAAATGGTAGTATTTGAATATGACCTATGCATATGCTCTGGTACATGTGAAATCATCTCTAGATTATTTGTAATACTTATTAATACAATGTAAATGCTATGCAAATAGTTGTTATACTATATTGTTTAAGGAATACAAGAGAAAAAGTCAATACATATTCAGTATAGACACAATTCTTTTTCTTGAATATTTCCATTCCTTGGTTGGTTGAATCCATAGATGCTGAACCTACGGATACAGAGGGACAACTGTATTTGTATTTTCCCTCCTTTCTTAAACAAAATGTAGCATACTATGTTGGATAGAATATGTGCCAGTTAAAACAACCTGAAATAGTGACTTATAACAGAACGTCTTAGTCGCTTAGGAACTAAGACTGGTAGGGGCCCCTTTTTGACGTGCTTGAATCCTTTAAGAGGTAGGAGCCTGGTTTTTGAAGCTTCTGTGGAAAATTGACACATATCATTTCCACTAACATTGTATTGGTAGTCATGGCCATGCCTAAGTATAGCAGGGTGGGAATATATAATTTTCTTACAAGGAGAGGCACCAAACATTTGTGAACAATATTGCAATCTACTATATATACTATCCCAGATCACCTTTTAAGAATCCCTTTTTTAAGACTCAGCATTTCAAAGGACCTCAAATGTATTCTTACTAGCTTTCTACAGGTGCTAGAAACTAATGAAAAAGAATATGAACTTCATGGCTATTTAGTATGACTAGCCATTCCTATTATCTCCCATTTTTTTGGTGTTCTACTATATCTTTTCTCTTTAACTTAGTGAACTTTTTTAAGATTCTAGACTTTTCTAAGGCTCTACTACTCTAAATAATATGAATTAAACAACTGAACAAATAACTGAACCCTTTAAAGCTTGTCTTCTCTTTGGTCAGCTGCTTGCTCTAGTGTCTCTCTTTTTTTTTTTATAAATTTTTTTTTATTTCAGCATATTACGGGGTTACAAAAGTTTAGATTACGAATATTGCCCTTGCGCCCCACGCGCCCCCCCCCCCCCCAATCAGAGCTTCAAGTGTGTCCATCCCCTAGACGGTGCGCATCATACTCATTATGTATGTGTACACCCTAGTGTCTCTTTTATGGAGATAGAATTGGCTATCTCACATAAAGCATACTGCCATTTTTCAGATGGTATATGTAGTGAACTTGGTACAGTGCCTGGCAAATTTTGAAGGATAGCAAATGTTATTCTTCTATTATATTACCTCATTCTTGTTGCTTTACTCCTTTCTTTCAATTCCCATGCTTTTTATGTAGGGTTAACTGTATTGAGTAGTGATATGGTAAAGTTGCATTAAGCAGAATAATTTTCATTACTAGAAGTTGAAATGGGGTGGGGTTGGGGGGATGTTGAATTCAATTTTTTTTTAATGCTGATTCCATTGAAAGAAAAATCATTGAGATAGGAATAAATATAGAAGAAATCATATCAAATAGGTATACTTCTGCTATTTTATGTTACATTTATTTGAAAATATGTGTTATCAATTTTGAAGTCAGAACTTACGTTCAAGTATATATGAAAACCATTAGAGAACAAACATAAGTACCAAAAACATCTGGCTTAAATTTGGTGATACATTTATTACTTAGCAGACTGTCTCCTGAGTTACTTCTGATGCACGTTGGTGTTTCTTACGGTTCACAGGTATTAGGTCATTTGTTACTTATTTTTAATATTAAAATTTGGTGTATTAATAAATTAAAGCTTATAGTGAATTGGTCTTTATGATGCCATGTAAAATTAAGCTCGTAAAATGCTTACAGAATTTTAAGTCCATATGTACCACCAGCACAAGAGATCTAATTTAAATTTTGATTTAGTTCATTATTTTATGATTATAAATATTTGAAGCATTTTCTTTTGCTGTTCATCCCTATTTGAATTTTAGTAATTGTGCAGAATTATATCTGTTAGAAAAGTACTTCCTTCTTTGCTTAACCCTTTTATAATAACAATGTATTCTAAATGTGGAGCTTTGTGATTATGGGGTGGAAAGTCAGTGGTTGACGTACACTATAATTCCTTTTTTTTCCTTCTGTAACTCTAATTTTTAGGCAGAAAGTTTCTGCATATTGATGTGAGTGCCAGGAAGTGAGTGTTTTATAAAAAGTGACTACTTAAATTTTTAGTGATTAAAGTACATAGTTCTTTTAAGTTTTAACTTGTGTTTGATCTTATGATTACAGAGGTGATGTCTACTATTCCTATGTCTTAATGAAGTATAACAGCCTCTGTCTATAACTGGTGTTTTGATGTCTTTTCAGTCAGTCAAATAATGTTTTTAGTAGCTGTTACAAAAATTATAGTAGACTTCACATTATAAAATGTTATTTTTTGCTTACAGTATTGGAATGTCATATCTACCATATTTCAGTATTTTACATAGTTTCTCCTCAACACTTTTTAAAATATAATAGAGTTCTTCTTGTCTTACTCCCCACCCCTTTCTCTACCTCCTCCTTCCTCTCCTCTGAAATAAATGGGATGATGCTCTTGGTTTGACCAGTTAAACTCTAGCTATTACTGCTAAGAAGATAATTCTGACTCTAAATAATAGATGGACAATATTACCTGAGCCTTCATGGGTTATTTGTTTTTATATCCTCAGTTTTCTTTGAAGAACTGTAGAATAAAAGTTTTAAGAAAACCACTGTTATGTTTTCTACAGGAATGTGGTGAATTCATAATCTATTCTGTTACTCAGTGGTTTCTATATAAAACTCTTAAGATAAATTTCTTTTAGTATCAATCTGAGGAAAAGCACTGCCTATGTAGGAAAGTGTTATGTTTTAGTTTTTGTAATGAAATCTCTACTTTTTCATTTTGTCAAATATACTTAACCCTTCTTATTTAGAGTGTCTTTTTGTCAGTGTTCAGAGTCCACTTATTTTCTAAATAGGAATTTGCTTTTAATGTTTCTTCTGATTCTATATAGCCAGTGACTATATATACTGGTATTTTTCACCCTTTTATAAATCTTTCCCCCACATTAAGCCTATTTCACAATCTTCATTAGATGTCCAATAGGCATCTTAAAATTAAGATGGACAAAATTGATCTGCCTTTTTTCCTGCTCCCAAATCTGTTCCACATAATCTTCCCCATCTGAGTTAAGGGCACCTCCATCCTTCTTTTACTTAGGCCAAAATTGTTGGATTCATGTTTTATTCTTTTTAATCTCACATCCTATACTTGATTCCTTAACCGATTTTGTCACCTACTAAAAAAATATATAGAATCTATTTTCTTTATACCACCATCATTGTTTGCTCCTGGTATAAGTTATCATTATCTTTTACTGTATAATTACAATAGCCTCTACCTCTCTTAACCTCATCTCCTACTTTGTTTGTAAACTCTCCCCTTTGTTTACATTGATCTCCTTACTGTTTGTTAAAGATACCAGAAAGGTTCCTATTTCACAGCCTTTGTACTTGCTGTAAACATTTGTCTGGCACTCTGGGAGGCCGAGGCGGGTGGATTGTTTGAGCTCAGGAGTTCGAGACCAGCCTGAGCAAGAGCGAGACCCCGTCTCTACTAAAATAGAAAGAAATTATGGACAGCTAAAAATATATATAGAAAAAATTAGCCGGGCATGGTGGCGCATGCCTGTAGTCCCAGCTACTTGGGAGGCTGAGGCAGAAGGATCGCTTGAGCCCAGGAGTTTGAGGTTGCTGTGAGCTAAGCTGATGCCACGGCACTCACTCTAGCCCGGGCAACAGAGTGAGACTCTGTCTCAAAAAAAAAAAAAAAAAAAACATTTGTCTGGGATGCTCTTCTTTGAGCAATCCTGATAGCTTCCTGTCTGATTCAGAATTCTCTCAGAAATCACCTTATTAGTGAGGCTTTTCCTGACAAGCTCTGTATAAAATAGCAGAAAGTCCCCATCTCCCACTCTTTAATTCCCTTATCTTCTTTTAAGCATTCAAATGGGCAATTCAACAGAAAGGTGAACTGGGGCTAAATTAGCCTTAGAATGGAGGCTCCTCTAATCCTACCCTAAAAGAGCTTCACACTAAAATGCAAGTAACTTATTTGTTTGCCAGAAAAAAAATGCAGCACTCTTTAAAGCAAGTTTTTTCAACCTTGTCACTGATGACATTTTGGGCTGGATAATTCTCTGTTTTAGAGAGCTATCCGGTACACAGAAGATGTTAAGAAACATTCCTGATCTCTACTCAGTAGATGTCAGTAGCATTCCCCAGTTGTGATAACCAAAAATGTCTCATGTCCTTTGGAAGGCAAAATCACTCCTGGTGATTTATTTCTTTAAGGGATTACAAGAAAATTTAGCACTCAACAGCATCAAATAAAAATAGTTACTAGGTATATAAAGAAGCAGGAACATGTGATCCATAATCTGGAGGAAAAATTTGTTGATACACAGAGACTCAGTAATGATGGAATTAGCAGACAAGGATGTTAAAATAGCTATAATAAAAATGCTCAAGGTTGTAATGGAGAATATGAACGTAATGAGATAAAAAAAAAACCTTCTATATATGCCTACCCAGAGAAGGGGTAAAAAAAGGGCAAACGAAACTACTAGAGATGTAAAACGCAATATCTGAAATAAATTTCTTCCTGTGAAATCTTAATAGTACACTAGACAGTGTAGAAGGAAAGATCATTGAACTTGAAAATGTGACAGTAGAATATGTCCAAAATGAAGTACAAAGACCAAAAAGACTGCAAAAACTTCAAAAACTCCAGCAACTTGGGATAATTTTAAATGGCCTGACATATGTAGCTTAAGTCTGAGGAGGAGAGGGGAGAGAGGGTAGACAAAAGAAATATTTTAAGAAATAATGCTAAAAAATTTCCACATTTGACGTAAGCTATAAATCCATAAATGCAAAAAGTATAAACATACACACAAAGCTTGGTACATCATAACTATGTGCTGAACACAGGAAATAAAGCAAAAATCTTAGAAGGAGCTAGCATCAAGTAAAGAAAAATGAAGATAAGAATTCCACAGATTATCTTCAGAAACTATGAATTACAAGATAGTGTCCTCAGAACCTATGTAAGGAAGAAGACAATGGAATGCCATGTTTAAAGTGTTGAAAGAAGAAAACTGGTCAACCTGTAAGTCTGTTTTCTGTGATAATAGCCTTCAGAGTAAAGGTAAGATTTTAAAAGTTTTAAGACAATGAGAGCTGAGAGACTTCATTGCCTGTAGGCCTATACTACAAAGAGGTATTAAAGAAAGTTCATCGTATAAAAGAAAAATCATACCACATGGAAACCTGAATCTACACAATGGAGAAAAGACTAGTAGAAATGTGGGTAGGTTGAAAAACCATTTTTTGTTTTAAAATTTCTTTAAGGATAATTGACCATCTAAGGCAAAAATAATAATAATGTATTATGGGACTTATAAAGGTAAAGGTAAAATATGATAACAGTAACTCCAAACACAGAAGAGGTGAAATGAAAGTGTACCCTTGTAGGGCTCTTACATTATATGTGAAATGGTATAATCTTATTTGAATGTATATTTTGGTGAGTTAAAGATGCATACAGTCAGTCCTTTGTATCTGTTAATTCTACATTCATGGATACAACCTACTGTGGATTGAAAATATCAGGAAAAAAAATTGTACTGAACATGTATGGGCTTTTTTTCTTGTCATTCTCTAAACAATACAGTATAACAACTATTTACATAGCACTTATATTCCATTAGGTATTAGAAGTAATCTAGAGATGATTTAAAGTATACAGGAGGATGTGTGTAGTTTATATGCAAATACTAAGCCATTTTATATCAGGGACTTAGCCATTCACAGATTTTGATATCCACGGGGGTCTTAGAACCCAATCCCCCATGGTCACAGAGGGATGATTGTATTATAAAGCCTAGAGCAACTCCTCTAAGAAAATAAAACATTGAGGTTGTCTTGGTTGATGTTGCTACAACAGAATACCTGAGTTTGTTAATTTATGAAAAACAGAAATTTATTTTTCACGGTTTGGGAGGCTGAAAAGTCCCATCATCAAGGTGCTGGCAGGTTCGACATCTGGTGATGGCCTGGTTTTTGCTTTCAAGATGGTGCCTTCTTTTTGTGTCTTTCAGAGGGGATAAATACCCTGTCCTCACATGGCAGAAGGGGCAGAAGTGCAAAAGGAGTGATTTCACTCCCTCCAGACCTCTTATTAGGGCATAATCCATCCATTAGTTCAGAGCCCTTATGGCCTAATCACCTCCTAAAGGCCCCACTTCTTAATACTATCATATTGGGTCTTAGGTTCTAGTATAGTGAATTTTTGGAGGGACCCATGCATTCAAACTATAGCAGAGGTATAGCTAATAAGTTACTAATAAAATGGAATGCTAAGAAATACTTACAAAAAGACAAGAAAATAGAAAAAAGTAACAAAGGTCAGGTGGGAAAATAGAAAACAAATAGCAAGATAAGGGATTTAAACATGTCTGCATCAATAATTACATTAAATGTAAATGGTCTAAAAACTCCAATTGAAAGATCAAGATTGTCAGACTGGATAATGTGCTGTCTTTCAGAAACTCAGGTTAAAAGAAGGGTAGACAAAGATACTTTGTGCATTGCATAATAAATCTAGAATTATATTAATATCAAAGCGTATTTCAGGAAAAGAAATATTACCAGAGAATTAAAAAGGGACATTTCATAATGTGAGTTCATAAAAATTCTTTGGCAATTCTAAATACGTATAACTGAGTAAGAACTTTAAAATGCATGAGACACAAACTATCAGAACTGAAAGAAATAGATAAATCCACAAATAGATATAAACATGCATTTCTCAATAATTGATAGAACTAGTAGACAAAAAAATTAATATTTAATAGACCTGAAAAACATTATTAACTAAGTGGACCTAATTGACATTTTCATTGGACAGCAGTGGAATATACATGTTTTCAAAGTGTGCATGGAATATTCACCAGATAAACCCTATGGTGGGGTATCAGATAAATCTCATCAGATTTAAAAGGATTGAAATCAAACAGTATAGGTTTTGTGACCACACTGGACTTATTTTAGAAACAGAAAGATATTTGGGAAATCTTCATATATTTGGAAATTAAGCAACACTTGTAAATAACCTATGGATTACAGAAGAAATCATAAGGGAAATTAGAACAGTTTTTGATATAAATAACATGTAAATATAACATATCAAAATTTGCAATACAGGTGGAGCAGCATGTACAGGGAAATTTATAGCTTTTTTTTTTTTTTTTTTTTTGAGACAGAGTCTCACTCTGTTGCCCAGGCTAGAGTGCCGTGGCATCAGCCTAGCTCAAACTCCTGGGTTCAGGCAATCCTTCTGCCTCAGCCTCCCGAGTAGCTGGGACTACAGGCATGTGCCACCATGCCTGACTAATTTTTTTCTCTATATATATTTTTAGCTGTCCAGATCATTTCTTTCTATTTTTAGTAGAGATGGGTCTCGCTCTTGTTCAGGCTGGTCTCGAACTCCTGAGCTCAAAGGATCCTCCCCCCTTGGCCTCCCAGAGTGCTAGGATTACAGGCGTGAGCCACCGCGCCTGGCCGGAAATTTATAGCTTTAAATGCTGATATTAGGAAAGCAGAAAGACGAAAATCAGTCTAAGCTTTTATCTTAAACTAGAAAAAGATGAGCAAAGTAAACCTGAAATAATTAGAAGTTAGAAAAAATAAGAGCAGAAAAGTGGGCTCTTACTATTTGATCTCAACAAGTTCAAAAGTTGAGTTTTTTCAAATGATAAAAAAATTGATGAAGCCCTAACGAGACAGATCAAAGCAAAAGGAGAAAAATACAAATTACTGATATCAGATATAAATGAAGAGAGATCGCAGATCAGACATTAGAAGAGTAATAAGGACATATGCTCATAAAGTTGACAGTTTAGATGAGATGCACAAATTCCTTGAAAAGTGCTGTTTACCAAAGCAGACATAGGAAAAATATATGTTCTAAATAGTCTCTATAAAAGAAATTGAATTCATTATCAAAGATTTTCACATAAGGAAAATTCTCTACTTAGGTTGTTTTGAACTGGTGAATTTTATGAAGCATTTAATCTTATACAGATTCTTTCAGATTTCTGTATAACCTTGATATCAAAACTTCATGAAGCCATTTTAAAAGAAGGAATTATAGGCCACTATCTCTCATGAACATAAACACAGATATCCTTAAAGTATTAGTATGCCAAATTCAGCAAAATATGTAAAAGTTAATAACGTCATGACTAGTGGAGTCTGTCCCACACATGCAGTGTTGGTTTAAAACGTCTGTGTAATCAATTCACCTTATTAGCAGTTTACCAGTGGAAAACCAATAGATACAGAAAGAGAATTTACATATTCAGTACTTACAATGAAAATTCTGCATAATAGTAACAGAAGGGAACTGTCAAAATTTGATAAAGTTCATCTATGAAAAACCTGGAGCTAACTAACATTTTTGATGGTGTATACATAGTAGTGTTTATGTACAGTGGAATACTAATCAGCAATAAGAAGGAATGAAGTATGTATACATGCAGCAGCATGGATGAATCTCATGTATTCTGTGTAGCAAAAGTAGTAGACATAAAAGACCTATGCACTATATGATTAAATTAATTTGACAAAGGGCAAATTTATAATGACAGAATGAAGATCAGAAATCTCTGGAAGCTTGGGAGAGAAAGGATTGACTGGAATGATGTACAAGTATCGTTTTAGGGGTGGCAGAATTATTCTGTATTTTGATTGTTACCGTTCCATGTGTTAAAATTATTGAAATGTCCATTTAAAATGGGTACACTTAATTGTATGTAAACTTTCTCTCAATAAAATTGAATTATAAATGTGTGACAAAACTGTGTATCTTCTCCCTTTCTCTCTTCTGTGTAGCTTAGGCTAATATTGAAAGTGGTTAGAGTAGATTACTATATATTTCTTAAGTTAATAAAACTTGTTTCTGTAAACCACTTGTAACATTCTCTTACGTTTGAAGGCTTTTGTGGGTTGAGGCATTATATTGAAGTGTTTAAGAACTTCAATTTAATGGGGTCATTTAGAATTCAGTTCAGATGTTAGCTTTGTTACTTACTGCTTATAGGTCCTTGGGAAATTTTTTACCATATCTTTGTTCCAGTTTACTTATTTGTAAAATGAGGAGTAATACTGCTTAATGTTAATAAGCCCATGGGATGGCTATGAATATTAGATAAGTCAAGTACAGTGCTTAGCTAAGTGCCTGGCACCAAATTATCCCCATATGATGGTAACTCCTATTTTTATTACCCCTATTAACGTTCTTACTATTATACTTCAACAGATTGCCTTTGTTTGATGAACAGATACCACAGTTTTCCTCATCCCTTACCCCAATTGGAAATGTTTCTGAAATTTTCTTGGATGATTTACTCCAGAACTTTGTTTCTTAGATTATAAGGCTCTTTGAGAATCTGATAAAAACTGTACCTCTTTTACCCAGAAAAATGTACTGAAAACAATATTCCCAGTTTTT
>CM052441.1:83656436-83667107 GCA_028533085.1 Varecia variegata | reverse complement strand
CCGTGGCGTCAGCTTAGCTCACAGCAACCTCAAACTCCTGGGCTCAAGCGATCCTTCTGCCTCAGCCTCCCGAGTAGCTGGGACTACAGGCATGCGCCACCATGCCCGGCTAATTTTTTCTATATATATTTTTAGCTGTCCATATAATTTCTTTCTATTTTTAGTAGAGACGGGGTCTCGCTCTTGCTCAGGCTGGTCTTGGACTCCTGAGCTCAAACAATTCACCCGCCTCGGCCTCCCAGAGTGCTAGGGTTACAGGCGTGAGCCACCGAGCCCGGCCAAATTAGTGTGTTACTAATTAAATGTACCTAAAATTGTTACTGTTTTGCACGACAAAAAAGGTGCATGTTACTCTTTTGGATATTTCAGTATTCAGTCATTTATTATTTTTACTCTACCATTTTTATTAGGTATATAAAATATAGACAATATGGAAGGCAATGTCAAGATTTTTGTGATTCTAGGCGTCATTCTTTAAAAACAAATTATTCTTTCAGAAACTGTTTTGACTGGGCCTACTTCACCTTTACCCTCTCCTGGGAATGGGAGTGAAACTGCACCTGGATCAATTACACAGCCAAAGAAAATTCGAGGAATTGGATTTGGAGATATTTTTAAAGAAGGCTCTGTGAAACTTAGGACAAGAACATCCAGTAGTGAAACAGAAGAGAGAAAAACAGATAAGGTGGTAATGACGAATTTAACTTAGAATAACTCCACTTGTTTTCTCATTAAACATTTTTTAAAATGTAAAAGTCAGTTTGCAACTCTGATACATTTGCTTTTTTGAGATCGATAATAATTTGTTATCAATGAGAAGGCTGTGAGAAATTGTTTTCTTTCCACATTTGCAGTGATTAATGTTCATGTCTGAATCATATAAAATTAGAATGCCTGTTTCTTGGTAAATTTAACACAAACTTTTCTTAATAGAAGGTTTAGGTTTTTTTAGTTATCACAGTGTAAATAAAAATAAAGGGAAGTTTTTTTCCTTTTTTAAGCTAAGATTTTACATTTTTTCCTTTAATTTGAAGTAGACCTAAAATGGTCTGCTTTAAGATGCATTAACGACGTATTAAGTTATTTGGCACTATTTAACTTTCCTCAGGATTGTCAATAATGGTTAAATTTACTATCTCCCTCTTTGAATGTATGGATAATTTTATTTTCTATTAGCATTTTACTGATGATATGAAATGAAACAAAGTGAATCATAAATTACAGATCTAATAAGAGGCTTTAACGTAAAACCTTAAGCTTTTATTTTGGTGGTAAAATAGCTGTAGTTTCTTTAGAACATTTGAGATCCAGACTTAGTATTTACTTCAGAGAGGAGGCTTTTCCCTTGACATTCAGGAGAAGACACTATAGTTCTCATTTGTCTCTCTTTAACTCTTAAGAGCTTAAAATATTTCAATATTTATTTGCTTAGTTTAGTTACATTTCATTTATAAGACAGTGTTTTGGTTAGTGAAATTATATTCTGGTTTCCTCCTGAGGTGGGTGGTTTCAACACCCCCTCCCCCCCCCAGCTTGCTACATATTTTCCCATGTAATAGTGAGAGGGGTTCAGGGAAGAGAACTTTCACTTTCTACCCTACACATTTCTAACCCTGAGACTGGCATTAAGATTATGGGGTCTGATTGATTCTTGGTTTTAAAGGTAAAGATTGGAATTTTTGCGGTGTTTGGAATGGTGCTCTACAGCCATATAGCAGGACCATTGGAGAAACAATTCTTGCATTATGGACATTAGACTAGATGATCTTGTGTCCCTTCCAACTCTAAAGCTTATAATTGTATTAAATAATTTTATTTGATTAATGATTCTATTAGTAATTTTTCAGTCATCATTGATAATGTCCACTACTCAGACTTGTTATTAGAGTAGTCTCAGGGTTACCCTCTATGATGGCCTTGTGAGGCTTGCTTTGATTACTGAATAAAGTAGGGAACATCTTTGCTATGTCTGTCAGTGACACCAGATTAGAAGATATGGTAGATAAGAATGGGGGGGGCAATTAAAGTGAGTATATTAGAACATAAAAACAAAACACAGTGGTAGGTAAATTAGCAGTGTGTTCAGATTTTTCACTAATGAAATCTAAGGTCAAATGAATTGTTGTTTCTGGGAACAGAACACAAAGAAACAATAGTATAAGTTAGATAGTAGGACTTTGTTTAGTCAATAAACATGGAAAAATGTCTAGTAGATTAGTTAAAATGGTTGTAACATTATATAAATGTTTTCATTCAGGTAACAATGACGTATAAAGAGTATTTTTTTCTCCTCTATCTCATTTTAAGGTTAAGTTTGGTGCTATTAAGAGCCCACTTTCTGGAATCAGACTTTCTGGGTTCAAATGTAGGCTCTACTACTAAGTTCCTGTTATTATGGGCTTTCTAATCTATAAAGGGGGTGAATAATAGTGCCTACTTTGTGCAGATAGTTAAGAGGATTACATTATAATGTATATAAAGTGTTTAGCTCAGAGATTGGTACATAGTAAATTCTCAAATGCTATTGTTCTTATTTATTTTAGAGATTCTAAAATTAAATCACAATAATGTATTAGGGCATCAGAATATGTTTATTATCTTTAAGATAAGGGGTTTTAAAAATTAGTAGTTCTGAGCTATCATTTAAGGAATTTCTGAGATCTTTATCTTTTTCATTGCTGAGTTTTTAGTCACATTATTATCCTAGCTTTAAGTACCATTAGGAAAAGCTGGAAAACTAAATGGGAACTTTAAAATATTATCTTTATTCTAACTTAAAATAGTTAATGCCATCCTTTTCTATTATAGCCCTTAATCATACAGTCAGTAGGATCCAAAACTCAGAATGTGGACATAACAAAAACAGACACTGAAGGTAAAATTAAGGGTAAGTTTTTGAATAAAAATTTCATGTTGGGAATAGTAGAAACATACTCAAATGTATATTAGGCTTGTTGAAAGCATTTGTTACACTGTATACTTGATCAGAATATTAAATACTAGTAGATCTCAGTGTCATGAGGTCAAGGGTTTTGGTATACTTTATTCATTGATGTATCCCCTTGCAGTTAGAACTGCACCAGGAACATAGAAGGCACTTAATAAATCTTTGAATGAGTAATTAATGACATTACTTAACATACAGTATGGACTATAAGTTTTTTTTTTTTTTTTTTTTTTTTTTTGAGACAGAGTCTCACTCAGTTGCCCGGGCTAGAGTGCCGTGGCGTCAGCCTAGCTCACGGCAACCTCAAACTCCTGAGCTCAAGCGATCCTTCTGCCTCAGCCTCCTGAATGGCTGGGACTACAGGCATGCACCACCATGCCCAGCTAATTTTTTTCTATATGTATTTTTAGCTGTCCAGATAATTTCTTTCTATTTTTAGTAGAGACGGGGGTCTCGCTCTTGCTCAGGCTGGTCTCGAACTCCTGACCTCGAGCGATCCGCCCGCCTCGGCTTCCCAGAGTGCTAGGATTACAGGCGTGAGCCACTGCGCCCGGCCTGGACTATAAGTTTTAAATTTTAAAATTTAAAGATGAATTATTACAGAAATGATTAAGTTTAATAACTTCTAGCGTACGTTGCACAAAAGAGAGGCTTAAGAAGTATTTATTGAATGAATCAATTTGTATAAGCCACATTATTTACATTCTTTATTTCAGCTAAGGAATATTGTAGAACATTATTTGCCTATGAAGGTACTAATGAAGATGAACTTACTTTTAAAGAGGGGGATATAATTCATTTGATAAGTAAGGTAAGTTATTTCTTAGTTTCTCAGTGAATAAAAAAATAGAAAAATTTTTCAAAAGTCTTTATTTCCCCCTAGAATGTAAGCTCTAGAAGACCTGGAACTTTAACTTGTTTGTGTCGGGTCCTGAGAACCTGGCACATAATAAGTGCTCAGAAACTTGTTCTTTTTTTAAGCTAACTTTTATTGTCTGTATTTGTTATAATTGATAAATTGGGAATTATTTGTAACCATCAGACTGTTTTTTTTCTCTGTTAACCCTATCTTCTCAGGTTTTTACCTTCACTTCTATTCCACCTCATTCCATTTTTTCCCCCATCTACTGTTTGGAGCCTTGTTTGTAATATAAAAATAAAAAGAGGAAAAATAGGGAAACAACCTAAATGTTCATCAATATGTAAATGGTTATGAAACTCTTCATACTGTGGGAAATAATGTAGCTATTTCAAAGAATGAACTGAATATAACTTGAAATGAATTCCAAGGCAAAATAGAGAAACCCAGCAGTATTTGAGTTTGGGCAGAATTCCATAGTAACTATGTATAATATAGGAAAATTATAAACATTTTGTTTTTGCTATAACCCTATAGAATAATTTTTGAAAATTTTTTCATTGTTTCACATTGACTTTGTTCTCAGATGGCTTTATGCAGATAACTTTTTCTTTTTTTTTTTTTGAGACAGAGTCTCGCTCTGTTGCCTGGGCTAGAGTGCCATGGCGTCAGCCCAGCTCACAGCAACCTCAAACTCCTGGGCTTAAGCGATCCTTCTGCCTCAGCCTCCCAAGTAGCTGGAACTACAGGCATGCACCACCATGCCCGGCTAATTTTTTCTATATATATTTTTCGTTATCCAGATAATTTCTTTCTATTTTTAGTGGAGACGGGGTCTCGCTCTTGCTCAGGCTGGTCTCCAACTCCTGATCTTGAGCGATCCTCCTGCCTCGGCCTCCCAGAGTGCTAGGATTACAGGCATGAGCCACCGCGCCCAGCCCAGATAACTTTTTAAAAGTAATTTTTATTGTGTGTACTTAAAAGTATATAACATGATATGGGATACATGGAGGTAGTAAAAAGGTTACTATAATAGTGAAACAAATTAACATATCCATCGTGTCACATAGTTAGTAATACTTTTGTTTTTATGGCAAGAGCAATTAAAATCTATTCATTTAGCAGGAATCTCATAAATGTATGTAATTTTTAATATTCTTATAGTTTGAATGGGTAACATCTAATTTTTCATGCAAGAATGAGTATTTGGAAGAAACTTAGAAGATCTTGTTAATTTTTAAAGCAGCTGAATAATGTGATTAATTTTTACTATATAAAGTGTTAAGGATGTTAATAAAGATATAGTTTGAAAATTCATATTATCTTTCTCCACCTTCCTTTTTTTTTTTTTTTTTTGAGACAGAGTCTCGCTCTATTGCCCAGGCTAGAGTTCGGTGGCGTCATCCTAGCTCACAGCAACCTCAAACTCCTGGGCTTAAGCGATCCTACTGCCTCAGCCTCCCGAGTAGCTGGAACTACAGGCATGCGCCACCATGCCTGGCTAATTTTTTGTATATATATTTCTCCACCTTTTTTTCTCTCCCACTTCTTCCTCCTTTTCCTTTGAGAACTTTTAACCTTGTAAATAGAACTTTAAAATTGACTTATTTTAAAAAATTAAACCCGCTTTTGTAACTACTGCTCAAAGTAATATGTGGGGAATATATTCTTTTAGGAGGACATTATGATCTGTTTAGGTTGTTTTTTTTTCTTATAAAAAAATGGAATTCAGTATTATCCTATTTTGTTGTAAACTCGGTCCTCATATCTTAATTATTTTGTTTTGCTTTTTAGGAGACTGGAGAAGCTGGCTGGTGGAAGGGTGAACTTAATGGTAAAGAAGGAGTATTTCCAGACAATTTTGCTGTTCAGATAAATGAACTGGATAAAGATTTTCCAGTAAGCTTTTGTTTTTCAGTGATGGTAATACTTGAAAAAACATTCTGCAAGTATTATTTGGAAAACAGGTTTTTTCCATTGGTATTGAATAATTTTTATGAAGCAGTTTCAGATTTATGTATCCAGGTAAAAGTTACTTGAATTGTAATAAAATGTTTCAGACCGGGCACGGTGGCTCACTCCTGTCATCCTAGCACTCTGGGAGGCCTGTTTGAGCTTGCGAGTTCTAGACCAGCCTGAGCAAGAGTGAGACCCCGTCTCTACTGAAAAAAATAGAAAGAAATTAGCTGGACAACTAAAAATATATAGAAAAAATTAGCCGGTATGGTGGCGCATGCCTGTAGTCCCAGCTACTCAGAAGGCTGAAGCAGTAGGATTGCTTGAGCCCAGGAGTTTGAGGTTGCTGTGAGCTAGGCTGATGCCAGGGCACTCTAGCCCAGGCAACAGAGTGAGACTCTGTCTCAAAAAAAAAAAAAAAAAAAAAAAAGTTTCAGTTCTGTGCCTTTATTCCTGCTCTCCTGAGTATACTGAAAAATAGCCATAGCCTTCTTTATTTTATAATTTTTTTTTAAAAATAAGTTGGCCATACTGGTTGGATTAATTAGTACTTTCCTGGGAGAAATTGTATTATTTAATATTGTTGAAAGGTTTAGTCTATTTTAAGGTATTGATAATACTATTACTCTGTTAGTGTGCTTTTGGAAGGGCAAGAAGCAGAGTCTTTGCCGCCTTACAGGATTTAATATTTCTATGTCACTTCTGAATAAAGTGAGGCTGTGTTCTTTTGGCTTTCTACAACTTGATCCTCCTTTTCCCCATGGATTGGTGTCTAATTGAATTTTTAAAATAAAGGAATAGAGAGTTAGTAGAAGCACATAACAGGACAGACTACCATATTTGGTTTAAGCCACTGCAGGACTCTCTAACCTTTGCAATCTTTCGTTTAAATAAATTATTGGAGATTCACTCTATGGAAGCTTAGGCTCTCCAAGGCCTTTCTTTTACTAGATTGCATATAGCATTGACTTAGCCTTTGTATGCTTTATATTTATACTTTTCTTAAGGAATGCTTTTTTTTCCCTGCTTTTATTATGTATTCATACATTATTGCTTATCAGTTATTCTTGATTTGGAAAAAACCAAATTCATATACTTAGAAATGTGTCTCAGTTTTTTTTAAGGTATTCAATTAAGTCTTAAAAATGAGTGAATGCTTATAAATAGACGAAGAACAGGCCTTTGTCTTTAACCTTCCCTTTGAGAGTTCTGAAGAATTAAGAGTGAAAGCTAAGTCTGTTTATTGCTACTCTTTTTTTTTTTAAAAAAAAAAAAAAAAGATCTCAATCTTCTTTGTCCTGCCAAACTCTCCCCCTCCCTCCCTGTCCTTCACCCTCAGCTGTGAAAGAGGAGTAAAATGGTGCTTAGGAGTCTTAGGGGAGGCAGGGGAGAACATTTTTGCTCATTAAGATTTTGTAAGTTTATCCAATCGAGTGATAATTTTTGGAATATTTGACTGAATTTTGATCAGGGAGGATATTTGTTTTAATGAAATAAGTTTTTTGTCAGTGACCTCTTGTGGAGTTTGAGGATGGTAGCATTTTATAATTTTTGGCAAGGATGGAATGAAGAGAAATATTCACATAATTTAGATTATTAATAATCGGAATTTATTTTAGCCATAAGTCTTTATATGTAACCAGTCAACCATTTGTCACTGTTGTTATTTTAACAGAAACCAAAGAAACCACCACCTCCTGCTAAGGGTCCAGGTATGTAAGAGACACATTATTCGGTTAGCTATTTTTAATGTTTTAAAATCTAATGATTAATTGGTCTAATGTAAATCATCAGTTTTTATTAGCAAAAACAAGTATGTATATAAAAATTTTTAGAAATATATAAAAATCGAGCATTCCATTCATATGCATTAGTAGTCATTTTTTTAAAAGGACAAATGGTATAAAATAGGGATTGTGAAAATAATTTAGATGCTTTAGTTATGTTGTTTTGAATTAATAAAATTGATGAAATTTAAACCTTTTTATAAAAAAGAAAACTTAATAGGCCTGGCACGGTGGCTCACGCCTGTAATCCTGTCACTTTGGGAGGCCAAGGCAGGAGGATTGCTTGAGGTCAGGAGTTCAAGACCAACCTGAGCAACATAGTGAGACCCCACCCCCACCCCCCACCCCCATCTCTACAAAGAAATAGAAAAATTAGCTGGGTGTGGTGGTGCTTACCTGTAGTCTCAGCTCCTTGGGAGACTGAAGCAGGAGGGATAGCTTGAGCCCAGGAGTTTGAGGTTGCAGTGAGCTATGATGATACCACTGCATTCTAGCCTGAGCAGTAGAGTGAAATGCTGTCTCAAAAGAAAAAGAAAACTTAATATATTGACCTGGCCAATTATTGATTCTCCCTTTTCAAATGAAATCCATTTATTTATGTATCAAACAAATACTAATTATTTATGAACTGTTCTTTCAGAGAGCCTGCTAAGGTTGAAACAAAATAGATGATTTTAAACAGTTGAATAAATTATGGTGTACCTTAGAAATGCCTTCTAGAGTTAACATTTTATAATTTGGCTCTTTATTTCCATAAATTTTATCAGCAAAATCTGATTTTTACAAGTGTAATAATTTTTTTTTATTTCTTAAAAGATTTACTATTTTTTTTAGAATGATCCAGTCCTTAGAAGTTGGTGTTGGAGGGCTACCATAAAGCTGTAATCTTCAATATGGTAGCCACTAGCCACATGGCACTTTTAAAATTAGTTAAAATTAAATAAAATAAAAAATTCTGTTCCTTAGTTGTAAAAGTCACATTTCAAGTACTCAGGAGTCACATATTGGACATTGGAAAAATAGAACGCATTGAACATCACAGTAACTTCTGCTAGATTTTGGTGTGGTCAAGGATATGAACTCTAACACCTAAATTTGACAAAGAAGGAACTGAGGCCACAGAGTTATTTAGAGTATTAGGGGCAGATCCAGGATTAGAGATTGAGCCTAGTGATTTTGGTACATTGTTCTTTCTGATAAACCATGGTTTCGTTTGATGTTATTAATATTTGTAAACTAATCTTTACCTTTTAGTATAATAGTATAATTGTCTTTGTGCTGTAAAACCTATTTTTTTTTAACGTATTAACCTTATATTTTTTCCCCTAGCTCCAAAGCCTGAGCTTATAGCTGCAGAGAAGAAGTATTTTTCCTTAAAGTCTGAAGAAAAAGGTGAGGCTGATTTTCCCACTTTCAAAAAAATAATTCATTCTTTCATTTTAAAGAAAAATATCTCTCTATACTGAGCCATTTATACTGATTTTTAATAGATGTTTAGTATTTATTTTGCAAGGATTAGAGTTTTCTGGGAGGCATTAGTTTATTAAGATTGATAGGAAATTAAGCTTTTACTCCTAACAATTAGCATTGATTATAAATTAAATCATTATTTCAGTAGGATATAGTGTTTAATCAGTTATTTCAAATGATGTACAGGAAAACTAAGTATTAAATAACTGCTTTTGTTATTTTTATAGTGTTTCAGTTTTTTTTCATTTTTTATTTTTTAAATTTTTTTTCTTTTTTTTTAAAGCCAGTCAAATTTAGCAGTGGGGGGTTATATAACAACTTTAGTGACACTAATGTTAATTAAGTTCTGATAACCCACTACCATCAGACCAGTGTGTTTCAGTTTTTAAAAAATTCCTTAGAATGTATAAGAGTGAGATATTACTTAAACATGGAAATAACTGTGCATTATTTAGTCTCACAGCATGTATTTGTCATGTAAACTTGGAAAGTTATTCCAAGGTGTACCATATATATTTTATTAAAAACATTACTCATTTTGTTGTTTAATTGGAGAATATAAGTTCTTCTCTTCAATGGTTGTCTCTAATAGATTAGCTTGTATATCCCAAAACCTGAATACTGTTTTAGAATTGCTTTTGTTTCTACTGCCAGTGTTGTAGTCTAACCTGTGCTTGTCTTGGCTAAAGTACTGTATCCTGTTAACTGGTTTCTCTCACTTTAGCTCCTTGTCTGGCTTATACTTCACATTGGCACCAGGGTCGTTGTCTTTTTTTTTTTTTTTTTTAAATAGACTATCTTTTAGAGCAGTTTTAGGTTCATAACAAATTGAGCTAAAAGCACAGACAGTTTCTGTATATCCCCTGTCCCCACACAGGCATAATCTCTCCCACTATTAACATCCCATACTAGAGTGGTATATTTGTTACAGTCAGTAAGCCTGCATCAACACATCATTATCACCACAAGTCCATAGTTTAGGGTTCCCTCTTGGTGGTGTATATTCTGTGGTTTTGACAAATGTATAATGACATATATCCACCATTGCAGTATCATACAGAACAGTTTCACTGGGCTCTTCCTATTCATCTATCCCTTCCCTCTAACCCTTGGCAACCATTATTATTTTTACTGTCTCCATAGTTTTTCCTTTTCCAGAATTTCATATAGTTGGAATCATACGGTATATAGCCTTTTCAGATTGGGTTCTTTCACTTAATTATGTATGCATTTGAAAGTTCTCCATGTCTTTTCACAGAGCTTGGTAGCTCATTTGTTTTTTCACGAAATTATGCTCTATTGTTTTTATTCACCACGGTTTATTTATCCACTCACTTACTGAGGGATGTCTTCATTGCTTCCAAGTTCTGGCAGTTATAAAGAAAGCTTCTATAAGTGTGTGTAAGTTTTTGTGTGGACACATTTTCAATTCATTTGAGTAAATACCAAGGAGGGGATTGCTGGATCATATGGTAAGAGTGCATTTAGTTCTGTAAACAACTTTCAAACTGTCTTCCAAAGTGGCTGTATTCCCATTTTGCATTCCCATCAGCAATGAATGAGAGTTTCTGTTGTTTCTGTTATTCTACATTCTTGCCAGCATTTGTTATTGTCAGTGTATTTGATTTTGACCATTCTATTAGGTGTGTAGT
>CM052441.1:83609778-83655936 GCA_028533085.1 Varecia variegata | reverse complement strand
CCCACATCTGCCCGATACCCGATCAGTGTTATTCCTAAATGTGCTCTTAGGTGATGATCAGTGAAACCAATTTGATGGTGAGTACATGTGGTGCTTATTTTTCCATTCTTGGGATACTTCACTTAGTAGAATGGGTTCCAACTCTTTCCAGGAAAATATAAGAGGTGCTATATCACCATTGTTTCTTATAGCTGAGTAGTATTCCATGGTATACATATACCACATTTTATTAATCCACTCATGTATTGACTTTGGGCCAGGCATGGTGGCTCATGCCTGTAATCCTAGCTCTCTGGAAGGCCGAGGCGGGCGGATCATTTGAGCTCAGGAGCTCGAGACCAGCCTGAGCAAGAGTGAGACCCCGTCTCTACTACAAAAAATAGGAAGAAATTAGCTGGACAACTAAAAATATATATAGAAAAAATTAGCTGGGCATGGTGGCACATGCCTGTAGTCCCAGCTACTCGGGAGGCTGAGGCAGTAGGATTGCTTGAGCCCAGGAGTTTGAAGTTGCTGTGAGCTAGGCTGATGCCACGGCACTCTAGCCTGGGCAACAGAGTGAGACTGTGTCTCAAAAAAAAAAAATAAAAAAAAGATTTTTATAGTTTTGTGTTTTACATTTAGATCTGTGATTGATTTTGAGTTAATTTTTGTGAAGGTGTAAGGTCATTTTCTAGGTTCATGTTTTTTTATGTGTGTGGATGTCTAGTTGATTTAGCACCATTTGTTGGAAAGACTTTCATTTCTCAGGTAAAAATAGTCCAAATGTTAGGCCCTCTAGTAACTGACCCCCAAATTACATTTTTGGTATCATCTCCTACCTTTGTCATTCACTAAATGCAGTAGCCACTCTCTATACCCTGAATATGTCATGTACATTTCATAGCTTCATCTCTTTCTCATGGACTGTGCTCAGCATGGATTCTCCTTTTTTCTTACATTTAAGAATTTTTTATATATTTATGTTGCAAAAACAATTTGTACTTAATAGAAATATTTCTTAGTCTCCTATTAGTCCTTTGTGATCTAGTTATTGCTAGGTATGAGTCTTGGATCAATTTACTTTAGTAGTTGATTATATATCTGTCTTAACCTGAATAACTCATCTCATCAGGATATGTAGAATCAAATGTAAGAATATTGTTGGCTTAATTAGCTACATCATGATTTTTTTTTAAATAGTGCCTCCCCTAATTAGGGAGCAGTTTTGTTAAATTCAGAGAGTGACTTCCCTGAAATCAGTCGTTGATCATATAAATAAAATGGACTGATCACTGAGAGAAGGGAAACCAATGAAGTGAGCCCTATAATTACTCCAGCTTATTTCCTAGAAGCAATTTACAGACAGCAAGAAAGAGGAAGCCAGACAGAGCCTGTTCTCCTGCAGAGTTGAGGACACAGACCAGAGTTTAGGGAGGCCAAGACAGCTACAATTTGGAGGGCAGAATGCCAGAGTGGAGGGAACTGCACAGAGAGCACTCAGAGATCTGTAGATGGCTTACTGTGAGGCTTTGACTGAGTGCTGATCTATATGTACGTGAAAGGAAACTTCGAAAGCCAGAAAGGTAACTACTGAAAACAATAGTTAAAGTAATGTTTCTAACTCACAAATAGTTCATGTTCCCTAGAGCCAGAGTAGAAAAACCTCATAATATATAGGGCGTTGGGTAGAGTCCATGAAAGGGTCTATCACCTTAGACTAAAGGCTTCTCTGCATCTACCTTGGAAACAGAACCAATTAATTAGAGAACAATTTCAACATAATTTAAAAGTATATAACAAAATCTTGTACTCAAGTGTAAAATTCACAACATCCATTATAATGTTGGATGGAAAAGAAGCAGGAAAATAGCAACCAATAATCAGGAGAAAAATAAGTCAATAGAAACAGCCAGAAATGACAGAAATGGTGGAAATATTAATATTAATAGTAAGCAAGGACATCAAAACAGCTATTATAAATATTTCCCCTGTGTTTAAAAAGGCAGAAGAAAACATGAACATGATGGTATAAGAACTGGAAAATATAAGAAAGACCTTAATCGAACTTTTAGAGATGAAGAATTTAGCATCTGAAGTGAAAAACACTGAATGGAATGTCTAGCAGATTGGAGACTGCAGAAGAAAGTATTAGTGAGCTTGAAGACATAGCAATAAAAACTATCCAAAATGTATAGGAAAAAGTGAACAGAATATTGGTTATCTGAGTAACAATATCAAGTGGTCTTACTTATGTGTAATTGGAGTACTTGATGGAAAGGTGAGATAGTAGGGACACAAAGAATATTTGAAGAAATAATGGCTGAAATATTTTCAGATATGGTGAAGATGTTAAGGCTAACAATCTAAGAAGTTCAATGAACCCGAAGCAGGAGAAACACAAAGGAAACCACTTTATGGCACATCTTAATAAATTTGATGCAAACCTATGATAAAGAGAAAAGCTTGAAGCCTGGAAGAAAATAACTGTCAATCTACAGTTCCCTACCTAACAAAAATGTCTTTCATAAATGGACCCAAAATAAAAGCTTTCACACAAAGAAAACCTGAGAGAACTTACTGCCAGTAGAACTGTATTACAGACAGTGTTGAAGTTATTTTTGGCAGAAGGAATATGTTACTAAATGGGCAGTTGGAACTACTCAAAGTTATGAAGAATGCCAGAAATGGTAAATATGTGAGTAAATATAAAAGGCATTTTTTCCATTTTTAAATCTCATTAAAAACACCAAAACTCTTCATTGGAATGATTTAAAAACTTAATATGAAGTATTAGTTTTGAAGTTTAGGTGTGGAAACATGAGAACTTTTTTTAACAGTTAGTACAAGACAATGAAGGTACGAGGGAAATAATTCTAAATATTTTCAAAATGTTCTCCTTATTAACTGACATGTCTTTAATAGATCAGGTACAAGGAATAGGAAAAATGGCAGTATTTTGCTAGTGACATTTGGATATATGCATTGGAAGAGAGCCAATGTCAAATCTGAATATTAAATATTGATAAATTGTTTCTAAGTAAAAATATCAAAATTCTTCCCTTGTTCCCATGGTCAAGAGAGGGAGCTTTTTCAAACCATGGCTAGGACCAATTTGAGGAGTCTTAAGCCTTCTGACAATGAAATATAGCATTTTTCCATTTGTACATGTGTTCATGATTTTTGTCTCTCTCTGATCTTAGTTTCACAAAAGATACCCTTTGAAAAACTCTGTTTTGTTAGAGGGGGGAAAAAGAGCTACTGGAAACCATGAAACCAATCACTCCATTACTCTCAACTCTTAAGTGATTCCCCATTGTATCATGAGATACTTTCTAAATCTTTAGAACAGTGGTTAAACTCTCACTGTCTACTCGCTGCCCGAAAACACCATGTGGGTTTTCTCAAACCTGCTTAGCAATTCTGTCCCCTGTTGTTTTCCCATAAGTACCTAGAATGCTGGTGTGCTGTGTCCCAGGAAAGTAATAATATCAACACTTTGGAGCACAAGTTATTCTGTTTTCTGGGAAATGTTTTTTATATATACCTTTCAGTAAGATACTCATCATATCTTTGGTATGAAGATGTACATGTAATAGGAAGGGAGGAACTCATTTATTTTGGAGTGCCAGGTAGGGAGACATATAAATATATAGGAGAGGATGTAACAAATGCTTATCTATGTTTCCTGTCCACCACTTTCCGTCACCCCCATCATACCCACAAGAAGAGCATAAAATTGTGCTGGAAGCCAGTCTGTTTCCACACTTTTCCTGGTAGAAGCAGTGAATCTGTGCTCACTTTGCTTTAGGAGCATTACTTTCTGACTTTGTTATTGAAGTGGTAACAGAATCTGCTTTCTTATTTTTCATTTGATTTATAAGTAGAACATAACCAGATAATACACCCCTCCAATCAAGGAGTAAGCAAGCAGGGGATTTGCTACTAATGGCATGCTGGGTTCCTAATTAGCAGAATGAGAAGGGAGAGTTGTGCTGGTAAATATTTCTTCTTGAGGTTTTTCTTATCTCTGCATATGTGTAGGTTTTAGCCTGACATTAAAGGGCATCAAGTTACTGTTTTGGAGAAGTTATAATCATATACTAGGAATTCATTAATTATACATGAGACTATATATATGTGTATGTATGTTTGAAGGCTCATGACTTCAGCCACCATCTGTGTACTGCTAATTCCCAGTCAGTGTTTGTTTGGATTTATTCACATTTATTGCTTTCTTTGTACTTGGATTTGTTTGCATTTCATATTTTCTGCCTAAAATACTTATTATTTTTTTTAGAATTTCCTTAAAGGTGTAACTTTTTTGTTTGTTTGTTTGAAAGTATTTTATATCCCTTTCATTCTTGAAAGGTATTTTTGCCTTACGTTGGATTCTAAGTTGATGAAATAGTAGGTCTTGGTACATAATTCAACAAAATGCCTGAAATGGAAGTCTTGAGGTATCCACTTTATATCTTTGCTTAGGAGTAAGTACACTCTTCCTATGAGTCAACAAAAGGCCTGCCAAAGTTATAAAGAATAAAAACTATCAAAATTAAGATGTAAGAGAATAGTGTGGATTTTCCAACTCATGCTGACCATAGATTCTTAAACAAATATGAAGTAATTTTCATATTACACATTGATTGGAGATGAGTATCCAAAAAATTCTTTTGTCATGTTTTCTGGAACCTTGGTATAATACAGTTTATTTTGGTGTAAAATTAGGATCAAGATCAGCATGTTTAAAACTGATTTAAAGGCATTTTTTACAGGAAGTACTGAACTCAAATGCCTTTTCACCTGTGACACAATCTGTAGTGTTTAGACTCTGAGTTGAGAGCTGTGGCAGGGCTTAATTGTATTTTGTATATATTGTGCTTACTAAAAAGGAAATGATAATTATCTCTAATGTTCTACAAAGAACATTGTGATATCTGTAATATGGTACTCCAGCTCAAATCTAAAAATAATATTGACCTCCTAAGTAGTGAATGATATTCTTTATTTATTTTTTTGTGTGTTTTTTTTTTTTTTTTTTTTTTTGAGACAGAGTCTTGCTTTGTTGCCCGGGCTAGAGTGAGTGCCGTGGCGTCAGCCTAGCTCACAGCAACCTCAAACTCCTGGGCTTAAGCGATCCTACTGCCTCAGCCTCCCGAGTAGCTGGGACTACAGCCATGCGCCACCATGCCCGGCTAATTTTTCTGTATATATTTTTTAGTTAGCCAGATCATTTCTTTCTATTTTTAGTAGAGACGGGGTCTCACTCTTGCTCAGGCTGGTCTTGAACTCCTGAGCTCAAACAATCCGCCCGCCTCGGCCTCCCAAGTGCTAGGATTACAGGCGTGAGCCACCGCGCCCGGCCCGATATTCTTTATTTATTATAGTTACCCATATAGTAAACAGACTTTTAGCCAGATATTAAATACTCAGTAGTGTAAAATCAGTCAGTATGTTTTTATGAGGCAACTGGCTTTTGCTGGTTACTAGGAGGAGTTTTAAAAAATTTTTTGTTTTTCAAAGTGATATTCTGACAATTGCTATTATAGTTCAATAAATAATATGCACAGTAATGAGGATTTTGTGGTTATGGAGATCCTTAGAAAATGAGCATTCAAATATATTAACTGTAAAAGTGAAGGTGATTTCAGGTCACAAAAAGCGTATGAAAAGAATGAAAATATGTATTCAAGAAGTTGCTATAGGTGCATAGGAGGAGCTGTGAGGACGCTGGAAAGATATCTTTTTGTATAGTTGTTCTCAATCCTGGCTGTATAATAGAATTACCTGGGTACCTTTTAAATATACCAGTGTCTAGATCCTCCAGAATTTTTGTAGGGTAGGATGTAGGTATTAATACTTTTAAAGCTCCCCAGGTGATTCTAATCTGAAGACAAAGTTGAGAACCACTTTTCTAGGTCATGAAAGGCCATTCAGTGCTATGACAAGGAGTGTGTTTAACTGTTTGTTTATATCTTGCCCTGCTTATAAAATGATTTCAAGTAGTGATAAGGGTTTCAGAGTTTATCATGTGGACATAAATAAAATGTATGTATGTGTCATACATACAGATGGATAGGTGTGATATACATGACACATGGCACATCAGTATGTTTGAAGGCTTCCTATTGAAATTAGGGAAAATAAAATCTAGCTTACAATGTTGTCTTCTCAAAACGAGCCTTTCTTGACTACATTACCCCTAGCTTCTATTACCAGATTTTGAGAAATCTATACCTGCCAACTTTTCTAATTTATCTCATACTTCTTCTCTTTTCATGATCACTGTATGTAATTCAGTCTACTATTGCATGATGATCATAGAATACCAGTTGTTTTTTTCTTCAAAGTTACATGGTATAGTCCCCTTTCCCTGGAACTTTCTCTGGAATTGCTTTCCCCTTATAAACTTTAATGGCTAGTTCCTTCCCATTTTTCAAGTTCCAGCTTGAAATGTTGCTTCGTTGACATTAGTCTTTTCCTTACTACTCCATCTAAAAGTAGACATTTCTCATTATTGTCTGTCACATATTAGTTTAGATATTTATTTTTTGTATATCGTCTTTTTCCCATATCTGACTAAACTCTACATGGGACAAAAGGTGTGTATGTATCTATCTGTACCTTATTTGTCATTGGTTCTCTAGTGCCTTGCACAGTAGGTATATAATACATAGGGAATACTCAATATTATATTTATTGTGTAGTTTGAAGGATTTTTAAAAATTTGAAGGATTCAAGGGTATGACTTGTTCAGATTTGTTTTTCTGAAACTTCATTTTAGTGCGATTTGGATAGATATGGTTATGTGGATGGTGAGAGACAGTATGGATAAGAGGAAGTTGAAATGTTTCAAGAGCAAAGAACAGTTTGAGAATCGTTTCTCAAACTGACTTTAACAATAGGGAAATAATCTCACATAATTGAAAATGCAGAAGTAGGAGTCATATGACTTGCAACTCAGTGATTTCATTATGGACATGGATTATCTCTCTCTCTCTCCATTCTGCCATCCTCAGTGTCCACTTTATCTTCACACTGGCTCCACTTGTGGTCACAAGAATGCTGACGGTGGCAATCAGGGCAACATGATTTCTTGTCCATTTGACAAGAAAGAGAGGAAAACCTCTCCCCAACCATGGAATGTAAGTCCTTTTCAGTTTCTTGGGACACCTTTGGGCACATGTTTTCTTCCAGACAAATAAAACTTGTAAGAAGAATGCTATGCACTGATTGGCTTTAGTGTAATCCTACAAAAGTAGCATGGATTTAGGTGACTCAACTATGTTGTCTGCTGAAGATGCTGAGATAAGGCTTATCTTAAGAAAGGCAATGTAGGTGATTTAGTCCACATTAAGACATCTTGTTGACTAATTGGGTCCTAATGGTTGTGAGGATGGGAAAATGAGATAGGAAGTATGGAATAGAGACACTTTCTGGAGGGAAATTTGTGTGAATTCAGCTTTTGACATGGAATTTGATATGAAACGGGATGAACCTTTGCTAAGAGTTTGTAGTAAGCATTTATTAAGGAAGGTGCTATCCTGGATGTTTGGTATGAAATTTATGGATATGGGTAAGGTTATCTGAGAAGATTGCTTAGAATAAGCATGGAAAGAGAGCTTAGCACAGAGTCTTGGAATATGTACATATAAGTAGTTGTTAGGTAAACTGGAATACTTGAAGAAGAATGACAGGGAGTGGTCATAGAGACAGACAGAATGATCAGAGAGCAGAATTATAAAAGCCAAGGGAGTATATGTAAGTCAAAGATGAAGTAGGGGAGTGTTCTGGCAATGACAAATGAGGACCAAATCCCCTGCTGAGAACAACAGGAATGGTTATTTGAAGTACATGTGTGTATTTGCCAGAAGTCATCTGCTAGGAGTAGGAGAGCTAAGAGGAAAATGAAGAATCATAGGACAAAGATAGAGGAAAGCCCAGTAAAGAAAGTCTGGCATTTGGGCTCATGTTTCCTTTTGAGTCATATGCCAACTCTGAAAGTGATAGCTGAGACTATGAAAAGAACTTTCAATAGCCTTTTGGGTTCAGGAGGCAAAAATTGGAGTTCAGGGCTATGAAAGAGGTAGTATCTTAGTAAACTACTAGAGTTTGATTTGGTTCCCAAAGGGTTTCACTGTAGAAGGAAGTATGAAATGAAAGTAGATAATGCTCCCAAGAACACTGAAGCTTAACTTTTAATCATCTCAATCCTTGATTGGAGGAAGGTGATCTGGAATTTTTACTGCCCCTACCTTAGTTTATTGACAGAAGTGAAAGTAAATATTCCCTGGAGAAGATGACATCATCTACAACTTTGAATTATCTGTGTATGTTTTCATATAAATATCTTATGTACTCATTCAGAAATAATTAGGCATACTTGCAGCTATGACACATGACTAGAACCCAACAACGGACAATGGAACCTGGCCCTTAGGGCATCCATATATTGGAGATACTAGATACAAACTTTAAAGTATCTATGCTTAATATATGTTCAGAGTAATAAAACAGGATAATTTTGGCAGATCTAGAAACCATAAAATTGTGAATCTAAGTATAAATGAATTTATTTACATCTGTAAATATATATGATGTGTGTTATTAATATTTGTGTATATATCTGAACTGAAGCATAAAAAAATGGAAAATATAGAAAAAGACTTAAGATACATGTAGAATACAGCTGACCCTTCAACAACATGGGTTTGAACTGCTTGAGTCCACTTATATACTGAATTTTTCCAACCAAACATGGATGGAAAATATAATATTTGCAAGGATGCGAAACCTGTGTATACACAGGGCCAACTTTTTGTATAGGTAGGTTCCACAAAGCTGACTGCGGCACTTGAGTATGTGCAGATTTTGGTATACATGGGGGTCCTGGGACCAACCCCTTACATATCCTGAGGGATGACTGTATAATGAAAAGGTCTAATGTACTTGTAATTGGAGAACCAGGTAGAAGGAAAAAGAATGGAGCAGAAACCATATTTGAAGATACAGTGGTTTTTCGTTTTCCAAAAGTGATTAAAAGCATCAGTCCACAGAATCAAGAAGTACTAGGGAACCTAACCTGGATATATGCAAAATAAAAAAACCCAAAACCAAAACAACACAAAAACCCTACTCCTATACTCACTGTAGCCATATTGCTATAAACAAAAGACAAAATATTGAAAACAGCCAGAGAATAAGACATTAACTTTAGAGGAGCAAAAATAAGACTGACAGCTGCTTCTCAGTAGAAAAAAATGGAAGCCAGAGACAATGGAATGTTATCACCAAGGTATTAAAAGGAATAGCTGCTAACCTAGAATTATATTGCCAGTGAAAATGTCTTCAGGAAAGAAGATGAAATAAAGACATATTTAGACCAATCAAATCTGAGAGGATTTATTATCACCAGCATGCCAGTACTATAGGCAAGTTCTTCAGGGAGAAGGGGAATTATTCCAGTTGTAATGATGGAGTTGCAGAAATGAAAAGCAACAGAAAGACAATATTTGGGCAAATCTAAATATTGACTATATGGAACATTAATAATGTCTTCTGGGCTTTCCTAGGAATTAAAAGCACAGTAAGACAGCAAGACTATAAATGGACTTAAAAGTGTTAGGTCAGGAGAAAAATTTGTATTTGACATTAATGTCCAGGATGTGTGTTGTAATTTCTAGGTAACTACAAAAACAGTTATATATATATAACTAAAATTAATAGTAAGGAGAAATGGAATAGTACAAATTAATACAAAAAAGCAAAAAAGAAGAGAAAGTAGAACATAGATCAGGAAAAATAGCAAGTAATAAGTAATTATAGAAAATATAGATGGATTAGATATTCTAATTAAAAGAGGATTGTTAGGATTGATAGAAAAGGAAAAAAAACAACATCCGACCATATTCTAACAAACAGATACATACCTTAACAATAATGATTCAGGAAGGACTAAATTGAAAGGATAGAGAAAGATACACTAGGCAAATGCGATCAAAAGAAAGCTGGTCTAGCTAAATTTATAGCCAACAAAGTAGACTATAAAGCAACAAGTGTTACTAGACTTGGGAGAGACATGTAATTAAGGGAATGTGATTTATAACAAAGTTGCCATTGCAGTGGAGAAAAGATGAAATAAATGATGTTGGTTAATTGATAACCATATAAAAAATGAATACATGTTAACCTCTACATTACTGAGTGCTTGCCTTGTGACCTCTGTGATACTAAATGAAACTTGAACTTTACCTCCTAACTTGCATAAACATCATTTCCAAGTGGATTGTAGCTCTAAATGCCAGAGGTAAAACAATGTTCTAGAAGGTAGCATAAGCAAATATTTCTGTGTTCTTCGAGTAGGAAACTTATGTCTTTAATAGGACACACAGGCATTACCAGAAAGGAAAAGACTGATTGTTTGGACTACTTTAAAATTAGGAATGTCTGTTACACAAAGTCACCTTTAAGAGAGTAAAAAGGTATGCTACAGAGTGGTAAATGATATTTACAATACATATAACTGACAAAGCACTTATATTCAGAGTAGATAACGAATATCTGCAAATTAATAAGAAAAAGACAGCCTAATAAAATAGAGGAAGAGTCTTGAATAGTCACTTTATCAAAGTATGAAAAGTTATTTAATTTCATTACTCATCAAGGAAATGCAATTTTAAATCAAAATAAGATTCTATTATATACTCACCAAAATGGCTGAAATTTCTGAAAAGAAAAAAAGATTCACAATCTAAATCTCACAACTTTTTCTAAAAGTTGATGAGGATACAGATTAAGCAGGGCTCTCATACATTGTTGGTGGGAATGTAAATTGTTCTATCTAATCTGGAGAACTAAATATATCCATATCCTGTTACCCAGCAATTTCATTCCTATTTAGATACACAGCAGAAATGTGTGCTTCATGTGTAAACCAAAAGACTCAAATAAGACAGTTTATAGTGACATATTTATATTGGCTCCAGTTTGGAAACAGCATGAATATCCATCACTGGTAGAATGGATAAATAAATTGAAGTATGTTCATATACCAAGATACCACATCGCAACAAAAGAATGAATTAGAGCTACACACAGCAACATGACTCTTACTATTTCATTGAAGTAAAGTTAAGAATATGCATAAGTAATCTGTGGTATTAGAAGACACCTTTGGATAGGAGCAGTAGGGTAGTGATTGGGAAGAGGTACAAGGAGAATGTTAGAGATGTGGATAATGTTGAGATCTTGGGCTGTGTTGTGGTTACTTGGGTGTGTTCATGTGGTGATAACTTCTCAAGCTTTTTACTTATGCTTCAGAAAGTATGTTATACTACTGTTAAACCACTTCAGTGAGATAAATATGGATAAATTTCTTTGTCCTAAAATTTTCTAAAATGTTAGGAAATTAGGTTCACTTAAGAATATACATACTATTATATGGATAGTTCTCTGTTTTTTCTCTAATGCTTCTTCAAGTGATAACAGAATATTTGATTTTTTTAAGTTAGAATTTATGCATTTGGAATCACTCATGCTTTGATGCCAATATTGTTTATCACTTTTTTTTTATTTCAATTCATGCTGTAGGACTCCTACCCTTATCTTAATTAATAAATAGGTTAACTTACTATGTGTAATGTTGACACTATTCTGTAATGAGTAAAAGGACATATTTTGTTAGCATACATTTTAGCTGTTTGTAGTAAAAAATTCTTTATATACTTTAATTCTTGCTCCTTTTCTATATCTTAAATTATTATAACGTCTGTATCTTAAAGTAATTCTTCTTTTGGCATTCTGGTAGCTAACATAGGACTTTTTCCCTTAAATCTAAATTTCCTCTTGGTTTTGGCAAATTTCTAGCTGAACTAAAACTCTAGTACTCAAAACTGGATATCCATGTGCAAAAGAATGAAGTTGGAGCCCTGTCTCACACCATATACAAAAAGTACCTGAAAATGGGTCATTGACCTAAATATAAAAGCTAAAACTCTTAGAAGAAAACATAAAAGTAACTCTTCATGGCCTTGGATTTGGCAATAGATTCTTAGATATGTGTGATACTGCTATATAATAAGAAATATATATTTGATCTTTGTCCCCGGTTCCTAGCACACAGCTAGGTCCTAAAACCCTTGGAATTTCCTGGGTGAGAAGTGTGTCTTTCCGTTATTTGTAGCAAGCATGTTTCAACCACATATGAGCTTATGAGTTTGTATTAATGAGATGACTTTTGTAAAGCCCCCAAGGATGAAGGGCTGGTTGCCAGGGGATCCAACCATGTGATTAGCTAGCCTTAAAAACTCTAGACAATGGGGTTTAGAGAGCTTCTGGGTTAGTGAACACACTGAGGTTTTGGGAAGGTAGTACGTCTGGGTAGGGCATGGAAACTCTGCACCTCTTCCTGCATACTTTGTCCTATGTGTGTCTTCCACTTGGCTGTTCTGAGCTGTATCCTTTATAATAAACTGGTAATAGTAAGTAAAGCATTTTCTGAGTTCTGTGAGCTGTTCTAACAAATTATCAAACCTGAGAAGGGGATTGTGGTACCCCTGATTTATAGCTAGTTGGTCAGAAGTATAATAGTCCTGGACTTCTGATTAGCTCTGAAGTGGGGGCAATCTTGTGGGGCTGAGCCCTTATCTTGAGGGATCTAATACTAACTCCAGGTATATAGTGTCAGCATTGAATGGAATTGTAGGACACCCAGCTGGTACAAGAGAATTGATGATATGGGAATAAATCCCTACACATTTGGTGTTAGAGTGTTATGAATATAGAGAAACACAGTTTGTTCTGAATTAGAATATGATACCAAAAACACATTTAACAAAAGAAAATATAGATAAATTGTACTTCATCAAAATTAAAAACTGTGTCTCAAAGGACATGATTAAGAAAGTGAAAAACACCCTATAGGTAGGAGAAAATATTTGGAAATCATACGTCTAATAAGGTTCTAGTATCTGGAATACATATATAAAGAACTGTTACAACTCAACAAAAAGACAACCCAGTTAAAAATGGGAAAAGGACTGAAATAGACATTTCTCTAAAAGAGTATACAAGTGGCCAACAAAGCATCTTTAATCTTTAGGAAAATGCATATCAGAACTATAATCTGCCACCTCACACCCACTAAGATGGTTATAATTTTTTTAAAAAATGGAAAATAACAAGTATTGGTAAGGATATGGAGAAATAGGACTTCATATATTGTTGGTGTGAATGTAAAATGTTTTAGCTGCTGTGAAAAACAGTATATTGGTTCTTTCAAAAAGTTAAACGTAGACTTACTCCATGACCTAGCAATTCCACTTCTAGGTAAACACCTAAAAGAATTGAAAACAGGTACTAAAGCAAATATTTGTAAATGAAATAGCAGCCCTATTTACAATAGCCAAACCGTAGAAACAATCCAAATGTCCTTCAATGGATAAGCACATTGTGTTATAACATATAATGGAATATCATTCAATCACGAAAAAGAAATGAAATACTGCTATATGCTACAATGAGGATAAGCCTCAGAAACATTATGTTAAGTGAAAAAAGCCAGATGCAGAAGGTAATGTATTCTCTGATTCCATGTGTATGAAGTACCTGGAATAGGTAAATCCATAGGAGATACAACGCAGATTGCTGGTTGCCCGGGTTTGGTTGGAGGTGGGAATTGGGAGTAACTGATGAATGGGAACAAAGTTTTCTTTGGGGCTAATGGAAGTGTTTTAGAAGTAGTTGGAGGTAGTATTTGGATAACATTGCTAATATACCAAATGGCGCTGCATTGTTCACTTCATAGTTTTTAATTTTATGTTACATAAATGTCACCTCAGTAAAAAAAATCTAGTGTATAAATGCATTATCCTCTTATAGTAAGTATATAATAACACAGTTGATTTAGTCATGGACATACCAGGAATGATGGATCTTATTTTTGTCACCTTTTGATTTCCATAAATATTAAAAATATTCTTTTATGTTAGAATAACACTACAGAATTGATTTCAAGCTGTTTGTATAATATATCTGTTAAAAAATATATTCATTTAATCAGCGAACCTCTATTTAATTTATCCTTTTGACATTTTTCCTAGTAATTTATATAAAACATCTTTCTTAACATTTTGTAGAAATTCAAGTTTGGCCAGTTGTTACAACTATAGAAAGCTCCATTTGATTATGGTCAGAATTGGAGAATTTGAGCTTTTGCTCCTGGTGGTATAATTATATGCTAAATTGTTGTATCTTGAGGTCTATTATAAAAATAAATTTTTGTTTCAAGTGATGATGACCAAAGTTCGGATCAACTAAGCTATATTTTCACATGATCCATGGGAGGTAGAAAATAAGTGGTAAAGGCCAGGGCACAGTGGCTCATGCCTGTAATCCCAGCACTTTGGGAGGCTGAGTTGGGCGAGTCACTTGAAGCCAGAGTTTGAGACCTGCCCGAGCAACGTAGCAAGACCCCGTCTCTACAAAAACTAAAAAATCAGCTTTGTGTAGTGGTATACATTTGTAGTTCCAGCTATTCTAGAGGATGAAGCAGGAGGATTGCTTGAGCCCAGTGGTTGCAGTGAGCTATGATGACACCTCTGAACACTAGCCCCAGTGACAGCAAGACCCTGTCGTATAAAGAAAAAGAAAGTGGTAAAACTGAGACATTAGTATTCTGTATTTTTGTTGTTGAGAAATGAAAATTGTAATTTTTAAGGAGTTTTCCTGTGGCTTATGGTGTGTGTTTCATAGTCACCACTTTCTGGTTAATAGAAATTTTTATAAAATTATTTGTAGTCCTGTGATAGCTTTTCTTTTCAAAGACCATGTAAATTTTGAAAATTATTCACTGTTACACTTAGGAGTTTCTGATTTTTGCATATATGCTTTATGACATATTTTAGCTAACTGTTGTATCATGAATATCTCATACATTTGGACATGCATCAATTTTAATACCTGTTCTTAGTACCTGAAAGATCAGGAAGCAAATATGTCATGTGTAGTTTTTTTGGTGATAAAATTGTTTTTCTTAATGTGGCATAAAATTATTCTCAATATTGTTTTTTTTCCCCAGTATATTTTCTTGTCTGTCAAATGGAAATATCCATTTCACTGGAGTATTAAATCAAATTGTGTTAAGAAAATTCTTAGTACAATATAAATACAAACCTGTAATTCTCTTTTTTGGGTAACCAATCTAGCTTCAGTTTCTCCCCCCTGCCCTCCCTCCTCTCCTCTCTCACATGGTGAGACAGGGTCTTGCTCTGTCACCCTGGGAGTACAGTGGCGTTATCATAGCTCACTGCAACCTCAAACTTCTGGGCTCCAGTGACCTTCCTCCCTCAGGCTCCCAAGTAGCTGGGACTACAGGAACATGCCACACCTGCCTAATTTTTCTGTTTTTTGTAGAGACTGGTCTCACTCTTACTCAGGCTGATCTCAAACTACTGGCCTCAAGCAATCCTCCCTCCTTGGCCTCCCAAAGTGCTAGAATTATAGGTATGAGCCACAGCGCCTGGCCTCAGTTTCTCTTAACATTTGATTTTTTTCCTTTGCCATCATGATTATTTTTAAATTAGAATGTTATGTAGCACTAGAGTTTCTATTTGTTTTCAAGTTCCCTGTATTTCAGAAATGGTCTGGGTGTAAGTCCAGGCAGTTTTCTGCTTAGAGTAAAATCATATGTGGTTATATTTAAGATAGAATACTACCCCTAAAAGGCAAGCATGCTAAGAACATAATAAAAAACAGGCATTATTCATTAATCAATCAGAAGCTTATTAGTGGTTACTTCCTCCACGAAAGCAAATTTTCTTTCTTTTTAAAAATCTATTTAGGCTTATTAACACATTAACTGCTGTGTGAGTTGTATTTAACTTATGCCAGTTTCGAGCCTGGGACCTCACGAAGCATATGTAACTGCAGTTGATTAGTGAAAATCTTACTTGTTGATGTTCTTATTGTTATAATTAATATTGACAATTTCATTGCATATAAGTCATACAGAGAAAACAATAAAAAAATGATAAATTTTTCATTAAATTGGGAAGGATCGTTTTGTTTTAAAAGTTTTTATTCTGTTTTGTAATAAAACACTGTGGCTCCAAGGAAAAAATTTTTTTTCTAACGTGGCAGCCAATGTGTTACATTAAAATAAATACAGCAATACACAAATACAGAGAATAAAAGTTAATGTCTGTCTCCGTCTCACACTTTTCTAGCCTGACTTTAACTTTGATAAATTGAAAAACCTAAATAATTTTGATTATTAATAACTTGTTAAGTATTTTTTAATCATCAGATGAAAAATCAGCGCTGGAACAGAAACCTTCTAAACCAGCAGCTCCGCAAGTCCCACCCAAGAAGCCTACTCCACCCACCAAAGCCAATAATTTATTGAGATCTCCTGGAACAGTGTACCCAAAGCGACCTGAAAAACCAGTTCCTCCACCACCTCCTATGACCAAGTAAGTTTTCTGTAATTTTAAATTAGCTTATTGATTTACCCACCCTTGACCTAAATGGCTTTATTGCTTTTCTAAAGTTTGAAGTAATTTTTTTTTTCTTATTTTTCAAATTGACATATAAAATTGTATGTATTTATCTTATACATGATGTTTTGAAGTATGTATACATTGTGGAATGCTTAAATCTAGCTACTTAACAAGTGCGTTACCTCATATAGTTACCATTTTTGTGATGAAGAAACTTAGCATCCATTCTTAGCAATTTTCAAGAACACAATATATCGTTATTAACTATAGTCACCATACCATATGATAGATTTCTTAAACTACTCTTATCTAACTGTAAATATGTATTCATGTATCGTTTGACCAACATTATTCCACTCTTCCCTCTACCTGCCCCCTAGCCACCCCAGGCTCTGGTAACCACCATTTTACTCTCTTCTTCTAAGAGATCAGCTTTTTAGATTTCACTTATGAGTGAGATCATGTAGTATTTGTCTTTCGGTGCCTGGCTTATTTCATTGAACATAATGTCCTCCAGATTCATTCACATTGTCACAAATGGCAAGATTTCCTTGTTTTTTATGGCTGAATAGCATTTCATTGTGCATATATACCACATTTTCCTCATTCATTCATCCATTGACAGGTTGCTTCCATATCTTGGCTGTTACGCATAGTGCTACAGTAAATATGGGAGTGCAGGTATCTTTTCATACACTGATTTCATTTTCTTCGGATATATAACCAGTAATGGGATTGCTAGATCATGTAGTACTTCTATTTGTAATTTTTTGTATGGAATTTCCTCACTGTTTTCCATAATGACCGTAGTAATTTACATTCTCACCAACCGTGTATAAGGATTCCCTTTTCCTTACGTCCTTGCCAATACTTTTATCTTTTTAATTTTTTTTGAAAAGTTAAAATTTATTTTAATGTTGTAAATAACATCCAAAGAGATTAAAAAACAAGTTTGAGAGCTGGATATATACACAAAGATCACAAGCAGATTCTGGCAATTTGATTGGAGCTTTTTTTTTTTCTTCAGGCGGAGTCTCGCTGTATCACCTGGGCCAGAGTGCCGTGGGGTCAGCCTGGCTAGTTTTTCTATTTTTAGTAGAGAGGAGGTCTTGCTCTTGCTTAGGCTGGTCTCCAACTCCCGACCTCAGGCTATCCTCCCAGAGTGCTAGGATAATAGGTGTGAGCCACCACACCCGCCTGGAGCTTTGATTATTAAAATGCAAGAGCGAATTCTCAGGGGGGGGGGGTTAAGCACCATTCTGCCTGCTTGTAGTTGGCAGTCCCCACACATGTTGAGACTCTTGGGAGTTCTAGTACAAAGCCAGTCAGTCAGTGTTGAAACCATGAACTGACCAAGGAGCTCTTATGCATGGACCTGTACATGCTGGTAGGCATTGAGGCGAAGGTAATAGGAAAAGAGGTGAAGAGGGTATATAGGCAGAAGGCCCTCTCCTGCTACCCAGACAGAAATCTAGATAATTTCAGAGCAGCTGAACTCTTCCAGGCCTTGGAAGTATTGACTCTGATGCTGTATCCAGAGCTGCATATGACAAGATTAGGAAGGCCAAGAAGCAGGAAGCAGAAAGGACTGAGAAACTTGAGAAAAGGAAGAAAGCGAAGCTTGACCTGGAGGCCCGGGAGTGGCAGGCCCAGGCCTAAGTGAGTTGAGGAGAAAGTGGGGAGAGCCAGAGCATCAGAATGCTAGAGCAAGAGATTGAACACCTTAGAAGAGTGTTCCCAGCAACTGGAGGAACAGCAGAGGCTGATTCAGGAGCAGATATGGTGGGAACTTGATCAGAGGTTAAGAGGAAAGGCAGAAAATACCGAAGGCAACAGAACCCCAAACTAAAGCTAAAATAGAAGTATAAGAAAGATGAGTAAAAGTGCAGATACTCCAAAGATGACCTCTTTCGGCTTTTGTAAAAGTATAGTGAGGTTCTCAAAGTGATGCTTCCCCATAAGAAGGCAGGCAGGCACGGCTGTGGTGGAGTTTGTTACTGTCATGGCTGGGACGCTGGCTTTCTGGAATAAAGTTGGCCTGGTTGATAACCCTGTGAAGATTTCCTGATTGGAGTGATGGCCCCAGGGTGCGGTGGGCCTCAGCTACTCAGGACTGTCAACGGGCTCAGTACTGTCTCTCCCCATGATGTGCATGCAGCAGCTGATCACCCAGATGCTGCAGGAAATCAAGGAGGGGCAGCTCACTTAGCCTCTGGCTCCAGCCCTCCCACCCTACAGCTCCCTTTGTAAACACCACCAATAAACTTAAATGCAGGAGCAGTCTGCACATTTTGACTTAGCACTATTGCTTGCCTTCAAATCAGTCCCTCTGTTGTTGCAATTTAATTTTTTAAGTATTTTCCATATTTTCTCTTGAATTTAATAATTCTGTTAAATGTTAATTTATATTCACAATAGATGAATATAAATTAACATTTTATATCAACTCATTAAATTATTTTTACATTTTGATTTTATTGTGATCTGTCTAGGGTAGAGGTTTACATTTATGGAAATAGTTTTACACAACAGAAAGTAATCACTATTATGCTATAAAATCTTTAATGTTATTAAATCACAATTTTAAAAAGTCATATTTCACATACAAGTGATTTATGCATATGTTTTTCTCATTTCAGGATGAATGGGGATGTTTCTACCATTTCATCAAAATTTGAAACTGAGCCAGTATCAAAACCAAAGCCAGATTCTGAACAGTTGCCACTTAGACCAAAGTCAGTAGACCTTGATTCATTTGTAGTAAGGAGCTCTAAGGAAACAGGTAAGTCAGCATGGACAAAGGTGGTGTATTAAAAAAAGTTGTCAATATAGTTTTTAGAAACTATATAAAATATGTATATACAGTTTGTGTGTGGATAGATTTAGTGGAAATTACATAATTAGAATTTGTTTAAAATTTAGTAGCCAAAGTAGAAAAATAAAGTTGAAAGACGATAATGTAGGTAAATTTTTTATGATTCTTCTTAGTTAGCGGTTTCTTACTGATTGGAGGACTGAAATGGATAAGTTTTTATAATGGTCAGAGAACTGATATGAGTGTTACAAAAAGATCATCCATCCATTACTCTATCCCTTCATAATGGTATTGACCGTACTACCTAACTCAGGCAGATAGGAATATATTAATTCTGAAAGCTTAAAAATGCGATGGTATAGACTTTCAGTGCCAGATTAGATTATGTTTAATGAGACTTTCAAAATTTCTTCTCTTATCTGGAGATACTTTTGTTTCCAATACAAGAAAATATGCTTTTTATGACTCTACATTATCGGCAGACTTCATTTCTTTTGCTCAATGTTATTTTTTAAGCTTCAGGATGGATTTTTCAGCCCATTGATCATCTTTGTCTACTAGGTACTTCCTGGTCTTTTATAGCTATTAGTTGTAGAATGGAAAACTTGAAACAGAGAAGTCTTGATGAAAGTCTTACTTTTAAATGCATTGTACAATCATAATTTGTAGTAATGGTTATTATTTTGTATAGTGCTTTGCAGTTTTTAATTTTTTACATTTTTCAAAGCACTTTCTCATGTATGTTCTTATTTTTACAGTAACTCTAGGAAGCAGATGCTATATTTTGTGTTTAAACAAAGTAAGCTACAGACACACTGAATATACACAATCACTTAAATCCAAAGAAAACTCTTTAAGTTTCCTATGCTCTTTTTTTTTTCTTCTTTTTTTGAGACAGTCTTGTTCTGTGGCCCTGAGTAGAGTGCAGTGGCATCATCATACCTTATGGCAACCTCAAACTCCTGGGCTCAAGCGATCCTCCTACCTCCGTCTCCCAAGTAGCTGGGATTACAGGCATTCTACACACCCAGCTAATGTTTTTTAATTTTTGTAGAAACAGGGTCTTGCTCTTGCTCAGGCTGGTCTTGAACTCCTGACCTTAAGCAGTCCTCCCACTTCGGCCTCCCACAGTGCTAGGATTACAGACGTCAACCACTGTGCCCAGCCCTCTGTGATATTCGTCAAAAAATCCTAATGTCTTAATATATTTTTGGCTTCACTGTTAACATTTCATATTTACATTTAAACTTCAAAGCCAATTACACTTAGATGTTTTTTGTCACTGTATTGTAAAATGTACTATTACATTTCAAAATTTTTCAGGTGACTTTATTTTTCATCCCTCTTTTTAGTTTGCCAGTGCAAAGGTTCGGACTTAAGTGTGACTTCTTTCAGTCTTTTAGTTTGAATACTTTGTAGATCCTTTATATTTGGATCCTGCTTGCTCTGGAAGAGTCTATATTCATTGCTAATTTCTGAGAATTGAGATGTTGATTGTATTTTAGAGAAATCCACTGAAACATATTCAGTTTTTTTTATTTGGTGATAATTTTCTTTCTTTTCTTTCTTTTCTTTCTTTCTTTCTTTTCTTTCTTTCTTTCTTTTCTTTTCTTTCTTTCTTTCTTGAGCCTTGCTCTGTCTCCCCAGGTAGAGTGCAGTGGTGTCAGCCTCACTCATGGCAACCTCAGGCGATCCTCCTGTTTCAGCCTCCCGAGTAGCTGGGACTGTAGGCGTGAGCCACCACACACCTGGCTAATTTTTTCTACTTTTGATAGAGATGGGATCTCGCTCTAGTTCAGGCTGGGCTATGTACCTCCTGAACCTCAAGCAATCCTCCCACCTCCAGCTCTCAGGGTGCTAAGATTACAGGCATGAGCCACCTCACCTAGCTAAATTTATTGTTAAATAAATTTTAAAAAATCCTCTGCATGTTTTTAAAAAAAATCCTGCATTCCTTTTTATTGTGCTTAGTAGTAAAAAATAGAATTTTATTAGTTCATGTCTTCTGTTTGATTTAAAATATCGCTAGAAATTGTCTTCAAAAATAATAATTGAAGAAAAACAGATTATTTGCACAATTTTAACTCTGCAAATAAAAAAAAATTGCCCTTATATTTTTAATTTTCACAATTTTCTGGGATTTTTATCACAATTTTAAATTCTGATGGAGTCCCTTTGGGAATTGAAGGAGTAACATCAAGAATCTGTATTTATCTGTTGCTTTGTATCATTCTTAAACATGTGCTTTATTTAGTTTATTTTAAGGTAGTAGACATTTTTTTAAAAAATTTAGATAAAATAAATTTTTACTGTTTAAAAAACTTATTCTGTATACATTCACCTACAAGCTTTGTTTGCTTTGCTACATTCCTACTAAAAATAATACATGTTTCAAACTATTGGTGGTTGAAAAGTTCTGTTTACTTGGTTTTTGGACCCTATTCTTGTCTTTCATTCACAGTCACTACTTACTCTTCATTTAAATAAACAGAGGCTTTGTGGAGCAGGGTTGGAAAACTTCTAATTTTTTGTTTTTTTTTGTTCTTCAAATAAATAAGGCAATAATATAGAGATGCTGAAACTTATGCAAGTCAGAAAACTAACAGCTAACTTCCAAGCTGCTGTTCTTATTTCTTCCACTTTTACACTACCTTTGGTGTACTACGCTTATACCCTGAGAAGTTCAGAAAACATAAATTTTGGGGATGGAGTTCATGTTAAGTACCAAGTATTTACTAAGTGAGTAAATCCTTACTAGTGTTTTAGGCACAGAATGCCAAAATAAAAGACATAGTTGATGGCGGCAAATAGCTTATGTCTAAACATCAATTCAGAGGCTCTTCCTTGATACCTTTTATTCATTAGAATATCATCTATTCTTTCTACTTGTAATGTAGAAGTGCTCTACTTCTGCAAGAATGTTAAAACCTTTAAAAAAAACATGTTTTGTCTTAAATACAGCCTCAAATTTGGCATTAGGTTGAGACATAGTTTATATTTTGGCTTAGTTTGAGGTTTTACATTTTTTAAATAAAATGAAACTATTCCTTTTAACGTAAGTTTCACAAAGTTTAAAACATGAAAACCTCTTATTGAGAGTTTGATTATTATGTCAAGTAATTTGAGGTGAAGTGGTATAGTAGAAAGTACACTGACTTTGCGGTTAAGAAATAGGGGTTTTATTTATTAGCTAATCAGTCATAGCAATTTTCTTAATCTGTTTTCTTGCTTAACTAACAATTGAATGATTCAGTATATCTATCGTATCTATTAGAAGACCTGACATGGAAGTTATTATAAATGTTATTTTCCCTCTGTCCTCCCTCCTCCATCATAAAATCCATCTCATTCGGTTTGTGCTCTAATCTATAAAGGGTATAAATTCCTGACTCTATTCTCAGATATGATTTTCCTATCTATAAAGCCACATATAAACATTTATGTGTATGTGTGCGTATATAAAATAACTATGTCTATAAATACAGACTCTGACTTTTGTACATGTAAGAAAGACATGCCTAGAATACTCAGGTTTCTGTTTTTAGTTTAATGACATGAAATAAGTTTTAAGTTTCTTCGTATATATTCTCATATGTAGTATAGTACTGTAAATTGCAGAGCTGGTAGGAACCACATTTAAATTTTTATTTTCTCTTTTCCAAACACTTCCTCAAAAATTGGTTTAAGGAAAATCTCTCTGCCACTACTAATTAATTATAATGTTTGCATGGTCCAAATATTTCTAAAATAGTAAATTCTTTAAAAAGTAAAATAATTTTCAAATTAGTTTTAAAATACATGATAGAAAATTTAGTAGTAACATAGCTATTGCATTGAGAAAATCCTGCTGATGAGGTTTTCCTTATAGTGTAGTATTTTACCTCTTTTGATTATTTTTTGCAATAAATTATTCTATGATTAAAAGGAAATTTTAGAGTAACATACATTATTTGATCCAAATGTAGTCATTGTTGAATAAGAAAACACATTCTTTCTCTTCAGTTTTATTTGGTAGTTGATTTATTTTCGTTTGAATTACTTTCCTAGTATTTACTCATTTATTTCTTCTAGAAAGAATTTATGGTGGGATTTTTTTTTAATAAGGTGTCTGTTGGGTTGCATACACTATAAAAACAGCCTGTATCTAAACTAGGGTAAAAAAATATTAAATTTGTAATAGTTTCCTTGATCATATCATATTTTAGAGAATGAGTATCATAGAAGGTGTTAGTGAATTGATATATATCTTAGGTATTTTAAAGGTTGTATTGAGTCATAGTTTTATAGTGAGATATTTAATATTTGATATATTTTTCTTTTATGATACCCATATAATTAAAATTACCTCTTCCCTTATAATTACTATCATGTGCTAAAAACTAAAACTTGACTAAAAGGTGGTTTAATTTTAGTTTTAATTATATTGAGATGTTAATATTTATTACTCTTACCCCTTAAAGTAAAGCACTAACCCATACTTTTGGAAGCTGTCTTGGTGCTCTGTGAATAATAAAACAAGACTTCTTTCCAGCTTCATGTATATTGAAATTAATACTAATCTTAATTTTTCCCTTTGAAAGACAAAGGAATAAATCTAAAATCTAATACACACACTATGTAAATTTAGATAACCTGCAATAGCTATAAGCTAAACATTGAAATGGTTCTATTCATTCTACAACTGTTCCTTTTTCCTGCTTTGTAAAGTAATTTTTTTGGTTTAAGTCTTTTTTCTAGACATTCCTATCCTTGACTTTTCTTTCCAGATTTTGTTTCCTAGCCTGTTTGCCATGTTTCCCTTCTTACGTGTCAGGAAATTATTCTACCCTTCTCCATTTTGGTAAGATGAAAATTTATAAAAGAAATTAAAATAATATTTTCAATATAAAGAGGTGGTGCACACTGATTTTTCTTTGTAATTTTACTGAAAGTGTACATGTTTGTGTGTCTATTTATTCTAACCCTTTTGGTTTTCCATTTTAAAATGAAATTCACCCTGGAAAAAATTTTCTGATTAGTTTAAAATATTCTTTGTTTTTTAGAAAAAATTGGCAACCATAAAAATCAGTTTATTTTCTCCTTAAATTGGATATTACATTTTGGTTTTTAAAAATTCCATGTCTTCCTAGCAACATGTGGAAATGTTAAGTGGCTGGCAGAGCGACAAATGTAATTGCAAGAGTTAAATGAGTGTCGTGCCTTGTATGCCATGCATACAGTATTAATCCATTGTTATCACTCTTAAGTAAATTTAAAAGCACTTAGGTATGTCTTGAGTCCAAAATGTGCACTGTTCCATTTCACTAACCTAATGGTCTAAATGGAGAACCTGAGAGAGTTTTAGAATAGTAAAGTTACTTGTCTTGGTGTTGTAGCCCAAAACTGGACATACAGAAGATATTTCATATGAGCATGGTATATAGTTTTGTAAATTTATGTTTTATTTATCCTTTTAGTTTCATTTCTCTTCATCTTTTTTTAATGTTTTCCTGTTTGTTTTTCTTTCTGCAAGTTGCTTAAATATGCATTTGAAAATAATCTCTACAAACCAAAATGATTTGATTGTACTTCTCAAGGTTTATTTTGTGCATTGTCAATGAATACTTACCAGTGTAAAAACCAATTTTTAACCCTTCAAACTATGACATATTTTAAACATCTTTTTAAAATACTGATTTTTTAATGATATTTACAAATAAAATGACATTTAAATATATTTAAATTCAACCTCTTTCAGATTATATGATGCACGTTCCATTAAAGTTGCTCATTTCTTATTATAGTTTGTGATATTTTATAATTGTAGATATTTATCCAAAGACTCAAAAATTAAACCAAGCATATTAGTGTCTTTTGATGAATTAGTGGCTTGGTCAAGATAGAACACAAACTTTGTTAGACGGGAAAAAAGTTAATAGTAGTCAACAAATACTTCTAGTTGTTATAAAATGTATATTGCCAAACAGTGATGCCTCTTTCTTTGCCTTACCTTTGTGTTCTCCATCTCTTAAAAAATCCTCTGAATTACTTTGTATATGAAAGTTGATGAGTAAACTTTGAGGGCAGTAATGTTGAATATCTTTAGAACTCTTTTAAGAAATAACAGTAACTGAGTTGGAACATCTAAATATCTGACAGAAGTATTAGAAACATCTAGACAAATGGTAATATGAAGAATGAATCCAGACCTGGAGGATTAGACCAGAGATATCTGCTGACTTGTAGAACGTTTTGGCTATGGTTAATATCCCAAGTTTGGACTCTGGGCTGAAGGAAGGTTATACTGACAATGGAACTGTCTGGAATTTACCCTTAGGTTTTTTGTATCACATATCTGGGCTTCAGAGTTAAAGAAATTAGCAGGATTTTCTAGATCATCTGGAATAAAAGTATACCATTGTTTCAGAGAGATGAATTACCTGGAGTTGTTCTTAAACCCAAGTTACTACATCAAAGGTCAACCAGCTTTTGATGGTGGAGAAGCAAGTTGGTGACCTATGTATCATTTTTCCTTGGCATCTGATTTGCCTTAGATTTAGGACTATCTTATGATTCCTGAACATGGTAATGTCTAAGCAGAGGTGCAGTGAACTATAAAAAGTTTTAGTCCTAGCTATAACATACTGTACACATACATATATACATATATAAAGGCACATTAAATCATGCATTTGCTTTACATTGAGAAATGCAAATATATAGCAGCAGCGGGCCAGATATAGTTGAATCCTTAACATTTTTTATATTAGTCCACTATTTGAAGTTTAAAACAAATTTTACATATAAATTTTCTGATGTTGTAATTTATTATGAATTTAAGAAGTAGAACCTTTTTTTTATAAGCAATAATTTAAGATGACAGCTTATGCTACTACAATTTATAGTATAGATTTATCTTTAAATAAGAAATTTTTTGTTGACATCTGAGTCTCTATTGGAAATGTAACCCTTACATTAATAAAGTCATACACTCTAAAATATATCAGGTAAAGAGAATTTTTTTTTTTTTGAAGGGCAAATGTTGTTTTCCAAATGCATATGAAAAGCACAGGTCAACTTGTGAGTCCTTCAAACTAGTGATATTCTTTTTAATTTATAGTTTGTCCAAAAACTGAAACATTATTTTTTACCTTTTAAAGGGTACAGTTATGTAGGTAATGTTTATTTTTATTCTCTAGATCTTGTAAATTTTGATGACATAGCTTCCTCAGAAAACTTACTACATCTTACTGCAAATAGACCCAAGATGCCTGGAAGAAGATTGCCTGGCCGCTTCAATGGTGGACATTCTGTGAGTTACAGTTACTGTTGTAAAACAGAGGATTTAGCAAATAGAGAGTCCATCTGAAGATAAAAATGAGAGAGGATTTATAACTCTAAGTTTAAAAATCAGGGAGATAGTTGTTATACTCAAATGGCAAATGCTGTTATTTAAGGAGATACAGGGAGAGAGAGGTGTTCATTTCAACAGGGCCTGGAACAGAAGGTTACAGAATCAGAAATAAGGAGTTGTTAGAGAACAGAACACAGGGTCAAAGTGGGACAGGGAACCTGTTTAATCTTGTCCGTTCAACAACGATTAGAATTGAGCAAGAGATACTCATTTTAGGAAAGATTGAGAAACTTGTTTTCCCCTGAAATATTCAGTCTTTTTGTAGTACTTGTCTTAGTATTTAAATGTATAACTTCTTTTTATGCTTTTTCTACATTGCCTGGAATACTGATGGTGCTTTAATGTTAATATAATAGCTCTTAAGCACTGAAGTGCTTTTAAATTTACCTAAGTGCAGAAAATTTTTGTTGCTAAGAGGCAAGCCATTTTTGCCCTGAAGATATGCACATGTGTTATTCAGCTTGAAATTATACCGTGTTAACAATAATGGAATATCAGGAACAGTAGCAGCTGAAAAAAAAGTCATAAAAATTATTTGCTCTATTATCCACATGCTTAGTGTCTTTTCCTTCTTTGTTCTGTCTCTTGATTTTTAAAAAATCATTTAGCCAACTCAAAGCCCAGAAAAAACCTTGAAGCTACCAAAAGAAGAAGATAGTGCCAACCTAAAGCCACCTGAATTTAAAAAGGATACAAGCTACTCTCCAAAGGTGAGGTGCATTGTGGTCTAAGATTTGTATAATTTGTAGGATTCTTTGTGAACATGACAATTATGGAATTTAAAGTGCTCTTTAAGAAGAATTATTTCTTCTGTCAAGAAATAAGGTAATCCCTGCTGAAAAATTGAGTTGTTAAACTTTAGTCACATTATTCTCTGCAGATCTTTTTTAGAGGAGCTTAAATTATTTTAAATGAATAATATAAATATTACATATTTTCTATGTAAAACATGCCAGATCTATACATCTGTTTCATTTTCCCATTAAACGTATACTATTAAGGTGAGAAACCATCACTTGTATACTGCTTACCTGGCTTGGTGTGTAGTGCCATAATTAGCATTCAGTATATACTGGAATGAATGGCAGAATATTGTACATGAATCCATCTATTACGTGGTGTTAAGTGTCTTTTCTAAACTTTGGCCATTTCTACTTAATACAGTTTTATCACAACTGACACACATATTTAAAACGGTCATGTTTCCTTCTAAATTATCCTTCCATTTCATTTCAGTGCATTTTTGGCTGCTTTTTCAATTTATTAAATATATTAATCTGATTCTATCACTTGTCATCAGTCTGTTGAAATTTACTAAAATGACTTGCTGTTAGTTTAGTGAAAGAGTGCCAGGCTCATTTTAATTCCTTTTCCATGAACTTAGTAAATTCCTCATAATTACTTTTAAGTGAGGCTCTTTGGATATTTTAAACAATAAATATTTAGTATGGAAGATTGAAACATCTTAATGATGCTGGTATATTCTTGCTTCTAGATGCTGCACTGGGCAAACCATCCATAAAATATATCCGATGATGGATTTTTCTTCTTTTAATAAAGCCATTGACAAAAACTACTAGTGATTGCAAATTTATTCTTTGGTTGTCTGGTGATTTTGCCAGTTATGAACATCAAACTGCTTTTTGAATTTCCATATTTACCATTTATCTTGAAGTATTACTTTAATTGTTTATCTTCTTGTTGTTAAAGTATAATCTTAAATATAAATACAACTAAAATCAGAAAAACATTTTTTATTATGTTTTCAGCCATCTGTGCACCTTTCAACACCTTCAAGTGCTTCTAAAGCAAATACATCTGCTTTCCTAACTCCATTAGAAATCAAAGCTAAAGTAGAAACAGATGATGGGAAAAAAAATTCCCTGGATGAACTTAGAGCCCAGATTATTGAATTAGTGTGTATTGTAGAAGCACTGAAAAAAGATCATGGGTAAGTAGCTCTTGTTTTCTCCTATGAATGCTACTTAACACATGTATTAATATAAAGAATTCTTTCAAACTCTGTCAAGTAAAGATCTAATCTGCCAAATCTCTGCTACAAACAAGTATGTTTTCAAAGAAATTTTCATTAACATCCCTTTTCTCCTTTTAGCAAAAAGCTTGAATTGGAAAAGTTCTAGTAGCTCAATTATGGAAAAGGTACATATGTGAATGATTTTAGGCTAGAAGTTTTCTGGTTAGACACAGGTTAATTAGTTTTGAAAATATTAGGATAGCCATATTGTATTTTGGATATCTGTGTATGTACAGTTAGCTTACTTCTTAGAGGACTTGGATCACTGTTTCTGCTAGGGTTGAGTTAGACATGTATAAAATGAATGGATGGAGATAGGTGATCTCTACAGCCTTTCTCTTAACTCTGGAAGTTTTTGATAGGGTATAAAAATTAGGGACTTTTTAGAGCTAAAATAAATGTAAAAGATCAACCACTACAGGTGATCCCTCTCTTTTTTTAAATGTAAAAATGAAAGGTCGGAGAGGTAAAGGTATTTACCTAAGATCACACAGTTCTTAAACGACAGATCTAGAACTCAAACTCATATCATCTGTTGGTTTAGAGATCGTTTCTATAACCACTGGTATTTGAATTTTAAAACTTGTTGACATTTTAAGCATAATTCTTCAAAAGTAGGTAAAACAGATTAAAGAGCAGCTAATGTAACTGAACTGAGGGCAAGGGTGCTCACCCACTGTTTCCAACTTCCCCTCTACAAGGATTTCTTGGAATATGGCATGAAAATCATAGCCAGAGGACATGTTGTCTCTGAGCCTCATTTTACCATTACTCCCTCAATTCTAAACTGGCCTACGATTCTTATTAAATACAATATTGAGATTAGTATGAGGTATTTGGAGTTTGCAGAACTGTTGCAGTATCTCTTAGTTGGAAACAAAAAGTGTCTCTTGAATGACTACTTAAAAATATATATATGTTTATATATTACATACAATGTATATCGTTTATAATTTGATACATGATAGGTATTGAATCCTTCAGTTTATCTGTTTTGAACATTTTTTCACAGATTCTGCAGTATACATATTATTAATATAAGCTGTAAGTTCGTTCATTCAGTAAATATTTATTGAGCATCACCATGTACCAGTTAGAGAACGCTCCTGATTTGTTTATTTTGTTTTACATTTTTCATACCAAGTGTGCTATTTTACATATATACATTTCCTGTAGGTGCTTTTAAATTAGCTAAAGTGTGAATAAAATATTTCTGATTCATATGTATTTTAAAACATATATCAGATATTTTAGAAGCCTCTCCAGAGGGTATTTTTAATATGAGTTCCTCTGGAAAAATGAAATTGGGTGACAATTTTTTTTGATCTAAAAAAGAACATCAGGACAATGAACAAATATATACTGGTATGTTAATTATAGAAATACTATTCAGCATACAGCAGTGGAAATAATTGTGGCTACATGCATGAACATGAATTTATCTAAAAACTGGGGAGAGGGAGCAGGTCGCAAGCATACATACAGTCTTACTTCATTTATATAAAGTTGAAAAGCATACCAAGCCAGAAAATATATTAAGATATATTTGTGTATGTGGTAAAATTAGAAAGAAGAGGGCCGGGCGCGGTGGCTCACGCCTGTAATCCTAGCTCTCTGGGAGGCCGAGGCGGGCGGATTGTTTGAGCTCAGGAGTTCGAGACCAGCCTGAGCAAGAGCGAGACCCCGTCTCTACTAAAAAATAGAAAGAAATGATCTGGACAGCTAAAAATACATAGAAAAAATTAGCCGGGCATGGTGGCGCATGCCTGTAGTCCCAGCTACTTGGGAGGCTGAGGCAGTAGGATCGCTTGAGCCCAGGAGTTTGAGGTTGCTGTGAGTTAGGCTGACGCCACAGCACTCACTCCAGCCCGGGCAACAAAGTGAGACTCTGTCTCAAAAAAAAAAAAAAAAAAAAGAAAGAAGAGGAAATGAATAATAAATACCATGAAACTTTCCTGTGGAAGAAAGAGGAGGAAGATGAGGGTCGCTTGGGGTATCAGAAGTACTGGTAATATTTTATTTCTTAAGCTGACTTGGAGTTCTTAGGCTTTTGCTTTACCATTATATCTTTATAGCCTCTAGCTTGTAAATACATAAATAGTCCATATGCATTCAATATTAAAACCTAAAATACATAGAACAGGTAATTAAAAAATTAAGGGAGATTGGCATAGAAAGATTGACAGAAATACATTAGTAATTTGTGCCTTCAGTAGAAAAGTTGCAGAATAAGATGTATAGTTTGCATTAGTAATTTGTGCCTTCAGTAGAAAAGTTGCAGAATAAGATGTATAGTTTGATCATATTCTTATAAAAAGAAAACAGGATGTTATATAAAACTTGTACATTTGTAAACATATTTTTTAGAAGAATAATAAAAATGCAAGAGTGGCACTAAATGATCAGATCAAAAAGCAAATAGAGGCCGGTTGCGGTGGCTCACGCCTGTAATCCCAGCACTCTGGGAGGCCGAGGCGGGAGGATTGTTTGAGCTCAGAAGAGCGAGACCCCATCTCAAAAAAAAAAAAAAAAAAAAAGGCAAATAGAATAATAATATTAACCTGTAATAATATTACAGATATAGATAAACAGAATGGGACAGATATTCTAGAAATAAAAATTAATTTAGATATAAATTTAATGGTGTAATAAATACAAAATATTGACTAAGAAGAGGAAGCATTATTTAAATTTGGATACTTTATGGAAATATTCAGTTAACTAAGATGTATTTTTTATATCACATTATATAATAAACCCTAGGTAAATTTGAGTTAAATATCATTATTTTGAAATTTATAATCAATAGGAAACAGTAAGGAATTTATTTCCGATATGGAGAAATGATTTTCTTGTTAAAGCCAGAGAAGCAATTAGTTTTGAAATATTAACTATATAAATAATTTTAAAATTTCTTCCTTATAGATTCTTTCTTTGTGAGATTTTTTTTTTTTTTTTACTTTCTCAAGCTGTTATTTCTACAGTATTCTTGAACAGAATTTTTCTACTATATATTAAGAGACTGAAAGTGTCCATACTTTTTGATATGTAAATATAATATGCTAACATATTCATGGTGTTAAGTAAAATCCCTATTCTTCCCTGGAACAATCCCTATTCTGTCCCCAGAAAAACTAATAAAACAAATAAAAACCCTGGATATTTGAATACCAAACAGCAGTTATCATAAATGTGAAAATTTTAGCAGCAAGGAAAATTTTAAAATAATTCACAAAGAGACACAATATAAAATACATACTTTTATCTATAGAGGGATGAACAACTGTATAGAAAGAAGGGAACACAAGAAAATGAAAACATGTGTTGAGGTAGAGGAATTATTGGCTGGAGTTTTTAATTTGTTTAGCTTTTGGATTTTAATTTAATATTTAATTTTAAAAAATAGAAAAAAATTTAAAGTCCAGTTTATCTTATCAGATAAACTATAATTTTCCTTGTATTGTGACATGTGTTGATACTCATTTTACTCTGGATGTCCAGCCTGGAACATAATATGATAGCTGAGTGTGTAAAATTGCTTTTAAAAGCCAGGTATTATTTCTTTCTTTATTTTAGCATGAGCTGTTCTCAGTTCACTTACTTTTTTTATCTTAGACAGGCTTGCCATGGTTTTACTTTGTTTTTTAACTGTTATATCGAACCATTCAAACTAGAGAATTTGATTTTTTTTCTCAATCAGCATTGCTATTACTCTTAGAAAGTTTTCTCCATGTGGTAGGATGTTAGGCAACAGAGATCTTGTTAACATTAGTCAAATAGATTGTTTAATTGAAAGAGTTAACAATAATAGATACTTTATTTTCAGGAAAGAACTGGAGAAACTGCGGAAAGATTTGGAAGAAGAGAAGGCAATGAGAAGTAATCTAGAGGTAATTCATTTTTTCCATTATTGAGATTTTAGTCAGTGTAAACTAGACATGTATTTTGCAACTTGACTGGGTGGTTGGTTCCAGTACAAATTATGCGGTCCTGCTTCAGTTGGATACTCCTTTCTGGTTGGTAGCCATTTAATTAATCTCTTGTTAACTCCCTGTCACATTCCATTCATTTATGGAGTAAATATTTTTTGAGCACTAACTTTCTTAGGCAGTATTTAAATCACAAGGGATACACTCATGGGTAAAACAAATATGATTCTTGCCTCCTAAGAGACTCTAGTTCTTCCTTGAGCTATACAAGGTTACTTCAGAAATTTTGCAGGTTCAGTTTCAGACCACTGCTTCAGTAAAGCAAAGATCACAATAAACAAGTCACAAGAATTTGTTGGTTTCTCAGTGATATAAAAGTTATGTTTACACTATAAAGTAGTCTATTAAGTGTGCAATAGCATTATGTCTTAATAAAAGACAATGTACATACCTTAACTTAAAAATATATTATGGCGAAAAAATGCTAACCATCATCTGAGCCTTTAGCAAGTCATAATCTTTTTGCTGGTGGAGGGTCCTGCCTGTGTTGATGGCTGCTGGCTGAACAGGGTGGTGGTTGCTGACGGGTGGAGTGGCTGTGGCAATTTCTTAAAATAAGAAAACAGTGAAGCGTGTCACATTGATTGACTCTAAAAGATTTCTCTGTAGCATGTGATGCTATTTGATAGCATTTTACCCATAGTAGAACTTCTTCCAAAATTGGAATCAGTCCTCTTGAATCCTCCTATTGCTTTGTCAGCTAAGTTTTTGGGATACTCAGAATCCTTTCTTGTCATTTCAGTAACGTCCACAATATCTTTACCAGGATGTAGATTCTATCCCAAGAAGCCACTTTCTTTGCTAATCCATAAGAAGCAACTCGTCATCCGTTCAAGTTTGATCATGAGATTGCAGCAATTCAGTCACGTCTTCAGGCTCCACTTCTAATTTTAGTTTTCTTGCTGTTTCCTCCACATCTGCAGTTACTTCCTCCACTGAAGTCTAGAACCCCTCAAAGTCATCCATGATGGTTGGAATCAACTTCTTCCAAACTCCTGTTAATGTTGCTATTTTGACCTCCTCTCACGAATCACGAATGTTATTAATGGTATCTAGAATGATGCATCCTTTTCAGGAAGATTTCAATTTACTTTGCCCAGATCTGTCAGAGGAATCACTATCTCTGGCAGCTACAGCCTCACAAAATGTAATTCTTAAATAATAAGTCTTGAAAGTCAAAATAACTCCTTAATCTATGGGCTGCAGAATGGATGTTGTGATAGCAGGCATGAAAATAACATTCATCTCTTTGTACGTCTCCTCCATCAGAGCTGTTGGGTGACCAGATGCACTGTCAGTGAATAGTAATATTTTGACAGGAATCTTTTTTTCTGAGCAGTAAATCTCAACAGTGAGCTTAATATATTCAGTACATGATGCTGTGTACAGATGTGCTGTTATCTAGGCTTTGTTATGTCATTTCTAGAGAACAAGCAGAGTAGATTTAGCATAATTCTTAGGGGCCCTAGGATTTGCAGAATGGTAAATGGGCATTTTCTTCCACTTCACTAGCTGCATTAGCTTCTAACAAGAGAATCAGCCTGTCCTTTCCAAGCCAGGCATGGACTTCTCTCTAGTCATGAAAGTTCTAGATGGCATGTTCCTTCAGTAGAAGACTGTTTTGTCCACATTGAAAATCTGTTGTTTAGTGTAGCCATCTTCATCAATTATCTTAGCTACATCTTTTGGTTTTTGTTTTCTTTTTTTTTTTGAGACAGAGTCTCGCTCTTTTGCCCTGGCTAGAGTTCCGTGGCGTCAGCCTAGCTCACAGCAACCTCAAACTCCTGGGCTTAAGTAATCCTTCTGCCTCAGCCTCCCGAGTTGCTGAGACTACAGACATGTGCCACCATGCCTGGTTATTAGCTACATCTTTTGGATAACTTGCTACAGCTTCTGCATCAGTGTTTGCTGCTTCACCTTGTTCTTTTATATTATGAAGATGACTTCTCTCCTTAAACCTCATGAGCCAACCTCTGCTATCTTCAAACTTTTCTTCTTCTGCAGCTTCCTCACTTCTCTCAGCCATCATAGAATTGAAGGGAGTTAGAGCTTTGCTCTAGATTAGGTTTTGGCTGAAGACAGTGTTGTGGCTGGTTTGATCAGAATTCTATCCAGACCACTAAAACTTTCTCCATTTCAGCAATAAGGCTTTCTTACCATTTTTGTGTTCACTGGCGTAGCACTTTTAATTTCCTTCATGAACTTTTTTCTCTGCATTCACAGGTTGGCTGACTTTTTGGCACAAGAGGGAGGTCTAGCTTTTAGCCTATCTTGGCTTTCAACATTGCTTTCCTCACTAAGCTTAATCATTTCTAGCTTTTGATTTAAAGTGAGAGACTTGTGATTCTTCCTTTACTTGGACACTTAGCAGCCATTTCTGGGTTATTAGTTGACTTAATTTTAATATTATTGTGTCTTAGGGATTAGGGAGGCCCAAGGAGAGAGAGAGAGACCAAGGCCAGTCAGTGGAGCAGTGAGAACACATGCATTTATCAGTTAAGTTCACTGTTTTATATGGGTGCAGTTGGTTGCATCCCGGCACAATTTTGATAGTAACATCAGAGATCACTGATCACAGATTACTATAGCTGATATAAGAATAATGAAAATGTTTTGAATTACTAAAATATGACACTGTGACATGAAGTAAGCATATGCTGTTAGAAAAATGGCATGGGTAGACTTGCTTGATGCTTGATGCAGGGTTGCCACAAACATTTAATAGGTACAAAATACAATATTATGAAGCACATTAAAGTGAAATGCAATAAAACAAGGTATGCCCATAGTTCTCTTTTCTCTGCAGTTGAATTTTTTTTCTTCCCCCCCCCCTTTTTTTTTTCTTTTTCCTCAGGGACAGTGCTGATGGCAAGGATAGAAGGCTGTCAATCACTGACTTTCATTTCTTACTTAGAGTTTACTTTTGTCTTCATTCTCTGCTAATGACTGGCCATTTCACTTATTTCCTTCATTTTCCTTAAATTTCTTTTTCTCTTCACTCATTTTTGTCTTCATTTATATTCTTCTTTTTGCAATATCTCAGAGAAAGTTGTGTCCTGCCTTTTTTCAGAAGCCCTTCCTATTGTCTATTTAGGTATTTTGTACTCCCACCCCCCCACTACTTTTTACCTTGCCTCATTAGTTATTCTTTTTTTTTTTGTCAGCATCACAGAACAAGAGAAAAGATAGGACTTGCAGTTAGAAAACTTGAGTTCCTATTCTGTCTTACAGTCATGACTTTTTAATTCTAAACTATGTATCAGTAGGCTTAGCACTTTATGTTACCTCATTAGATACATACAACAACATGTAAGGATTGTTGTTTGTATCATGTAATGTACTTTGTAAGTTACCAACTCCATTTTTACTCTTACTTCTGACATATCCTCTTTATTGGCACCTTTGCTTCTTTGCATGGAAATTTTACCCCTTATTGGGAAAGAAAAGCCCCCTTTAGGTCCAGCCGCCCTGTTGATGTAGTTGCTTTCTCTTTTCATTTGAGGTTCATTTGTTGCAATAAAAAAATAACCTCCACCCCCTCAAAAAGAGTCTGTATTTTCAATCTCTGATTTTTCACTTTCAGTTCAGTCCTTAATCCCTTGCATTTTAGCCAAAGTCAGTGTCTCTTCTTCACTTTCTGTGGCATACCACATTTTTACCATTGCCACTTTGTCAGAAGTTTTTCTTGATTTAGGTGATAGATGCTGTATTCTTCTGTCTCTAACTTCTCTGTCTCTTCTTTCTTGCAGCCTAAATGTGAACATTCCCTTACTACTATCTTTGGCCCTTCTCTCTGTGCATTTACTTTTTATTAACAATTCATCTACACTCATTAATCTAATGATTAGCTCTAGGGCATCTCCCCTCTAAGTCCAATTCTCCCTTTCCCAGCTTCTATCCCATGTTTCTTGCTATTAGACCCCATGGATGTTCTATCATGAACTTAGACTTAGCATGTCCCCAGTTAAATTTGTTGTCTCCCTTTCCTATTTTTTTTTTTTAATTTTCTGTATGTGTTGATGGTTTCTTTTGCGCTTATAGTCATGTAGACATGGTACTTCTGTTCTCTTCTAATTATATTCACTTTTAGTCATATTAGCTTTACCTCCTACCCTTTATCTCTTTATTCCCACTATTTCTGTCTTGTTCTGATGCTCCTTGTCTTCTGTTTAGCTTGCTTGAATTTCTCTCATTGCTATTTCAGATTAATCTTACCTTGCCCAGATACTTTGAAGAGCTTTCTATTACTTGCTGAATAAAGTTCAAATGTCTCAACTTGATATATGAGATGGTTTTACACTCTGGTCGTAGTTTAGCTTTCTTTACTCACTTGCTGATCCCCCATTCTGCCTTATAGTTGATACATCTGAATTTTTACTCTTATTATGTTTTCTTGGATTGTCCTTTTGCCTCATCTTCTAATGCCCAAATTGTACTCTCAGGGCCCCACTCAAATGATCACCTTCATTAAGTTGGTACTAGTCTGCCTCTGATTAAAAGTAACGTAGTCTTTTTCCAAATTCACATGTTCTCTATTTTTGTAAGAGATGTATAAGTAATAATTTCTGTCTTATTACTGTTATGTACTTATTTTGCTTCTCTTTTAGACTATAAGATTATTTGGGGTGGGATCCATATCTATTTTATCTTGCCCATAATTCCTGGCACAGTGCTATGCACATATTAGATATCTAATAAAATTATTGCCAAACTAATGAATGTTAAAGGATACGTGTAAAACAATGTATCTTAAATTCCCAGTATGTAACGTGGTAGAAATTGAGAAACTTTTAAATATTTCTTGACTTTTTTCTTATGTTTTATACATACATATTCATATTTATATATGAAAATAAGATTAGACAGGAGGAACTAATGGTGTTAAATTTGTATATGTGACTTAATTTGTCATAAAAATCATAATGAGTCAAATGAATTGTTTCTTTTTTGAAGAATTTATTTGATTTTATTTTTCTAGCAATGTCAGCTGTTACTTACTTAGCCTCCTACTAACTTATATTATAAATTTTTGTCCTAACGGGCAGAGCTTTACCCTTATATTTGCAAAAAAAAGCACATTTAAGGCATTAAAGCTTTAGGATCATGTATTTAAAAGAGAAAGATATTTCTCCAGAGATTAAAGGTAGTACTTTGAACTACTATAATGTTAACATTGTATATTATTAAATTATACTGGGAAGTGATGAAAAGGATTAAAAATGAACAATGTACATTAAAGTGCTAGAAGAAAAACTCTAGCAATGTAAGTGTTTTCCTGATAACTAAATTCACGTCACAAATAGCAGTTTGTAAGGAGTATTACTGACTTTGTATCATTCCCTCTTCTACCAGTTTGTTTTTCTTACTCTTTTCTATGCATCTTCACCCGTTAAAATTGGTGCAGTTGGTTAATGTTATTTTTGGAATAAAGGTGATAACAACACATTAGGCTGGTAATTAAAAGTATCTTATCTCAATCCAGACTGAAGATGGAGGCTTGTCCCAATCCAGTGCTGCTAAAACATTTAGCTGACAATCATATTATTAAAAGAATTATATCAGGAAAGATCCTGAAATTAATAAACTGCTATTGGATGATAAGAATTCCTTAGGAGAGTGTGAGCATATCAAAATTATACTTTTTGACTGTGGCAAAGTCCTCATCATTTCATAACGAACTATTTGTCAGAAGTTAGCCAAAGCATGTATTGTGTATGTGCATTGTTGAGGAGAGAGGTGATACTATCAGGAGAAGGCAAGGCCTAGATATTTCCACATGCAGTGAAAGATCAAAGATGATCAAAATATTATAGAATTGGGAACAGAATCAGTACAAAAACTATGGGCTTTAGAACCCTAAATCTTACCAATAAAAGTCCTGTGCCACTTGCTAGTGTAGAAACATTGGCATGGTACGCGCAATGTCTTTGAGCCTCAACTTAGCCATTTGTAGTATGTCAAAATTGAATACTCTGTAGTTATGAAAATTTAATGAACTAATTTAATTTCCTTCTTTAAATTCCTTAAGTTGTGAATTTCTGTTAAGTGAAGGATGCCTTCTGTGTAAAGGGGAAATATTTCCAACACATTGGCTGAATCTTAGATGTATTCCTGGGCTTTAAAAATAATTTAATTTAGTTCTTACTATTTACAGATGAGGAAGTTGAAACCAAGTGGAGTTAAGTGATTTATCAATATCGCATATGATATTAGTGAAAAACATGGGACTAAACAGGTCCTTTCTTTATACTTTTTACTGTTCTATAATGCTCCCTTTGTTTAATTACAGATTCATGTACAATTTTTAATTTAGTTTCAAGAGTTCTTTTGTTCTTTATAGAATTCATTTTCTTACAGTTTTACTTTCACATGCTCACATTACTTAACATTGTTCTGGCTGAAAGAATTTCAGTTGCTTTTTCCTTGTCATCACTGCCATTTAGGAACTTGCATTATGATATTTTTCTTCTGTTGAACCTTGATTCAACAATATTTATTACAGTTATAACCAGGAAATTGGATTTTAGATCTGGAAATAAAAACCTGGAGGCTTGAAAGTATGATCACAAATCTTAATTATATAGAATAAAATAAAGAAACTTTACTAAAGTAAGGATATTTTATCTCTTTCTCAATTTATGTTTTGTATTTTAGATGGAAATAGAGAAGCTGAAAAAAGCTGTCCTGTCTTCTTGAAGTGGTGTGGACCAGTGTTCTTAACGTGCCAGGGATTCAGCAGCAACACTATGAACTTCAACTGACTTGTTACTTAACAATAAACGAATGCTGGTGTTGTGATAAAGAAATATGAGTATATGAACTATAATATCTATAGAAAAGTAGAGTGAGGGTGAATTTTTATATACATATATATATTTTGTTTTGCCAATATGAAAAAAAGAGGCCTTATTTCTTACTGTGCTGGGATTGCAAACACTTTTTTTAAATTTGTTTGCTTAAAAATACTACTGAATATGTATAAAAAGGAAAGAAAGTTCACAATAGTTTTTATATTGAAACTTGTAGTATTATTTTTAAAGAGATCTATACTATAAATATGGTGATATCTTTAAAAATCTGTAAGATACAGTATTTGAGAGGGACAGATTAGCTTTTTAGTAACTATAGTCACTACTTTTCCCATAATGCATAAGGGATATAAATTGTGTGTTGTGTGTCTGTATATATATTTTTAGTTTTAGCCTCTTACCCAGGATTACACTGTTTTGCCTAATTGTCTGCAGTGCTGTTTATATTTGGGGTGATGAAATAGGAGTTTCCAAGCTATAAATCAAGATTATTCATCCATGCGTATAGTAATTACTAATAAAATAAAATAATTTCTTCAACTTTTAGAATATTTTATATTGCTTGCACTAGAGTACTCATAAAAGGAATCTAGTTAAAGTGTATTGGATTGTTAAACATATTTGGGAAAATATGAGCTTTATTTTAAATTCATTAGGTCTAAGGAATCTAATGTTAATTTAACCCTTAACTTGTGCCTAGAAACCACAGCACATGTGAAATATGTAAGCACCAGCCTTATTGCTTTACTTTTCTGCTTATTTTATAGTCTCAAATGTTACTCATTTCATTATCTTATGATTTAGTTCTTCATGCTCCTCCTCCTAATTTTTAATAATGGTAAAATTAGGAAAACAAAACTTCTCAGAACTTCAGTGTGAGGTTTGATACTTTGACAAGTTATCATCTTATAAATGCTCAGGTTTTACAATGCATAGTTTACCTAATAGACCAAACTTACTCGTTGGAGATATTTTGAACTATTACTTAGGTACCAACTTTATAAAGAGTATTAGTATGTCATAAAATCTAACATTGTAACTTACTTAAAACCAAATATAGTTGACTATATTCAAAATACATTTTGACAGAATGGATGAATTAGTTGTTTCTTCAGAGTCACTTATGAAGAGTTGAACATTTTTAAATGTTAAATATCTGTAGGTAATATGTCTAAAAACACAGGTGGGCTTATTTAAAATTTTTAAATTTGAAATTATTTTATTTGCAAAAAAAATTAGGTTTTAAGCTTTATTATAGCAAATGAGTGTCAGATTTTGAGTACCAATTATCATGCTTTCATTTTTTGTTTTAAACCACCAAACCAATATTTTCCCTTTGTATTTTAATCTTATAATACAGAAATCTTGTGTAAATGAAATTTTGTCATGTTTCAAATAAAAGAGATCTAAAGTAGAACATAATAGAAATGCCAAACACAGTTACAAAATGTTTAATTTATAACTTATATTAGGTCTTTTGAGGAATGCTAATTATGTATTCAGCATTTACATTATATCTCTTTAAAGTCTTTGAGCTCTTCTAATGAGGTTACTACTGAACAGAATTGTTCCTTCTTGTTCTGTTTTTAAATGACTAGTCAAATGAGTGATTTTCCTCCTTGTTAAATACATTAAATCTTGGTTCTTTTAATGGCAATCCTTAGGTAAAAATAAAACATTGTATCCTAGAAATCATCCTCTAGCTTTCTCACTGGAAAATCAATTTAAGTGATTTCTCCCCACCCTAATAATGGGATGGGAGAAGGTTTCTGCATATTTCAGACCATTCTTAAAGTTTTTGTTGGTCATTTTCTCACTAGTACATAAAATCAAGATAGTCATGAATACTGAAATACATTTAAAGTTTTTTGCTTGTATACTCCTCAGTCAGAATCGAAAAGTAATTGAAGTACCATGTATATTTTTCTGCCCTTGACAAAATAGTAAAATAAAACCAAATGAACTTAAAGGGAAAAATTCCTTTATTCTAGCAATTTACTATTTGCTCTTGATATAGGAACTTTTATTAATTTCTGTTCCTGAAGTTCATATCACAAAATAATATGTAATAATAGCTTTTATTTAGGGGTAATTTTTCCCTACATGTGAGTATAAATAACAGACTAAAGGTGAACAGCATGGAATCTGTCATTGCCAAATTATTAGTGAATCTATAGTTCAGTTTTCCTATCCTTTGAAACACACAATATTACTTAATTTCCTAATTGTATTTCAATGTTATTTTTTGTGTGACCACTAAGCTTCCGTTTTATTGTATAAAGCTGTTACCTTTTTACAGAATTTAAGTCTGAAGATGTAAAGAGAGAATAGGCCTTGTGTAACAGATGATTCTCTATTTTATGCTCCTTATTGTGATCACAGAAAAAAAATCCAAGTGCTTTCTAGATTTTTTGATAAAAATTTTATGCGTGCATTTAAACTTGAAATGTATGAGCAGAATGAGACAATCATTTAAATCAAAAATGAGAAGTATTGTAATGGCCTTGTTTTGCTATAGCAATAAAATGACCAAGTGCAATGACTTGATTTAATAAAAATCATCTTTTAAAAGTTGCTGCTATGAATATTTTTAGCTATAAAATTTACTCTTGTTTTAGCCTGACTTGCTTTCAGTAACTATTATGTAATGCAGTCGATGTGGTAATCTGACATTCCAAAAAAAAAAAAAAAAATGGGGAATTTCAAAGTAGCATACTTCACTGACATGTTTACAGGTGCTGTATAAAAAGCATGCTTCTTCCTTGAAAAGAAAAAATAATAAAGAATTATATTGCCAATTGTGTCAGTCTTTACTGGTTATTTTTCATTAACTTTAGGATACGTGTTTTGCAGAGTAGGATGAAAATTATATTACTTTAAATTTTCCAGGTCAAAGAAACAATAAATAGTAAACTTGAAAGCATTAAAAGTTCTAGATCTGTTGACTTTTACTGAAACTTTCTGAATATATTTTCTTCCATCTGAAACTGTGAGATAATTCCTACCTCACAGGGTTATGGGGAGAATTTGAAATGATTTGTCCAAAAGTCCTTGTAGAGTGCTTGGCATAGAGTAGGTTTTAAAAAATAAGGAAGCTGCTGTTTTATAGTGCATTTTACAGTGATTGATGCAATGAAAATTAGATTGAGAAAAAGGAGCCATTCCTTTCCCCCTGGTTTTGAATACAGCATCCCTTTCTTTAGGGGAGATACTCCTTACATTTGCTTTGTTCAAAGGGAAGTTGCTACCATCTTACAGAGTCTACCTTCCTGACACCCAATGATGGGCCCTAGAGAGAGTACCTGGCTCAAATTGAGTTATTGAGTTAATCAGAGACCAAGATTTTAAAAATTAGAAACAAAAAGAGCTAGTTTCACCATGGGAGTTCGCCAGAGTTATATTTTTCTGTCATCTGGAAAAACCCAATTTGAAAAAACAAAATTTAGTAGAGCGTAAAGAGATGGAAACAGTCTCTCCGCATCCACGCCAACAATTATTGTTTTGGGACTTTTTGATAAAGGCCATTGTCACTGGGGTTAAGTGATACCTCATTGTGGTTTTGATTTGCATTTCCCTGATGATTAGAGATGTTGAGCATTTTTTCATATGTTTCTTGGCCATTCTTCTGTCTTCTTTTGAAAAATTTCTATTCATGTCCTTTGCCCACTTTTTGATAGGTTTGTTTGATTTTTTCTTGCTGATTTTCCTGAGTTCTAACTAGATTCTAGTTATCAGTCCTTTATCGGATGTATAGCATGCGAAAATTTTTTCCCATTCTGTAGGTTGTCTCTTTGCTCTCGTGACTGTTTCTTTGGCTGTGCAGCAGCTTTTTAATTTAATCAGGTCCCGTTTGTTTATTTTTATTGTTGTTGTGATTGCCTTTGGGGTCTTCATAAATTCTTTGCCTAGGCCAATGTCTCTAAGAGTTTTTTTCACATTATCTTCTAGAATTCTAATAGTTTCACACCTTAGGTTTAAGTCTGTTCTCCACCATGATTTGATTTTTGTGAGAGGTAAAAGATGTGGGTCCTGTTTCAGTCTTCTACATGTGGCTCTCCAGTTTTCCCACTGCTGGTGGGACTGCAAACTAGTGCAACCTCTGTGGAAAGCAATATGGAGATACCTTAAACAGATACAAGTAGACCTACCTTTTGATCCAGCAATCCCATTATTGGGCATCTATCCAAAAGAACAAAAGACATTTTATTACAAAGACATTTGCACCCAAATGTTTATAGCAGCACAATTCACAGTTGCAAAGATGTGGAAACAACCCAAGTGCCCATCAATACATGAGTGGCTTAATAAAATGTGGCATATGTATACCATGGAATACTACTCAGCTATAAGAAACAATGGTGATATAGCACCTCTTGTATTTTCCTGGATAGAGCTGGAACCCATTCTACTAAGTGAAGTATCCCAAGAATGGAAAAATAAACACCACATGTACTCACCATCAAATTGATTTCACTGATCATCACCTAAGAGCACATTTAGGAATAACATTAATGGGGTGTCAGGCAGAAGGGGGGGGAGGGGATGGTTATATACATACATAATGAGTGCGATGCGCACTGTCTAGGGGATGGACACGCTTGAAGCTCTGACTGAGGTGGCACAAGGGCAATATATGTAACCTAAACTTTTGTATCCCCATAATATGCTGAAATAAAAAATAAAAGCACAAGATTTTATTTTACTAAGTAGCACACTTATAAAATGTAACAATTTAAATTCAATTGATTTATCAAATGTCTATTGTGTGCCAGGTACTATATTAACCACTATCTATAATTATTTATATTTAACTTTTTATGACTTATGACTGGAGTATAAGGAATTGATACATAGTGAACAGTGCAGAGTTGTTAAGGCTTAAATTTATAACATAATATCTTAGTAAAACCTTAAGCATTGTAAATTTAATAAAAGACTGTCAGCTGAGAGTTTAAGATTCTAGTTTAAAACAGGGGTGTCTGAATCAGTCTCAGTTATTTGACATACAAGCAGGGGTGTGTGTGTCTTAATAAAAAGCATTTTGTAACTTCTAAAAAGAAAAAGAGATGGAAACAGAATCCAGAAGGACTTTGAAACTGATTACACAGTCTTTCTGAGCCTCAGCTACTCATTGCTTGGTTCCTCAAGCTTAAACTTGCTCATAAGCTTGTTGGGTTTCTGAAATCACAATTGGAAAAGTCCTGATAAATACATAAAACAAGATGCAATCAGGAGGACATCATGGCCCACATACTCTTGCTGAAAATGTGCTGCATATATTGTTCTAGGCTTTCTAGTAGTGTACTGGAAGATTTGAAATAGAAGGAATGTAGACTCCAGAATTTAGACTCTAGAATTTATGTTTAAAGGGACATTAGATTGTCTAATCCAACCCATGTGCAGGTGGCTTTGTCTGAAGATAAAATTTCCATATTTAGTTCCATTCGAAGAAAGAAAGAAAAGCCTATAGCAGTTTAACTCAAATGGATCTGTTAGACTCTGTTACTTTCCAATTAAGATTCAAGAAAGACTGAGTCTAGGTGTTAAAATTTTTTTCTGGATCATTTTATTTTTATTTTACCACTAATATTGTGAATCTGCTTGTTCCATGTAAGGAAGATAAATTCGGAAATAGCTATCAGTATTTCTTCTATAGAGCCAATACTTTTTTCAATCGTGGAAGAGAATGTGGTTATCATTTTGCAGCTATTGAATAGTATTCTTTCCTATTAGGTTCCAAGTGTCCCTTAGTAACTACATTCCAGTTTGCTTAAAATTGTGTGAATAAAGTTATTAAAAGTAAAAGTATTTTAAATGCGTTGAGTAATAATTCTTTAATAAAGGAAATTACGTGTTTACTTTTCGTGGTATTAGTGTTGTGGGGGTGAGGAGAAACTTCCCCTTGGGCCTGGAAAGTTCGCTGAAAGATCAACTCAAAATAAGGCAGATTAATAAAAGAGATTGAATTTGCACTTGGGGAGAGTCACAGAGTGATTACCCAATATCCTAATGGGGTCCAGAAATTTATATACTCTCATATTCTAGTATGGGGGGGGAGATGAGGAATATAGGTAATTCTGTTTTGAGGCAATAAATGGTTACTAGGGAGGATGAATAGATACTGGGGAGAATTAATGGATGAGGGGAAACGGATTGATTTAAAAATAAGTCAAATTAACCTGAGAGACAGGTATTAGAAATGATTTGGGCCAGGTCTGGTTGCATTCTTGATTTTCTTTCCTGTAATATATTGAGGTAACAGTGAAGGGAAGTTGATTTTTCTTTTTGTTGAGTCTGGATTTTAATGAAGAAAGAGGAAAAGGCTTTCCAAAGCCTGTTGATCTCTAAAGGCCTTTAATTCAAAATACTCTTTATACCAAAGAGTGATATTTTGGGGTGAAATTTCCTGAGCTGCTTCTATGTATTTTTAGAAATATTCCTAAACAGTTGTTGAATAGAATGCAAATAATTTGTTCTTTTCTTCTTTTTTTGTATTTTTTTTAAAACCTCTGCAATTATTAGTTTATTAGTATCATCCAGAACTCAGATGTTCAGTATTCCTCCTGAAATTACATCAACAAATGCAAATGGAAAGAATCCAAGTCAAAATTATATAACAAAACAGCACTCCATCACAAAAGC
>CM052441.1:83588618-83609278 GCA_028533085.1 Varecia variegata | reverse complement strand
TCTTCTTCATCTTCATCTTCTTCATCTTCCTCCTCCTCTTCATCCTCTTCATCTTCCTCATCTTCCTCCTCTTCCTTCTTTTTCTTGCTTTTTTCATATATATATATATTTTTTTCTATATATTTTTAGTTGTCCAGCTAATTTCTTTCTATTTTTTTTTTAGTAGAGACAGGGTCTTGCTCTTGCTCAGGCTGGTCTCGAACTCCTGAGCTCAAACGATCCACCCGCCTCGGCCTCCCAGAGTGCCAGAATGCAAATAATTTGATAAGACAGAGTAATGACATTTTTACTGTCATCGTGTCTCCTGAAAACCCACTAAAAACATCAAATGGAATTAAAAATAGATTTAATAGGCCGGGCGAGGTGGCTCACGCCTGTAATCCTAGCACTCTGGGAGGCCGAGGCAGGAGGATCTCTCGAGGTCAGGAGTTCGAGACCAGCCTGAGCAAGAGTGAGACCCGGTCTCTACTAAAAAATAGAAAGAAATTAACCGGACAACTAAAAATATATAGAAAAAATTAGCCAGGCATGGTGGCGCATGCCTGTAGTCCCAGCCACTCAGGAGGCTGAGGCAGAAGGATTGCTTGAGCCCAGGAGTTTGAGGTCGCTGTGAGCTAGGCTGACACCACAGCACTCTAGCCTGGTCAACAGAGTGAGACTCTGTCTAAAAAAAAAAAAAAAAAAAAAATGGATTTAATAGATTGAAACAGATTTAAGACAAAAACATTTCCTCGCAAATGAAATAAGGAAACAACTGCATTTTATAATAAAAATACCTCCCAAATGCTTTGAGATTTGGAACAGTCTGAAGTCTGACCAGCCTCCTCAAACTTCGGGCCAGATGCAGATTTCTCTGAAAGGCCCCTCTGATCATCTTCGCCCCAAATCCTGTACAGCAGAATAGCAGGGAAATGTGGAACTGAAGGAGAAGCCACACTAAGTATAGGACCTATTAATTTGAAGGCTAAAAACCAAGAGAAGGGAAGACACACCCTTAGGGAAGACAGCAGATTTAATGAGTTTTTAGATAACATACTGAATTTATAGTTCTCAACCTCCTCCCGCTCCATGTGCTATTCAGCGAATAACTGACTCCATTCCAAGGTAGTCAGACATGCACAAGTATCTTTACAGATGCATGTGTTATATTCAAATCTATGACAGAATAAAAGTAACTGTCCTGAAGAAAGGGTTGATTAAAATCCTCTGGTCCAGGAGGAAAAATAGACAAGACATGTAACACCAAGACATATCTGTTAAGTTATGGAACTTTAAGAATAAAGAATGAATGTTGATCCAAAAAGAAATAGAAAATTTTAATTGACTAATTACACCATAAGTAAATAGGAAATGTATTTAAAGCTTTACCACTGAAAAGGGCATCAAGGCCAGATGGGATGATAGCTGTGTTTTAACTGATCTTTGTTTAAACTACTCAAAGCTATAGAAAAAGATGGAAAACTCCCCAATTTTTTACGAATCCAGCATAACTTTAATACCTGGTCACTATAGACGAATCTCACTTTGTAAAGATTTGATATCAGTAAACTTCATTATGTGAAATTATGAGAAAAAGAAAATGGTCACATTGAACAAGGCAAGACATTTCCTTTTTACTGGGCGTACGGTGGTGAAGAACAATGATAGTTTGGCACTACTGCCTTCATGCATACTGAGACAATTCTGCTCACCATTGCATTTACAACATGAGTGCACATCTCAACAGAATGAAGAAAGCAACTAGCATCTTAGTATTACCAATATTATAAATGTAATTTTGACCTTGTGGACCACATTTTGAGAACTGCTGGCCTGGGAACCTAATATGGTCCCTAGCGTATGGTAGACAAATCATCAGTAAATGTTTCATGGATGAATCAATAAATAAATGACAAAAAAGAGGTAATCCCTCTTTACCCCTTGTCTATACCCTCTCTTGCCTTTTTTTTTGTTCTTTCCTCTTCAAATATTCAAGTATTCAAATTGAACTATCTCCTCAGCACTAACCATTATGCCAATTGCTATAAAAGAGCCATGCTTCCAGGGACTCTGCATTTGCCTCTTACAATGTGTTTAACATATTTTAGATACTGGACTTTAGGTGGTCAGTTTAATTACCCTACATTTTATAGTGAGCTTATCTTTAAAAATGGGCATCATGTCAAATACTCGTAAAAAATGTTTGTATTGTGCTTACTGTTCCAAGTAATTGCTACCTAATTTATCTAGCTGTTTATCCTGTCTGATTATCTCAATAGTCTTATGTGCTAGGTATTATTATTATCCCCCAGGATGAGGAAACAGGCTCAGAAAGATTAAGCAACTTGGCCAAGGTCACTGAGTTAAACGCTGAGCCCAGGCAGCCTGGATTGAAGGCTATGCTCTTGGTCGTAAGCTTTATTATGACTTTACTATCTGCATAGATAATGTGCAAGAAAAAAGGAGCCAGATCGCTAATCATAATTTCTTCTAGTCCTACTTCTTTCACTCTTTGTGATCCTTTATATCGTCCCTGAGTATCAAATTTTTCCATCAGTAAGAGACTAAATATGAAGTCAATTTTTCGTGATCTCGTCTGTTCAGATTTATTTCTCTGTGTGACATGGTCGTACAAGTTGAGATTTTAGGAAACATTCTGCGTATCTTAGTGTACATCTTTGCAAACTTAAAATGATTTTCATGGCTTTTTAGCAAAAACATGAAAAACAAACCCTACTTAGTCTCCATAAAGAAATTAAATGACCACTAGATGGCAGTCAAATAAAGCTATGCTTCTTACCTATGCCCCACAAGTACTGGTAGTAGCGGCAAATAAAATAAAAGGGCTCCAACTCCTAGAATTTACCCAGAACAGGGCACAACCACCCCGCTCCCCTAGCCCGACCACTTCCCCAAGCCAAGTGCCACACGAAAGAGCGAAAGGAGTGGCGGCCTTGGAATCAGACTGGCTCTAAAAATTAGTAGCTGTGTGAACTTGGCAAATCACTCACATCTTAACCACTTTCTTTATAAAATATTAAAAAAAAATTTTTTTGCCACAATTTAAAGTCTTTCCCTCTTGTCCATGTACTCAAGGGAGAGAAAGGGGTCCCAGAGCTCTGAGAGAACAATAAAATCAACAGCAACAAAACCCTCATGCTCCTTTTTTTTTTTTCTTAATTTTTTTTTCTTTGAGACAAAGTCTTGCTCTGTTGCCCGGGCTAGAGTGAGTGCCGTGGCATCAGCCTAGCTCACAGCAACCTCAAACTCCTGGGCTTAAGCGATCCTCCTGCCTCAGCCTCCCGAGTGGCTGGGACTACAGGCATGCGCCACCATGCCCGGCTAATTTTTCTATATATATTTTTAGTTGTCCAGCCAATTTCTTTCTAGTTTTAGTAGAGACGGGGTCTCGCTCTTGCTCAGGCTGGTCTCGAACTCCTGAGCTCAAACATCCTCCCTCCTCGGCCTCCCAGAGTGCTAGGATTACAGGCGTGAGCCACCGCGCCCGGCCCTCATGCTCTTGTTTGTCCTTCTGTTGGATGCTGATGCCTTGAAGACGGCTTTGACCCCAGGCTGCTGCAGTGCATTCCAGGCCCTTTTTTGCACGTGTTACTTGTTATTATCTGCCCTTGATTCTCTGGGAGTGGCTCCTTTTCTCCATTGTGTCCTGCAATGTGCTCCTACTTCAGGGCAAAAGAGAAAATAAGCCCCATCTATGGTTACTTATGTAACAAGCTTACAAAAGAGTGAGCTTGTGCTGTGGGCTTCTTAAAGCATCTCTCGTTGGGCACCTCTTGTTTTACCACTTCCGTCTTCTCCCCAAGGTCCTAGTATAATCCTAGGTGGATTCTGACACGACAGCCCAGAGCAGGTGGTCAGTGTAGAGTACATGGTGCCATGTTCATGGCTGAAGGAACAAATCCATTTTCAGCTCAGATTCTGAGCAGGAAATATTTTCTCTCTCCCGAAGGGGATTAAAACGTCCATTTTGTCATGATGACATGACTACAGGGTCAGAGAAGCAGAGAACAGTCTTACCCTGGAAAAAAAAACAAGGTCATCTTAGAGACTTTAACCGTGAAACATGCCATGCAGGAGAACAGAACAAGACATCACACAGCTCTTTCCACTACTAAGTACAATAACAGCCAGCCCTCTGCAATACACTTTAGACATAAGCACGGATATCAGTCGGTTTGGGCCCAGGCCTTAGACAGTATTTTGAACAAGTGACAAAACCAGTAATTATGATTCTTCACAGTTACGAAGATCCTGGAGTATGAGAAAAACAACGTAGGGCACATGAAAGTGTTCAGATGTAAGAGGGACCATTTCCTTAGTCTCACCAAGATTATCACCAGTCCCATGGAGGCAGAGAAAGAAATAGAGAATGAAATAAAATAATGTATATTCTTTTTAGTCCATTGCATTTGTGAATGTATATGTAATGCAAAGATGCCTTTATATTTATTAATTTCATCTTGATCTAAGCCATTGTTCTCACTGATGGCAGGGAAAAAATTGTCATTCAAAAGGAACAATTTCATCTTGTTTAAATAATAAATTACTATATATATAAAATAAGTAGCAATCAAAACGAAGTTCTCTCCAGCTATTTTTCCCCACCCTAGGGACCCGCCTTTGTTCTTAGTGTGGTATTTGTGGGGGCCAGAAGTGGACACACGCTCTTGGCAGCAGGAGGAGGCCGACTTCAGATCTGTGTGCTGTCCCATAAGCCTTCAATGGCCCCCCAGGCCAGTGGGTCTTAACTAGTCATCTGTGGGCCTCCTGTCTGATGCCCACTGAGGAGCTGCTGGTCCTGCCTGATTCCTTATGGCATCATGCTGATACGCACTTGAGTCCCACCAAACCCTCCAATAACTAGTTCTCTGAGGATAGTGCCTCTTCGTCAATTTTTCCAATAGTTCTTAGAGCTTTCCCCATCTCATGCATCCACAAATTTCTGGGTCATGCAGTGTCCTTCCAGGGAGAGACTGTTGTCTAACACCTATCTGATTACACTCTTTCCTTTGCTCTTGCTACTCATTGTCTCAGTTAAACATTAAGTTAGCAAGCCAGGCCCCTCATAAGACCTGCTAGGAAGTTTGAAACCCTCAGGACACGTCCTTTGGTTGTGGGTCTCTTCAAGCTCAGCTGTGCGTTTCTGAGCCCCTCGCTTCCCTCTGCCCCTTCTCCTCCCCCGTTGAGTTTCGACCTGAAAAGATACTTACGTCTCATCTCTTCCAACCCTTGCTCTTGCAGTCTCTTCCAGGACCCCTCCTGTCCAGAACCAGAAAGGCTCTGTATTATTTTCTGTTGTTGCTGTAATTACTAAACATTTAGTGGCATAAAACAATAGAAATGTATCATCTTGTATGTTGGAGGTCAGAGTCTGACATGGATCTCGCTGGGCTGAAATCAAGGGGTAGGCAGGGCGGCATTCCGTTCTGGAGCCTCTAGGGGAGAGTTCATTTCCTTGCCTTTTCCAGTTTCTAGAGGCAGCTGACGTTTCTTGGTTCACGCTCCCTTTCTCCATTTTCAAAGCCAGCAGTGGTGGGTCGAGTTCTTAACACTGCATAATGTCAACCTTCCTGAGTAGTCACATCTCCCTGACCCTGCCTCCCTCTCCACTTCTAAGCACCATTGTGATGACACTGGGCCCACCTGGGTAACCCAGGCTTTTCTCTCCCTCTCAAGGGTTTATCTTAATCACATCTGCAAAATCCCTTTATGGTGGCAATGGGACAGGATTGGTGGGTGGTGGATATTATTCTGCCGGCCACAGGCTCTCTGCTTCCTGTGAGGTTGACACGTTCCTATAGCCTAGCCTTCTTTCTCCTATGCTATGCTCTTCTCCCTTCCCTTCTGTCTCACAGTAATGTTGGAAAAGCCTCAGGGAAAGAATTCAGCTCACCAGTGAGACAAAGCACTTTTTAGGGTGTGTGTTTCAAAAAATTATCCCCAGTATGAACAGTGACGTGGTCCTGGAGTTTTTGTGTTGGGGGCTGTGCCACATGCTATACAAATCCTTTGTAATCTTCATAATCCCCCAAGGCAAAGACAAAAAAGAATCAAACAAAACAAAGAACGCTTTACATATTATTTCATATACAATGGATACCTGGATTGGTTGAATAACACCTTTCTTAGAACCAAGACTCTGGTGCCTCAAATGAGAAGTTCTAGGTAAGTAGAAACTTCATAGTATTAAATATTATCACCTTTAAAATGGTTTTGCTGTTGTTTTATAGGTTTTTTTTTGGCATTGTCTGTTGTCTCTATGGCATTATTGCCACGTCTTTCTGTGGTCTTCACCGCATCACAGATGAGAAGACAGGAAGTGCCTGTCCTAGGATCCCCTCGTCCTGTGGGTTGAAGGGAGAAAGTAAGAGGCTGTTACTCTCCAGGTGCAGTTGTGGGTACATGGCGGGTGGACCGGGGACGGAGGGAGGGCGGAGCTAGCAGGGCTGCTCCTGGGAACCACGCACACCTGAGCTGCGGGCTGCGGGGCTGGGACAGCTTTTTGGGAATCACAGGCTTCATTCAAAGTTGTCCTTGGATCCTCTCCCACACAGCTGTGTCTTTCTAAGCACTTTGTTTCTCTCCTTTCCTCCCTGTGGAGTAATAGGGAGCTACAGAAGGCTCTGTGATTTGTAGTGCGCTCTTGGGAACCACTTGCTTTGGAACTGTGGGCTGAGATTTTTGGTGACATTTCCTATCATTGTTCGCCCAGCCCTTCCAACGTGTGTAAGACTCCAATTCCCTAGATTAAAGCCCCTCATGCTTGGAGTGCAGAGAGTTGTTTCTGTTTTCTGAACTGAATCTTGACTGACGAAGGATTTTGTCTTGTTTTGCATGTTTTATTGATTTGAATTGTATTCTTATTGTGAAAACTTGGAAAATATCAGAGTATAAAAATTTCCCATGAAATTTTTGGTTACCCCTAGTTACCACTGACCAGAGAAGTGGTAACAACTATACATATTTTAGTTTGTTTCTTTAAATATTATTGCATGTTATACGTGTAAATATATACTTTTTTCCCCCAAAATAGATGGCACATGCACTTTTGGATATTTTATAACTTCATATTTTATTGATTTTTTTTCACATCATTAGATATTCCTCCAAACATGAGCTTACATACTGTATAATATTCCATCATATGGTTATACTATAGTTAGCCAATTTACTTATTTTTTTTTTGATCAGTGATTCTGTATCTTTATTTTTTTTTATTTCAGCATATTATGGGGGTACAAAAGTTTAGGTTATGTATATTGCCCATGCCCCCTCACCCCCCCCCCCCGAGTCCGAGCTTCAAGCGTGTCCATTCTCCAGACGGTGCACATCACACTCATTATGTAGGTATACACCCATCCCCTTCCCCCCACGTCTGTCTGACACCCAATTGGTGTTATTCCAATTTACTTACTGTTTGACATTTACATGGATTTCAGTTGTTCCCTATAAAAAATAACATGGTGATAAACATTTTTTTATATGAATACCTGGACACATCTCATTTCTTTAAGATAAATTCCTAGAATTGGCATTACCAACTGGGTTAATGGTGTGAACATCTTTAATGCTTTTGGTACAGATGGCCAATGGTCCTTTCAATAAACTATACTGATTTGCACTCCACACCTGTCTCTTAACAAGGCTGATATCCATGTGCATGGGCTGTGGGCAGGCTGACCACGCATCCCGGGTTTCTCAGGAGAGCCCTGTTGACCCTGGATGGTAAATCCTGTGGTAACACTAGCTGTGGACCACAGTGATACAGGTCCATGGGGAGGTAGGGAGGAAAAGGCACATTAATCAGCTAATGCCCTTCTGACCCTGATGCATTGTTCCTGATTAAGCTTCTCCATCCTGCCTTGACCTTTTTGTCTCATTAGGATGAATTCTTTACCATGAAGCATTAGGTTCTTAAGGCTAATAGTCTGCCAGAAATCCTACCTTGTTGGTCTTCTAGAGTCTGTGACAGATGTGTCTGAAGACACAAAGTGTCTGAAGACAGATGAGGTTCGCAAACTGGTACTGTGCGTAGCACCTTCATGGCCGACATTTAAAACACTTCCCAGTATGATCTGTACCAACCTTTCCAGTTTGTTTTTCTGTTATACTCATCTATAAGGCACATATGCTCCAGCTACACTATAGCAATAATACTAGTGCTGGAAGAGGTGGTAGCAGAATTGGGAATAATAGAAGTAGTAGTTGTAACGATAGCTAACACTTCTTAAAGACTTATGATGTGGCTGGCACTGTTCTAAGTGATTTTATGTGAATTAACTCAAATGACCCTATAAGGCAGGTAACTGTCAAATCCTGTATTTGGCTGCATGTAACAAAAATCCAGTATAGTGTTATTTCTTCTCTTAATATTATACATCAGGAGGCAGTTAGTGCGGAACTCCTGCAATGGCTCAGGGAAGGTTTCAAGAACTGCGTCTTTATATTTCTTTTGAGCAGTCCTTAGCGTGTGGCTTTCATTCTTGTGCTTACAAAACAGCTGCAGCATCTGCATCCCAGGTAGAAGGAGGGAAGAGGGTGAGTAGACCAAAGGTGCATGCCTGCTGAGTCCACTCCCCCTCCCTCCCCACTTTTTTTAAATGGGAAAAACAGTCACTTCGAAAAGCCTCACCCAGCAACTTCAACTGGCATTTCTTTGGCCGAAACTTGGTCACATCACCAGGCCTAGTTGCAAGAGTCTGTAGGAAGGTACATACTTTAACCAAGCACAGTGCTACACTGAAAATAAATTAGGACTCCTTAATAAGGAAAAGGGGAGAATAAATATTGGGTGGACAAATAGCAGCGTCTGCCACAGCCCTACTTACAGAGGAGCAAACTGAGGAAAGGGGACGTCAAGTAATTTGCCCAAGTTCACATAGTTGGTAAGTGATGAAATAGGCATGAATTTGTCTTTTAGAAAATCAGATTCTGGTGCAATAGGTTGTTACACTTTGAGAATCTTCCAACAGCTATGTTCTTTTGCCTCAGAAAAATGCACTCCTGCACATATACATAGAATTTTGCATGTGGTTTAAAGGGTTTTATATATCTCTATAGCCTTTTAAGAGATGCCTTTTTAGAACCCCCTAGGGTCCTTGGTGGCACTAAATTGAATGGATAAGAACTAAACCTTCTCTTTCTTGTAAGATGAAGTTTTGTAAAAGAGGGTCTACAGATAATGCAAGGGGGAAAGTTTGCATTTCAGCATTTTTATTTACTACTTAGTAATTTTTGCCACTTTCAAACAGGGAGATAGGAGTTGAGACCTGGCTTCTAACCTGTCCATGTGTTTGTCATCTCAGAGAACTTGAGTAGATTTCATCACATTTTTGGATCTATTTCTTCAACTGAAAAATTAGAAATTTGAGTTTTAAGAGCTGTTCTAACTTGAACATTCTATTAAAAACAAAAAGTAGTGTCCTTAGCGTTACCCCTTCTTGCCCTTGACATCGCCTGTATGAATAATAAAAATAGTTGTTGTAATTCCTCTTTAGAATGTTACTGTTGCTGAATCTCAGAGGAGGAGTTCTGCAGTCAACAAGTCAGTGGTGTCTACCAAGGAGTCCACCAGCTCCTGGAAAGTAGGGAGGGAAGTGTGCCTAGAAGCTTTCTCCTAGACCAAAATACATAGGGCCCCAAGCAGGAACAGCATCATCAACACAGAATACAGTACCAAGGAGGTGTATCTGGAAGGGAAATAGAATTGGAGCAGCCAGTACATGTTAAACAACACAGGAAATCAGCTGAAAGGACCAGTCCCTTAGAAGAAAGCAAGGAGGTGGCTTGAGTGGCATTGATGAATATGATGAAAAGAAATACTTTCCCTTTGGGAGCGATTCACTCTCACAGCCTATTCCAACAACTAGACTCTGGAAATTAGCTAGGTGGCTAATTTAGTGGTAGATAATAACATTGTAAGAGAAAAATAATAAGATTCCTTGCTGATCAAATTTGAGCCTAAAAGCCTTGTTTAGTGACTAAGATGGGAAGTGAGGTTATTGACCACTTAAACAACAGAGTTGAGGAAAAGTGGGTGGTGGGCAAAGGAGAGGGAATGTAAATTAAAATGTGAGGATGAGTTTTGAACTTTAGAAATAAGTTTTTCTGATGGCTGGGAATTCAAACCAACATACTTTCCCATCCTTGTGTTAAATAATAAAGAAATTGGACATTCTTTCCTGCCTCAATGTGAAATGCCCAAAGCAGGCAAAAATAGCTTAGGTACTTGCTCTTCAGGAAATGTTTGTTCTTAGAAGATAAAAATCTGAACCCAATAAACTAGTTTATCAAGAGTAACAACTTGCTCATCAAGCCATGCTCAAGACCTTCACCATGTTGTGTCCACCATCTAAGCCATTATGTCTTAAACTCTGCCCAATTCCAACCAGTTGTCCAAGTTTTAAGGCCTGAAAATCCCACCAATATCCTCTCTTGACTTCCCTCTTCTGAAACTTACTAAGACTGTGAAGGTGTTATCCTCTCTTACTATGTATAGATCTCATAGACTTAGCTTTGCTTGGTCAATGGATTTTTCTGGTGATCTTTTGGGCAATTGACATGTTAAAAGTGAAATGTTGCTCTCATGTGTGAAACAAAAGTTTTAATGCATCTTGTCAGAAATGAGTTCACTATACCCTATCAAATTGCCTTTAATTCTGTATATTGAGTTAAATGTCAAAATTTCTCAGATCTTTTCCAGAATCTTGGGTCTAGCAATCCTTGAATTCTTTTTATCCTTGGAAATTAAAAGTAAAAACCTCACAGAAACCTTATTTCCCATATTGGTCCTGTGGTAACCCTCCCCTCTTCCTTTCTCCCCTGCCCCATTCAGAAAGCAGAGGGTGAACTGAATACTGATGGAGTTTGAAGCCACATCCATTCAAGGATGGTTGAAGTAATTGTGACTGTTAAATTCATTCAAAACCAAACATTTACTGAGTGTGTACAGCTCTTATTTTCCTAGGTGATGGAGGGATAAACAGACAACTTCCAAATAAATAAACATACACTCGGTCCTTGGACAGCAAGGGTTTGAACTATGTGGGTCCACTTACATGTGGATTTTCTTCCAACTCTGCCACCTGTTAGACAGCAAGACCAACCCCTCTTCTTCCTCCTTCTCCTCTTCCTCAGCCTACTCAACTTGAAGATGACCAGGATGAAGACCTTTATGATGATCCCCTTCCCTTAATGAATAGTAAATATATTTTCTCTTTCTCATGATTTCTTAATAACCTTTTCTTTTCTCTAGCTCACTTTACTGAAAGAATACAATATGTAATAGGTATAACATACAAAATATGTGTTAATTGACTATTTATGTTATCAGTAAGACTTCCAGTCAACAGTAAGCTATTCATAGTTAAGTTTTTGGGGAGTCAGAAGTTGTGCACAGATTTTCAACTATGTAGGGAGTCAGCACCCCTAACCTCCACATTGTTCAAGGGTCAACTGTATAGATACACATAAATTGGGGTAAATGATTAAGGGGTACAGTAATTTAGGATTGTGGGATTGGGGGGTAGACAGATGGGGGGACCCATTAGAAAGAATGGTCAAGGAAGGCCTCCGTGAGAGGAATACTGAAGCTAAGACCGAGAGAGGAGCAGGGCTGGACCAAGGTGAGGCAGGTGGGGGCCGAGGACACAACACTGAAGGAGGCCGTCACTCTCAGGTCACACAGTGCAGGGTTGGCACTTTCACGGCCCTCTCTTTCCTCATCGTAGTCTTCATGGCATGCCGGAGAGGAGAAGTAGCCAGCCCCACAAAGCATGTGGGGTGTGTGTGCGTGTGTGTGTGCGCGCGCGCGTGCGTGCGTGCGTGCGTGCGTGTGTGTGTGTGTGTGTGTGTGTGTTGAAGAAGGCAGTGAGGCGAGGGGCTGGGGAGAGGGAGACGGAACAGGGAGCTCAGGCAGCAGAAACAGGATACACGAGGCCCAACGGTGGAAAAGACTTTGGTATGTTTCCAGCGCGGAAGGGCAGCCCTTGCACGGGGCTGAGAGCAGAGGGAGGAGAGGCCCAGGTAGGGCTGGTGATGCAGGCGGCCCTGGGTCGGATGGGCCTGCGGGCCACACAGGTATGCGCACCTTATTCTGAGCGCAATGAGAATAGGTTTTAATCTGGGAATGATACGATGAAATATATGTTTTAGAGGATTTCTGAAAAACAGACTGAAATGGGGCAAAGGTGAGAGCAGGGAGACCAGTCAGAAAGTGTCTGTGTTGGTACAGGCCAGAGAGGAAGCTGGCCTGGGTGGGATAGAGATATGGTCACATGACGGCGGAGATATGTTCTGAGACATGTCTCGTGGGTGATTTCATCTTCATCATTGTGTGAACACCACAGTGTACCTGCACAGACCTAGATGGTGCAGCCTACTCCACACCTGGGCTGCACGGAGCAGCCTCGTGCTCCTAGACTACACACCTGTGCAGTGAGTCACTGCACCGAGGATCATAGGCAATTGTGGTGCAATGGTAAGTATCCGTGTATCTGATTACACCTAAACACAGAAAAGGTACAGTCACAAGACACTATTATAATTTTCTGGGGCCACCATTGTATATGTGGTCTGCTGTTGACTGAATGGTCATTATGCAACTCATGACTGTATAAAGAAATGGACAAATTCAAGATATATTTTGAGGGAAAAAAGCACAACTTGCTGATATGTGAATGTGCAGCTTAGAAGAGAAACGTGGCCTGGAACTAAGCTGTGGAAGTGGGTGGGCTCTAGGGAAAGAGAAAGAGGAGGAGCGGGAGCAGTGGCGAGGGGAGGGGAAAGGGGGAGAGAGGGTTTGGGAGATGCCAGCACACAGACATCTGGCAGAGAAGAGACCAGAGAGGAAACAGGACAGTGAAGTGCACGTGGATATAAGAAAGGAGGTGTTGCAGCAACCTAGATGCCTGTTGACGGATAAATAGGTAAGGAAAACATGGTCTGTACGTACAATGGAATATTACTCAGCCTTAAAAAAGAAAGAAATCCTGTCATATGTCACAGCATGGATGAGCATTGAGGACATTATGCTAAGTCAAAGAGCCAGTCACGGCTGGGCACGATGGCTCACACCTGTAATCCTAGCACTCTGGGAGGCTGAGGAGGGAGGATTGCTTGAGGTCAGGAGTTTGAGACCAGCCTGAGCAAGAGTGGGACCTTGTCTCTATCAAAAAAACAGAAAAAATTAGCTGGGTGTGGTGGTGCACACCTGTAATCACAACTACTCAGGAGGCTGAGGCAGGAGGATCACTTGAGCCCAGGAATTGGAGGTTGCAGTGAGCTATGGTGATGCCACTGCACTCCAGCTGGGGTGACAGAGTGAGACTCTGTCAAAAAAAGAAAAAAGCAAGTCACAAAGGACAAAATACTGTGCGATTCCACTTACATGCGGTATTAAAAGTAGTCAGATTCATAGAAACAGAAAGTAGAAAGCTGGTTGCCAGAGGCTGGGCAGAGGGGGAAATGGGGAGTTGTTGAGTTTTCCATGAAAAACTTCTAGAGGTCTGTTGTACAACAATATGAATATACTTAACACTACTGCACTGTACACTTAAAAATGATAAAGAGGGTAAATTTTATGTTATGTATTTTTTTACCACAATTAAAAAGTAAAAATTTTAAAAAAGATGTTTTGCAAAAGGGAGAAATGGTTAACTGAATTGAGTGCTGCCAAGATATCAAGCAAGGTGAGAGCAGAGAGTTGCCATATAGATTTGCTAAGATGGAGAACACTGGTGAGCTCTATGCAACCTGTTTCGAAGGCATGAAGAGGGAGAGAACTGCAGGGTTATAAGTGGAGACAGCTTGTGGGGACAGTTATCAGACGTTTAGCTAGGAAGGAAGACTTGGGGCAGAGTCAGCGAGAGGATAAGGAAACAAAGGAGACTTCTGTTTTGCTTTGCTTTGTCTCAGCAAGGAAGAGACTGGAGCACATTTGAATGTCAACAGCATGATCCATTATAGAGGGAGAGACGGATGGGACAGGACACAGGAAGGAAATCTAAAGGAATGCAGTGCTTAAGAAAGTGTGAACAGACAGGGACAGAGCTGCTGTGAAGGGACTAGTTTTGACAGGGGGACAGACCCTGCCTCTCACGTGACAGGAAGGAAGGCACAGAAGGCAGGAGCCCATGCAGGTGGGACTGTGGGTTTGGAGGGGAGAAGCAGATAGAATTCTCATCTGATGGCTTTGATTTTCTCTGTAATATGTTAGGTGAGGCTGGGGAAAAGTTTCGTCAGTGGTTTGGAGAAAGCCAATGAATGTCATTAGTCATCTTGGATCATGGAAAAACGAGCCTCCAGTGAATCATATCAGGATTGACCAGCTGTGTGCAGGGATGACAAGGACAGCTCCTGAGGAGATCAGCTCTTCATTACCGGAAGGCTCTCATCTGGAAGTTGGTCTGCATGGCCAGTCTCTAAGATCCTTTTCCAGGTTAAGACTCGAGCATAAATTTCTCTTACAGGCTTAACTCTCACAAAACAACAGTTCAGAAATCTTTTACCAATCACCTTTGTCAATAAGTGTTCAATATTGGCCGATCACGAGTTATGTCCTAAATGGAGGGGTAGTTACTGAAGAAAGGATAGAGAACATGTATCTCCGTTCATCAAACATTTATGAATTACCTCCTATATACCAAGCAGTCTGTTGGTTTTTGGAGAAACAGAAATAAATAAAATTTGGGTCTCTTGACCTTGACGAACTCAGTGTGCTTTAAGAGACAGACATGAAAGAATTGACACCAGAAGTATTCATTCATCCAATCAGTTGTGTGGAAGGTATTTGTTGAGTTCCTACTAAGCGCCAGGTGCTGTTCTAGGTGCTGAAAATAGAGCAGTGGGAAAACTACAAGGTCCCTGCCTCCATGGTTTTTACCTTCTAGTGGGAGGAGACAATTAACTAATAACACACCACTCAGCAAATAATTTTGACTAGTGATATATATTAGGAATATAGGGAAATACAGAGAATGACTGGGGTGTTACTTTACATAGAATGTTAAGAGTATAAATTAAGCTATTTTGGTTATAAGTAATGGAAAACCTAACGGTGGCAAAAGCCCTGGGAGCATTAAGTGTTTATTTAAAAAGCCCAGAGGTTATTGACCCCAGTGTAGGTTCAGTAATTTAGTGATGTCATCAAGGAACAAGAGTTTTTCCATCCTTCTACTCCCCTGTTCTCAACATGTTGATGTTTTCCTCAGCCTTGTTGCCTCAGGGCTGCAAGACGGCTGCCATGGCTGCAGCTATTACATCTGCTCACAGGTTTCAAAGCCAGAAGGGAAAAAGAGGTGGGGGAATGGGGGAAAGATAACCTTTTTTTCTAATATAACTCTCTTATTTATCAGTACAATATCCTTTCTAGGAGCTCCCTCACTCCCTAGCAGACTTCCCCTTAAAGCTTATTGAACAGAAATGGTCATCTTCCGCCATCTAGCTCAGTGACCAGCAAAGAAGACCTATATTGCCACAACTGGTTAAAAATAATCACGAGTCATCAAATCTGGGTTTTTGGCAAGGAAAAAGGCAGTATGGCCTTTGGTAGGTAAATAATGACTTCCACATCAGGGAAAGCTTTTCTGAGGAGATGAAATGGGAACTAAAGCCTAAATGATGAGGTGGTGCCAGTCTTGAGCACCATGTGCTGCAGTGGTGCAAAGGGAGCAGCTGGTCACGAAGACCTGACAGTGGAAGAGACACACGAGGACAAGAATGAGTCAGCCAGGTGAAGCTATGGGTGGAGATGGGCGGAGGCCTTTTGGGCCGCAGTAAAGGCCAGTGGAAAGGAAAAGGGATGTGAGCCAGTTTGTATGGCCCAAGAAAGATGAACAGGTCAGGGTGCGTCACAGCCCGAGTGGAGATGATTGCAGAGGGGAGGATTCAGATTCCAACATTACAAAATCAGTGATAAGACACATGTATGCAAAAGGAGGAGTACTCAGTGTCACCTGGGGCTTTGAAGGAGACTTCTTCTAGAAAGAGAGTTGTATTAAATCTGACTGAGGACAAGGAGCCAAAGAACAGAGGGGGGAGGGATGTCCTAGGTACAGAGCACAGTGTGCACGAAGGCTTGAACAACACAATGAAAGCCTTCGGTAAGCCATTACCAGGGGATAATGTGGAAGTTAGGGAGTGACTGGTGATGAGGCTAGGACTCTAGTTAGTTTAGGTCAGAAGAGGTACCTGCCTTTTCAAAAGTTGGGAGTACCAGCTCTGGTGATAATAGCTGAGTTGGTTTTCTTATTTGTGCAGTGGGGGCTGGGCTTTGATGATCTCCATGAACACTTTCATCTTTTACGTTCCTGGTCTCTAGTAGTTGCTCAATAAAAGTTTGCTGAACAAGTGGACTCTGAACAAGCCTCAGTCTCTCTCCTGCTTCCAAAACTTTGCTCCTAAATACAAAATGGGTGTGTCCTTCAAGGCTTGGTCTGCACCCATATGCTCCATGAAGAGGCTCCGGACCAGCCCAGCCTCCATTCAACCCGCTTTGCACTGACGACTTCATCTTTTAACAGAGAAAACCTTGCATGTTTTTCATATATATGTGTCTTCTTCCAACCAGACTGTGAGCTCTGAGAGGTCAGGGGTCATGTTTTAAGTAAGTCTGTGTATTCAAAGATATATGGCACACTGGGCATTTGGTATAAACATAATGAAAATATGACTGATAGGGTTGTATCAGTGTAGGTTCATCAACTTTAATAAATGTATCCCCCTAGTGTGGGATGTTGGTAGTGGGGCAGGTTGTATATGTGTGGGGATGGGGATATATATGAGAGATCTCTGTACTTTGGGCTTAATTTTGCTGTAAAGCTAAAACTGCTTCAAAAGATAAAGTCTATTTTTTTTAAAGATAAAATTTTCCCATCCAAGGGATGGACTTCAGTGAATTTTAAGAGGAAAGTATTCAGCCCCAAAAGGGATTTTTAAAGCTAGAGTTAGTGAAAAATAGCAACAAGCTACTCACTGCAGCTATGGACTTTCCCATCCTGCCCTGGCCACTCCCTATAAGATCCAGAACAGTTCAGGAAACAAAATGAGGATGGGGGAGTGCTGGGATTAAAAATAAGGGGTGAGTAAAATACGCAGTAAAAAATGCCACACTCTAAATAAACATGGATGTAGTTTTTCAAACATGGGATGGGGGAGCTAGAAAGTCCATGAATATTAAAAAAAAAAAAGGGGGAAAAACTTGAGTGTTTCAAAGTTAAAGAAAGATATGTGACTGGCCATGTCGCTTTTCAAGAGCCTTTGTTTTATGCCTGTGTCAGTCGGTACAGGGTAGGTTATGCTAAGGTAACAAATAGCTCCCCAATCTCAATGACTAAGAACAAACAGTAGAGTAACTTTTTCTCATGCCCATCCTGGGTTAGCAGGGGCCTCTGCTTGTCACAGTCTCTCAGGGACCCCGGCTAATGGAGTAGCTGCCATTTTGAATTGTTGGCCACCATCCCACTTAAACGCAAGCAGGTTGGGAATTGTATTGCTACCTTGTGCCTGGAAGCAAAAACAATTAGGGAACCATAATACCATAATCCTAGTGAGCAGAAAGCCAGCCAACCGGTAACAGAGCCCGAAGCATAAGCGCTTGTGGTTTCTATATGCCATCTTCAGGCTTAGGACGATTCATAAGGGCGAAACAGCTATGACAAGTATCACAGATCCTGTGCTGCCACCACAGTCTTGGATCCCTTGCCAAAGATGGAAGCCATCGCCTTTTGTGAGAGTTGATGTGTGTCACCTAGGTGTGACTCATCCATTCTCCAGCCCTGTGCCCCTCCCACGGAGGGAGCTACTCCCATGCAGGACTCGTTGTTCAGGCTGCAGCACCTGGCGCATGGGGCGGGCTGCCCGTGGGAGGGCAGGCCTCAGCCTGGGGAGCTGCCGTTTGGTGCTGAATTGGCTGCGCAGAGGTGCGGGAGCCCAGCCTGCTGATCTGTAGCAATATATGACAGAGGGAAGCCACTGATGCCCGGATCTCCAGCTGCCAGGGAGCGGGGCAAATTTGCTGGTGACTTCGTTGTTGGCCAGCCACAGTGAGTAGGAACAGGTCCTCCTTTTCCTTCCAACGACACCCTGTGGAGAGGAATTTCAGAGAGGAGCAGCCAATTATAATGCCATATTTGTAAGGCTTTGGTAATTTGGGGTGTAATTAATAACATACACAGTGAATAAGCATTAAGAAGGAATCTGGTAACTTGGAGGCACTTTACATAATTCGGTAAGGGCACTAATCTGGAATGGAAATATTTTTGTTTGCATTTATTGTTCTCTGATTTTCTGTGCTCCTCTGAATCCATCCAAACTGGAATTTCTAAATGACTTTTTATTTTTTTCCTGATAATCGCCAAGTGACTAAATGCAAATACAGAGGTTAATGAAGTATTTTAAGCATTATTTCCCCTCATCAGACTTTGTAATCTTTTATCCACAATTTTGACTTCTTATTAAGGTAACACTAACCTTAAATCCTCCTTGAAACTGGAGGCATATTTTTATACCTTCTCAAAAAATCCTATACTTTGAACAATTAACCTATGGCACTGAGAACTCTTGGTCCTAGACATTCTTTTCCTCAGATTAGACTTTCTCAAGAGGAATGTAAACTTTGAGGAAATTTCTCTCAGTTCATAAACTTGTCTTCATGGTGTCATTCTTTGCACTGTGGGAGAGGTTACCCAAACATGTACATTTCAACTGTCTTCCATGTCAGTCCTTAAAATACTATTGTAATTGATGCTTAATTTTATTCTTTCCTTGTTCTGAGAGATTTATTTTTAGTCAGTATTTGCTGAATGTTAATTATAAAAGTTTGGTTTTACTTAAAAACTTTTATTCTTTGAATTTTGACAAAATGTTTTTCTCCCTTAAAGTAAACTTGCAGCTAAAAGATTGAGGCTTGAATTTATCTCACATGACTTACTTTTGATTTTTTACATTTCCTCTTTCAAAGTTTATTCATATTCTTATGGTTTGGAGAAATTGACTTATTGGTAGGTCAGATATATGATTGTAAATATGTTTCTGGTTTAAATTGTTACTGTTAAAAGACTGCAAAACCTATTTTATGTCTTTAGGGATTACCTCCTAAGATTATATAGGACAAAAATCCCATTTTGACAATATTTGCATAATATAGAGTTACAGCATCACCTCTTTTTGCAAAATGAATAAAAACTTGTAAACAGAAACTGAGACTCTTATTCAAAGATAATGAGATCAGGGAACAGCTCAAGGCCTAGTGACTGATTGATCTTTCTAAAATTGAACCTGGGAGGAGGGCACAGGGGTTGGTGGCAGCAGTTTGCCCTGGTCCAGATGATATAACAGGGTGCAGTGTCTATAAAGAAATAATATTTCTAAATATGTCCAAAAAGAATGATAGAATCAACTAAAAATCAGTCTGTTTTTCACCAGCAGCCTGTTCTGGCAATTCTAGCCCCTGTCAGTGATAAAAACACTGCTCCCCACGGGAGCAGACCACACCCACTGTCACCGATCCCCTTGGTATTGTCACTGGTGTGCGTGTGAGATTTGACTTAATTCACTAGTGGAAAACAGTCTGCCTTAGGATGCAGTGGCAACTTCCGAAAACCATGGGTTAGCAAGTGGGCTACTAGTCCCATTATCTTAAGAATTTGTAGCTTCGGGGGTTGTTATTATTATGTATTTCTCTTAATGTAAGAGCCATCTCTCAGGCCAGTAAAACCCCCGATTTTATTTTTATTTAGGGGTGAGGCTGTAGAACCTTACTGCCTCTGCATATTATTCCTGAATCTTTTGACTGCAGTGAACAAACCCCTAAGTCACATAAGCTAAAGCCCAAAAGGTGATTTTATTGGGGTGATTGTCGGTTGTCTCGTAGAAGCCAGGGCACGGCATGCAGGGTCCCGCAGGTCCTCAGGACTCTGTCTTTGAGCTGTGCCCTTCCTGGTACATCATCTTCATTGTGCTCTGTGCTTTGGGTTGGTCTCAATCATGTAAGTAATATCACCTGGAGTTTTTCTCAATGCTGTATGTTAACATTCCCTGGGGAGTTTAAAAGCCCATTCATCCCTAAATGTTAACAAGCAGCACGATCCAGGTGAAGGAGTGTGTAGATGTTCACTGTCCTATTCTTTCAAGTTTTCAGTAGTAATGAAATTATTCCAAATTAAAAGTCTGGGGGGAAAATACTGGTGTCTGAGCCTCACTCCCAGAAATTCTGATTCAGTAGGTCTGGAGTAGGGCCCAGTAAATGCTCCTCTGGGAGTCCCAATATGCAAAGCTGGAAATGACTGCTACAGGCTGCTGTCTTTTTCAGCTCCTCTCAATGAAGAGAGCGAGTCCCATCTCTTCTTTCTGTCCAAGCTCCAGAATCGCTGGGGTGAGGACTGATGGGCCCCAGTGGGGCAGCTGCCACCCCCTCACGCGGTCAGCTCTGGCCAGGCACACTGTTCAGACGGCTGCGTACACGGCAAACACGGAAGGGCTCGCAGTTTCCAGGCAAGCATGGGTAGGGGTGGGAATGGCTAGGCAAATAAATAGTAAGAATAATACCAGGAGTCCAATGTATTCCCTTGACAGAAATGCAAATTGAGTCCTGAATGGCTAAATCTGAGAACACCTGGCTGTTGTTAAGCCAAAGCCATTACTTATTATTACAGGTATTTTTT
>CM052441.1:83519007-83588118 GCA_028533085.1 Varecia variegata | reverse complement strand
AAAAGCAGCCACAGCTAGAATTGTGACCATGGAGGGAGGGAAAATGAGGAATATGTATCTTCCGCTCCTTATCCTGCCACCCTCTCGCTAATCTCCTGGCAATGACCCCATTGGAAAAACAGAACTGGAAGCCAGAGGCAAGAGAGTCTGCAGAGGTCAGCTTCTTGGGCAGAGAGCAGGATGCAGGACAGAGAATAACTCTGATGGGTGACGGGGACAGATGGAGAGTACCCCCCCCCACCCACCCCACCGGCTCAGCTGTCTGAGACTGAGATTTTGTGAAATGCACAGGGTCAAAACTGACTCAGTTTTCCTGGGTTGTACATGCCCATGGCTGATGTCTTAAGGGTCTGGATTGTTTCTTGGACGCTGGGTTTAGCCCTGGAGTCTTCACTCCCACCAGACAGAGGCAGTCTCACGGCTCCCTCACCCAATTCCCAGTGTATCCTCAGCACCCAAGTCTAAAATTCTTCAGTTAGATGAGGAAAAACAATGATTGTCAACATGTCCCTTCCCTCCAGATTTCTAGGCATTAGTGACATTTTTGAGTATTTTGTCTACTCTATAGTTTGGTTATGAAGGAAGAGAAAAGGAGAATAAACTTCAGGAGCTGTGCTCTGCTACTACATTGTACTCCATTCCAGAATTTTCTATTTCTTTCCTTTAATGGTTTTGGAATTGTCCTGTTAAGTCTTGCCCCCTTTCTCATTTTGTTACAAGTAGAGAAATTTTTGCTGGTTATTAATATTTTGTCAGGTGCTGGACATTTTCTATGATTAATTTCCAGGTGGGTGAGAAAAACCCACCAATATTTCTCTATGGATGGGCATAGAACATCTCATTGATTATTTCTCCTATTAATATTATAAAATTACACTATTATGTAACATACTGCTACTACCTCATACTAATATATTACCAAAACCCTTCATAAGTGTTTTTAATGCTTGCATAATATTCCTTTATATACATTTATCATAATTTACTACTTACTTTGTTACCATTTGACTTCTATACTGTTTCCCTACTCTGTTTGCTACTATATATGCAACTGCCATCAGCAAACATGCACATTGTCCTTTTTTCTGTGCTTCAAGTTATTTCTACATGATAGAGTTCCAGAAATGTGCCAAGTGCTGCAATAGTTTGGATTTACCTGGTTATTTAAAATTTCCCACCAAATTTTGCATATTTTTGTAGTTTCCTTATCCTGGCAGCCTCTGGCAGTCAGATGAAATTCTCTCTTTGGTTTTTTGGTGACTCATGAGTGGGTGAGTCTCGGGGCACACCTTGACCAAGTGCCTGACATGGATACCATCTGCACATGCTCATCCTTGTTTACTGTTTACCTTTCAGATGTGAGTAATCATTCTTACTCAGCATTGCTCGAAACCTGCATGCATAAAGAGGAAAGTATCTCATTCAAAAGGTTTAGAGAAACTGCCAATGCTCAGAGGAACCAATGAAAATGATTTAAACTTTAAAAAACTTCTGAGCTTCTGGACAAAACTGAGGGCTCACCCAAACACATGAGTAGGTGGTTTGGGACATGGAGAGTCACCCTTGCTGCCAAATAGCTGGTCTGTTGACCTGAGATAGTGCCTATCCTTCCTGCTGTTGGAGAGGCTGCCTCTAGAAAATCCCTGTTAAAATGTACACTTACCTGGGATGATGAAAACTACAAAACCTTGGCCAGGCGCGGAGGCTGCATTCACAACCTGGCAATCTGTTTGATACAAGAGGCTTAGCTCTCAACCTGTCTTGACTTTCCACATGCCTTCCTCACTAAGCTTAACCATTTCCAGCTTTTGGTTTAAAGTGAGCGATGTGCTATTATTCCTTTCACTTGAACACTTAGAGGTCACTGTAAGGTTATTACCTGGCCTAATTTCAATACTGTTATGTCTTAGGGAATAGGGAGGCCCAAGGAGAGGAAGAGAGACAGGGGAATGGCCAATCGGTGGAGCAGTCAGAACACACACAGCATTTATCGATTAAGGTCAGTGTTTTATATGGGCGCAGTTCCTCAAAACAATTACATCACTAATCACAGATCACCATAACAGTTATAATAACAATGAAAATGTTTGAAACTGTGTGAATTACCAAAATGTGACAGAGAGACACAGAGTGAGCACATGCTGTTGGGAAAATGACACTCATAGACTTGCCTAAATCAGAGTTGCCACAAACCTTCAATTTGTAACAAACACAGTATCTGTGAAATGCAATAAATCGAAGCACAACAAAGCAAGTTATGTCTGTATAACTTCCGTCTTGATGTTGTGATAGTTATGAGGTAGGCAGAGAAGGTATAATTTTTCCTTTTTTATCAAAGAGGAAATATTGGCTCAGATATTAAGTGGCTTTCCCAAGGTTACATCCCAAGTTATTGGAAGAACCATATTCTCTTTTGACTCCTGATCCAGGGGTCTTTTAACTATATCACTTATCCATGTCTTCCTTTCTGTCTTCAATGGAGATGCAAATGGTTGGTTGCCAGCACCAGCAGAAAAAACAAAAAAAACCAAACCAAAACAAAACACTACTTATGGTTTTCTTTTCTTTTCTTTCTTTCTTTCTTTTTTCTTTCTTTTTTTTTTTGAGACAGAGTCTCACTCTGTTGCCCAGGCTAGAGTGCTGTGGTGTCAACTTAGCTCACAGCAACCTGAAACTCCTGGGTTCAAGCAATCCTCCTGCCTCAGCCTCCCTAGTAGCTGGGACTACAGGCATGCGCCACCATGCCTGGCTAATTTTTTCTTCTATTTTTAGTAGCCCAGCTAATTTTTTCTATTTTTAGTAGAGACAGGGTCTCACTCTTGCTCAGGCTGGTCTTGAACTCCTGACCTCAAGTGATCCTCCCTCCTCGGCCTCCCAGAGTGCTGGGATTATAGGCGTGAGCCACCAGCCTTCTATGGGAAGAAGATGCCATCTAAGACTTTCATAGCTAGAGAGGAGAAGTCAATGTCTAGATTCAAAACTTCAAAGGACAGGCTGATTTTCTTGTTAGGGGCTAATATAGCTGGTGACTTTAAGTTGAAGTCAATGCTCACTTACTGTTCTACAAATCCTAGGGCCCTTAAGAATTATGCTAATTCAACTCTGCCTGTGTTCTAGAAGTGGAACAACAAAGCCTGGATGTCAGCACTTCTGTTACAGAACGATTTACTGAATATTTTGATTCCACTGTTGAGACCTAGTGCTCAGAAGAAGAGATTCTTTTCAAAATATTATTGCTCATTGACAATGATCATCTGGTCACCCAAGAGCTCTATGGCAGATCTACAAGGACATTAATGTTGCTTTCATGCCTGTTAATACAACATTCATTCTGCAGCCCATGGATCAAGGAGTCATTTCCACTTTTAAAGACATCTGTGCTTGGATGTTCATAGCAGCACAATTCATAATTGCAAAGATGTGGAAACAACCCAAGTGTCCATCAATACATGAGTGGATTAATAAAATGTGGTATATGTGTACCATGGAGTACTACTCAGCCATAAAAAACATGATGAACTAATACCCCTTGTACTATCCTGGATGGAGCTGGAGCCCATTTTTCTAAGTGAATATCACAAGAATGAAAAAGAAAGCACCACATGTACTCACCATTAAATTGGTACTAACTGATCAACACTTATGTGCATATATGGAAGTAACATTCATAGAGCATTGAGCAAGTGGGAAGGGGAGGAGGGGATGGGTATATTCACACCTAATGGGTACAGTGCATGATGTCTGGGGGTTGCACATGCTTGTAGCTCTGACTTGGGCAGTGCAAAGGCAACATATGTAATCAAAGCATTTGTACCCCCATAATATTCTGAAATAAAAAAAGGGATTACATTTTGTAAGGCTATAGCTATCATAGACAGTGCTTCCTCTGATGGATCTGGGCAAAGTAAATTGAAAACCTTCTGGAAAGGATGCATCATTTTAGCTGCCATTAAGAACATTTGTGATTCATGGAAGGAGGTAAAAATATCAACAATAACAGGAGTTTGGAAGAGGTTGATCCCAACGCTCATGGATTACTGTGAGAGATTCAAGACTTCAGTGGAGGCAGTAACTGCAGATGTAGAAATAGCAAGAGAACTAGAATTAGAGGTAGACCCTGAAGATGTGACTGAATTGCTACAATCTCATGATCAAACTTGAACAGATGAGGAGTTGCTTCTTATGGATCAGCAAAGAAAGTGGTTTCTTGAGGTGGCATCTACTCCTGGTGAAGATGCTGTTAAGCATCGTTGAAATGACAACAAAGGATATAGAATATTCCACAAACTTAACTGATAAAGCAGCAGCAGGGATTGAGAGGTTTGACTCCAATTTTGAAAGAAGTTCTGTGAGTAAAATGCTATCAAACAGCATCACAAGCTACAGAGAAATATTTCATGAAAGGAAGCGTCAATAACGTGACAAACGTCATTGTCATATTTTAAGAAATTGCCCCAGCCACCCTAACCTTAGCAACCACCACCCTGACCAGTCAGCAGCCATCAACCCTGCGGCAGAACGCTCCGCCAGCAAAAAGATGGTGAAAGACTTGCTGAAGAATCAGACGATTGTTAGCATTTTTTAGCAATAAAGTATTTTTTAATTAAGGTATGTACATTGTTTTTTAGACAAAATGCTATTGCACACTTAGTATACTACAGTATATTGTACATATAACTTTTATATGCATTGAGACACCAAAAATTTGTTTGACTTGCTTTATTGCAATCTTAGCTTTATCGCAGTGGTTTGGTACTGAACCCACAGTATCTCCAAGGTATGCCTGTATGTGAACATATTCTCAAAGAATTAAGCCCCCTTCAAAGATCAGCTCTTTCTTATTTTAGAAAAGCCACATGACATTCTAAAAAAATCCCAGACCTGGGTTCAAATTCCAAAGATGCTGCCTGCCAATTGAGAGATTGGGCAGGGTCAGCTTTTAGCTCCTTAATATTGGAAAACTGTGGAAGTCATTTCAGTAGCACGGAATTACTTGATGGCATTAAAAAAGCTAGTGTAGACATAGTCCCCAACACAGAACACACAGGTAATAACTGTTTGTCTTATTTTCCTCTTCCCTTCCACAATGTCTGCATTCAGGCAGGAGAGGTGGATTGGTCATTGACTAAAGAGAAAACAGATGGTTAATGACAGACGCTGTGGAATCGTCTTCCCCTGAGATCACCTGAAGTGTATACGCACGGTCTGGGAACTTCCGGGAACTTCCGTAGCACTTTGTGAAACCTAGTTATGCAAGTAATAGACGCAGACTGTCGCTGACAAAGCTAGTGATTAAAATACTCCTGGTTGGCTGATAAAGTTCTGTCTGGAGTCTTGTTTACCTTTTTGATTACTGTGGTTTGTGATTGCAAGTCTCCAATGCTTTCTTTTTTTTCTTGATCAAGATATAAGGGTTCAAGTTGTAGATGTTTTTGTTAAAGCAATTCTGTAAAATTCCTCATCTCCACTGTGCGGGCGTGTGTGTGCGTATTTTTCAATTAAGCAAATGTTTGTTTCTGAAAGGGCCATACACTGAACAGGTCCCAGCATGCGGCTCTCGTGTTATCTTTCGTCCTATTTTGTCTCACGTTAGTGAGCTGTGCTGTGGCCAGTCAACCGTATGGCTTTGAGGGGTTGAGAGGCACGATTTCTGCACAGAAATAGGAAGAGATATTTTGAAATTAAATTGCTAACAAAGATGAGAATCCTTTGTGGAATCTGGAACTTTGGAATACTTCCTGTCATGTCAATTAGACCAGCTTTGACTCTTAGGGTCATTCCGTCTCTGGAAAGCAAGCCCCATCCAAGTTCCCAACCCCTGGGGCTGTGCGTCAGGAATCCCATTATCCTGTGAGTTCCCTGAGTGGGTGAGGTGGCCGAGGAAAGGAAGCCATGCTTGTGGTGGTTTCATTTCTAGCTGCTAGGACAGTGCTTGGAAATGAAGTGCTCATTTTTTGTTTGTTGAATAAACACATACATTAGCATCTTAAGTACCTTCTTCAGGTTTGGAAAGCAGAAAATGGACAACGGGAAAGTAGATTCTAGGTTTTATGGTTGGAAATGTTGTTTGCAGAGTCAGTCATCATATCAATATACTTTGCTGGTTTTTTTTTTTTTTGTAATTTTTTTTTTAATAAGGAAGAGTGAAAGCAGTTTCTTAAATTTTATTTAAAGAAAATTCTAGCACTTCGTATTTAGCAAATTTCACCTTGGGAAATTTCAGTACTGATGTAATTGCTTCATTTTGGGGGGTGTGAATCACATGAGGTGACTTTTTTTTTAGATTGTATGTTCTAGAGAGATAAGCCTTTTCTGAAATAAATGTCTGTAATGAATGTTTTGGCTTAGGCTACATGAAGCCAACATCTCAAACATTTGTTTGAAAGGCAAGAGTTACCTTCCAGCCACTCTTGCTGACCTAGGGAAGAGACTCTATGCATCTGTGGTTTAAAAAAAAAATGGGGACAGAGGCTCTGGGTCGAAAGATCAGACTTAGACTACTGCTTTGACACTGCACCCTTTTGCTTCTCCTAAATTTTCGGCTTCATGGAACTGAAAAAAGAGCTAATGACTGTGGCTCACTGTCAACAATTCTGGAAGAACAGTGTTTTTATTCAAGCCCAGATTAAAACGTGCCACTTTATATTTAAAGAGCAATTTTATAAGCTAAATACGAAAAAAAAAAACCCCAAAACTTCAAGAAGTATTTCTTCCAGTTGAAAGAATTGTGAAAAAGCTAAAAAGGCACTAAAAATTAGAGTCACACTGTTGCTGAGACCTGGGGAATGGCAGCATTTCAGAGTTGCGGGCCTCAGTTCTTCTCTAACAAGGTAGACGAGGGTAGTAAAGAAAATGTTAAAAAATTCTGGGCTCCAGGTAGCTACCAAAAAAGGCCTGCAAAGTCTAATGAAGGTCATTCCCACAGAAGACACAAAGTGCTCATTTTGTCATACATAGAAACATAATGTTAGTAATAATTTTACCAAAAAGCATTTTTGGTACCAATTAAAACAACTATATTTAAAATGTAAAGCAAAATGACAATATCATAAACAAAGAATTTTTCATTATTGCACATTAAATTTTAAGCAAACAGAATGATTTTCATCTTGATTTGTAGAACTCAAACTAATCATTCGACTCCTTTGCCCCCCTTTTTTGGGAAATCTTGTGATTCTGGGCTGAGTAGTGTTAACTTTGTGAAAATTTGTTGTCTTGTGTCATTTCCTAAATCATTTTTTTTTAAATTAGCTTTAGTTAAGAGAAAGAACATTCTGTATGATGAGAATGTTAAAAGATAAAGTTAACTGGATTCAGAAAACCATAGATTCATTCTCAGGTTGTATGAGCATTATGTCCAATTCATCAATGGCTTTACTTTTTTCCAATTTTGATGATTTTACCCAAAGCATTAACTGCATTCGTAATGATTCTGATAGGTCATTTTGATGATTTTCTTTTCTTTTCTTTTTTTATTTCAGAGTATTACAGGTGTACAAACGCTTTGGTTACATAAATTGGCTTTGCACTGCCCAACAAGTGTGCCCATACCCTGGACAGTGCGCACTGCATTCGTTAGGTACGGATTTACCCATCCCCTTCTCCCCCCTCTCACCTGCCCGACACCCTGTGAATGTTACTTCCCACATGTGCACATTAGTGTTGATTTCATACTGGGATTTTCATCTATTTGAATGACTTAGGTTAGATTAAAGGTTACAAATATGGCCGGCAATTTTACTTGAAATTGCACGTCCATCTGTGTTGCTACTAAAGACGTTTAAAAGTGATGAGCACTAAAGTAATTCCTTTGGATAAGAACTACAGCTGTTTCCAGCCTGAGCAAGAGTGAGACCCCGTCTCTACTAAAAATAGAAAGAAATTATCTGACCAACTAAAAATATATATAGAAAAAATGAGCCGGGCATGGTGGCACATGCCTGTAGTCCCAGCTAATTGGGAGGCTGAGGCAGTAGGATCGCTTAAGCCCAGTAGTTTGAGGTTGCTGTGAGCTAGGCTGACGCCACATCACTCCATCACTCACTCTAGCCTGGGCAACAGAGCAAGACTCTGTCTCCAAGAAAAAAAAAAAAAGAACTACAGCTGTTCAGAGAACCGTATTAACAACAAGCTGAAATAGGCAATACAAAATATTTTAGGTAATCATTGGATTTCAGTGTAATTTCAGCTAGGTAAATATTTCAGTGTCAGGAAACTTGATTGAAAAATCAATTTTGCCTCGTCATTGAAATAATGACATTGCTATAAAATTATGCATACTTGGGCTAAAGATTTTTCCTTGGGTGAAAATGGTTAAATAGCAAATATCAACCATTGTGATAGCTCCTGGCCTTTGTTGATGATATGCAAGTCTTCTGAATCCTTTCACCTAAAAGTAAAAAAATCAAATACATTTCAGAGATAATCTATCTCCTCAGGATGAAAAATGTTAAAATTTAATATTAAAATTCTTGACTGAGGTAAGTCCTCTATAAAGCGTAGATTCTGATGTCAATTGTCAGCTCTTCCCATCCACCTTCCTTCCTTCTTTCACTCCCTCCCTTCCTTCCTCCCTTTTCCCCCTCCCTCCTTTCTCTTCCTGTATTGAGTATATAATATGCCCACCATGTGTTGAACATTTTTCTAGGTGTCAAGGAATCAGTTTAGTTTTGATTTCAGTTCTGGTAGAAACAGCAATAACAGACATGCCTAAGATTGGTTTTGAAGAAATTTCTACCTACCTATATAAATACAGCTCTAGAGTTAGGTGGAAGTGACAGAGAATAAGCCAAGCCTGGGGCTTACTCCCCTTCCAAAGATATTTCCAGGCTAAATTTGCCCATAGGAACCCCAGCTCATCTTCTACTGTAGCCACCCACACATTTCTCAGCCTTGCCTAACCCAAAGACTGAACCATCATTCCAACTCCCTGAACACAGGCTGCTATTTATTATGTCCTGGCAGGCAAGGTGAAATCCAGCAAGTAACACCTTCCTTGGGAGAGATTCCCGTCTTAGGTGTGACGTGCAAGCTGACAGCAGAGGCTGGGGGACATCTCTGCAGTCGTCCCTGCCTCCCAGTGCGTGCCGGTACTCACACCTGCAGGCAAGCTCCTGGTGAATGAAGTCCACGGGAGACCACAGGGACAGGACACCACCTTTGGAGCAGAGGTCTGAGCAGACAGCCCTGAGACAGAGCCCAGTCTTGCAGGCTGACTGTGTCTGCAGTGGCATGGAACTATGAAAGCTTCAGAATGGAGACATCCTGCCTTTTTATTTATTTTTATAGAAGGAAGAAAGTCAGCGTGTGGAAGACAATGACTCATACACTTTTGCTGTGCTGCTTGGTGTTTCTTTTGCCTATAGAGTCCTGTAGGACATTATGCCAGGTAAGAAAAGGGGAAAGCGTGGAGGAAAAGACTGGTGGGGAGAGCAAATGGACAAGAAAATCCATCAGTTAACCAGCTCTCAGTTGCCTGAGATAGGGAGGAGATGGTGAGAGAGTGACTGGCCCAGCCAGGAGAAATTGCAGCCACAGCTAACCAAATACCATTTTAGCCAATAACTAACAAATTAGTTAGTTATTGTTTTGTTAGTTATTGTATTGTTTCTGTCAACTTTTTCCCATAAGTTCCTGAGATGCAATGATGCTCAAATGATTTAAGGGTAATACACTCTTCTTTCCATATCCTCTGACGGTGGAGCTTTCAGTTGCTCATAACCAGGGTGCTCCCATTTCCCGAGGGGCACTTGAAAATGTGGGGGTGGTGAGGGTTGACACAATGACCCGGAGGTATTAATGGCATTTAGAGGCAAGGCCTAGGAATGGTCTGGCACAATGAAGCATTGTTCCACCTGAAATGACAATAGCATCTCCTTTGAGAAACCTGACAGTGGACACCACGGACAGGCTAGAGGACCAACGAGCAACTCAGGTCATCAATGGTTAAGCAAGATCTAACTGGGGTGGAGCTTGTAGCAATGTACTGCTTTAAATTTTGTGGACAGTGAGCCCTATGGCTCTTTCTGGAATACTTTTCCTCATACTATAAGTCATTTTAATTTCCCTATTAGTCACTTACTTAAAATAAGGTGTGGAGAAGCTTTGAGAAAGAGAGTATATAAAAATGTTTCAAACATCTTTGAAAGAGAGTATTATTATTTGACCACAAGGTCTGGAAGGGAGCTTTGAGACCAAGTGGTGAAGCTCCACTCCCTTCTTTTATAGATGAGGAAACTGAGTTTCATGATCTGGAATGTGACTCACTTGAAGGACACACCTACCGTACCTGCTTAGCTACAGCGCCAAGGCCAGAACCCCTGTTTTCCGACTCTCAGCTTCTTGCTCTTTCCATTTTAATGTGTGCCTTCTTAACAAGAGCCTCCTTGGGAAAAAAATGACTTGGGAAGTTCTGTTTGGGAGTTTTTCAAATGATATTTACTTTACTTTCTAGTTTGCCCTTGGATGGGAATCTTTTCCATCCCGTACCCGCCAACACTAAACTGCTACCTGGTTTCTGGGAGAAGTTAGAGACCCCTTTGCAAAGACCTTTTTCTGGAGGCATTCCAGCCCCACAGCTTGGTACTATTTCCTCCCTCCCTTCCATTCCCTCATCCAGAATTTTCTACAAGAGACTGTGAAAAGCAGGGAGAGCATGTGAGGTTGGCTTTGTTTTAATTGATTATTGGGATTCACCTTACCAGGAACATTCTATCCTTTTCTTCTCGTTATACGAGTTGCTGGATGCTCAGCTGCTGGGGACTGTCCCCCCGCCCATCTGCTTGTGCACCCAGGTGGCTCAGCAGGTTTGAGCAGGTGGCCAGCTGGCAAGTATCCTTTTTTTTTTTTCTTCACAGTATCAGGTTGGGAATTGTTGGTATCTGAAGCCAAAGTGTCCATACCAGATGTCAGCCTAGAAATCAAATGAGCAGAAGAGTTGTAGATGATGTGATTTGGCAAATTAGCTGGGCAGAAATGAATCAGATCCTTCACTTAAGAAGGCAGAGTTTCCAGAACTCCTTGTAAACAGCATACCATGACTTTCTGCCCACGTACCTGATTAATAAAATGTGACTACACTGGAGTTTGTTTAAGGAGTCGAGTATCATCTGGAGTTGTTGACTTCTAGCCATATTTATCATAGTGTATGGAGACCAAGGTCCTGACAAGATGGGTTTGAGTGTCTTAAGATGCCTGTACGCCCTTCCACACATTCCTTCTTCTTGTTGCACTTGGACATAGGCTGGCTTTTCAGAAAGAGCAGTAGTGTAGAAGTTAGAGAGCTAAGTTCTAGCCCCATCTCTAAGAGTAATTCTCTGCATGGCCTTGTGCAAGTCATTCCGCTACCAAAGCAACAGTTTCCTTATTCATAAAATAAGGGGGTTGGATTGGGTGACCTATTAGTCTTCTAAAACTCTAACAATATTATTTTAGCATTCTTGTTTAGTGGAAAAACTTTAATTCTTCCACTTAAATAATAAAAAGCTTCATTCTCTTGACTATAAGATGAGAAGTCATCTTACATCAGTGATTTCAAGGATGCTGTGTTCCATGAATCCTCAGTGATACCTTCTTGACCTTGGAGAGACCCCCAACTTCTCAATTCAGATTCTTCTAAGTTCCTATTTGGTAGAGAAAAGAGGCAATATTCAGCCTTGTTTCTTGATAGCAGAGAGAAAAACAATGTAGAGAAGAACCCCATGATTTGACATAAACCCCAAGAATTAGTCACACAGCCAGGTCACTGAATTTTCAGTTTCTTCCCCAGTGGCTTAGATCTTGGAACCCAAGGTGGAATAATTGGACCGAGGCTCTTCCCATCCACTACAGGACACTCTTCTGGGGCAGAAACAGGAAAACTGAGTCTGCTTCTCCTCATACACACATATACACAAGCACATATATGTCAGCATAGACATACATCCTACTATGTATATATACACATACACACATACTAGTATGTGTATATACACATACACATATATGTATAAGACCCTGAAATAGCTTAGAGAGATATAAAAAAAAGCACAGTACATAATCCATCTTCCTAAGGAACTTATGATTTAAGTGAGAAGATAATATGCTCATATAAAAAAGCATATTAGATAGCAAGTCAGCAGATCAGTTGAGTACATGCCAAGCATTGAATGGGCAGTGTGGTCGTATGGATAGTAAGTCCGACAGGAGCCAGAGGAAAAGATGTATCATTTATAGAACTGGATTGGGAAAGAGTTTTTGGAAGAGGAAAACTTGAACTTTGTATGTAATCAACACTCAGTAAGTTCATGTTCAGAATAATAACAGTAGCTAAATCTTAAATAGCACTTACACTATTCCAGTACTCTTGTAAGTGTTTTCCATAGATAAGCTCATTTGGTCCCCATAAAAGTGCTCTAGGATAAGTACCACACAATTATAGTGCTATAGTTCCTACCCTATTTTATGGATGAGGAAACAGAGGTTGAGAGAGATGAACTTTCCCAAGGTCTCGAGTGATGGTATTGAGATTTGAACTCAGGTGGTCTGCTTCCAGAGTATGTCCCTTGTCCACGATGTGACACCTTCTCAGGGAAAGCTCAGGTATGGTCTGGATGAGTGGGATAGAGAGGGGGTTCTAATTGGGAGAGGTGGGAATGCTCATGATAGGGAAGCGCTTTTAAAGAAAAAAAAATACAAAATTAAGGGGAAAGTGAATATTTTCTTAGAACGAGAAAAGAAATCACAACAAGTTTCAAATTTAGAAATAATGATGAGTATTACTTTTAGTAATTATTTAGCATTATTCAGTAATAAGTTCAGTAAAATAATATTTTTATTAATTATTCCTACATTTTTGACTGCACACTTGTATGCCCATGATTTTGTAATTTTTTTCATAGAGAGAATAGGAAGATTATTCAGGCTTCCTTTAGCTCTGCCAATCAACTTTGTTTCTTACTATTGCTAGTTTAGAAAATTATCTTTCAGTTTCCCAGTTCCTTATTAGTAATGCCATGTAAATATATAGGACTGCTGTCAAATTTGGAAAAACTTCTACCAGGTTTCTTTCATATGTGAGCTGCAAGGGATCAGGGCACTTAGAATTTTCTTGTTGTGTGACTAATTATAAATATAAATACTCTTAGAATTAATGCCACCTATGTGTTGATATCCTCATTGTAATGCAGAAATGACTGGAAACTATATAAATATATCCTATTGAATCCAGACTTCATGCATCCCCAAGTCAACCTTGTCCAGATTCCATAAATAGGTACAGCCTCTCTAGTGATACCCCAAATGAGGGAGAGTAGGAAGGAGGCAGAATTGGAATGGCAAAAAATGGTGGCCTTACCAGATGGTGGACGGTTAAAAGATTGCACTTTTGGAAATTTAATAAAACATATGATCATGTGAACACATTGCTAGATCCTCTCCCAGGGCTTGGAAGGGGCCCATACAAGCAAGGGACTCTGAAGCTTAACCTTCATTAACTTCGTGCTAAGTCCACCTCTGCTCATAACGTGTTTCCTGGACAGAATGTAGGTCATCCTTGCTGGAGAGAGAAGGGGGTTCCTACTGAACAGCAGTGGAGAGAAAGCTGTCCAGGCTGATGGGAACATGGGGCCATGGGCCCTACTTCATGGACTCAGCGTTTGGTGGCCCTGCTGGGATCACAGCTTCAGATGTGGTTGTTCGTCTGTGACTAAAGTGAGCTCTTGAGCTGGCATATTGACAAACGATTTTGACATGAATTTCGGTTTTCCCTTTCTAGGCTGCCAACAAAAGCAAGGAGAAGGTGTCTGCCAGGCCACACGGTATGTTGGCAGCGGTTACTAATCACATGGGAGTTTTGCTGTTTATCTGTTATAACAGAGGCCCACTCTCAGCCCTGTGTCTCATGGTGTGGCAGATGGAAATCCTTGATGGCTTGCATTTAGACACTGATTTTTTTCCCCTCATATTACATTGTACCTTTGACCCAAGCCCTGTTACTCTCTCTTCCCAGCCCCCTCTGCTCCATCCTGGTCTGAGAGTTGTTTGCCATAGATCCTTTGGATTGAGCTGACTCAAACTGGGGCAGTAGCTAGCACGGGTCTGGAGAACTCGTTAATGATGTAACCCCTTAAAGAGTTCTGGGGTTGGGAGGCTTCTAGGGCAGTGGATTCCAAACTAGAGCTAATCTGGGGCACTCCAGGGGTCTGAGGAAGTACTCAGGGGTCCCTGTGGGGGTGTGAGAGGGACCCTCTTCCTTCTTACTTCCACTGGGGCAGTTCCACTTTTATCTATTTTATACATTGGAGTTCAGGATAAGATTTTGTTGGAAACAATAGGATTTTGTTGCTGAAATACATGATGACCACTGATCCATTTCAGTTTTCCTCCGCTTTACAAAGAAAAGACATCTGATGTCCACAGGATTTATGTGCCTTTGCTGCAGTGACACCTTGGCGGTTCGCCCAGTGCAGCCCTGAGCTCAGACCTTTCTATCTGATACAGATGCCTTTTATTTTCCCAGGTGTATGCAATGGTGTCTGCCTGGACAGTTCCTACTGTACTCAACCTTGCCCTCCAGACACTCAGGGAACTATGGGGTTTTCATGCAGGAAAAAGAAATGGTACAAGATCACGGATACCTGCCGGACTCTTAATGCCTTCAACATCTTTGAGGTAATATCCTTTCTCTGGTTACATGGATTCTAACGTGGGCTCTGTGAGCTAAGTGGAGTCTCCAGTTAGTACGTATTGCCCTCAGTAAGAGAAAGGAAGAGCACGAGGCAGGCTGGCATGTAGGTGCATTTGTATGTGAATATGTAAGCACCTACCCGGTTCCCCCTCTATGCATAAATGGCATTGTGACCTTTGGGCTGTAAAAGTTTGTGCTTAGTTCTCCACACCCTGCCACGACTTGAAGGCACTTGATCATTTAGGTTTGAGCTAGAAGAGGTGCCTAGAATTGTCATGGTCAACTTCTCTATCTTCAATACTCCAAAGCCTCAGTGCCCAAGTATCCTTCACTGACCAGTGGCCTTCCCGAAAACTTGACAGACAGGTGGGATTTGGACCCACCCAGACCTGCCGCATCATAATCTACATTTTATCAAATCCCCAGGTGATTTCTGTCCTCTTTAAAGCGTGAAAAACAAGGTGACCTAAAGGGAAGGACTTTTTCAGCAAACTAACATATTTTCACATACATACACTTAAGTAATTTTACATTTTAAAAATCAAATTCTAATAAATAAAATCAGCTCAAATGCTATTTCTTTCCTTTTTGTTGCTTTTTCTCCTTTTCTAGTAGGGGCTTTACCTTTCTGAAGTTCCAAATTCCTTCAGAGGAGTCTATGCTTTGGCATTTCTTTTGTCTTAGGAACATGCCCAGTCTCTGTGGGGAGTGCCGGTGGGTGGTATAACAGAAGTCCCTGATGAGACGGGCTGTCTACCCCTAACATTTGGGAGGCCTGAGCAAAGATACACATGGAGACCCACACACCATACGCTTTAAGATTTAAATGCTTTAAATCAAGCTTATAAACTGCTAAGTAAAAATATATTCTGTCTGCCTCTTATCTCAGACTCCATCCTGTACCACAAGGGCAATGGACAGCTAAGGTCATACATCTATAACCTTGATCACAGGTTCCCCTTGACCACCTCTCAGGTCTAGGGGTGAACACACTGGTGGCATGGTCCCTCCTTGGCTGGACAGACTTAGGGAAGAAGCCCATGCAGGCCCTGCAGGTGGACTTGGAGGTGTTAAGCAAGAAATTCAGGTGTTCAGAAGCAGGGACATAGGCCCGAAGGAGGCATATCCTCTAGGCCCATGGACTCCTTGCCTTTCAAAAGGGAAAGCTGGATGAGGCCCAGAAAGGGGTCCTCTAAAGCAAGGGTCAGCAAACTTTTTCTACAAAGGGCCAGATAGTAAATATTCTAGGCTTTGTGGTTACATGGTCTCTGCTGTGACTATTCAATTCTGCTGTTGTAGCATGAAAGCAGCCATAGACAAGACTTAAATGAACGAGCTGGCTGAGTTCCAGTAGAATTTTATTTATAAAAAACAGGCAGCCAGTTACATCTTATCTGGAAATAGTCTGGACATTCAATGAACATCCATCACTTAATCTATCTTTGCAAAACTCAAAGGGTATAGTTACCAAAAAGATTTGAGTAAACCCCCTCAAGTAAATATCTCATAAAACATAATCATTATTGAAGATTCATTTACAAACTTTTACCCCATTCATATCCATTCACTCTTAAGAATTATATTTGGAAAACTTTATGAGACACTAGACAAATCTAGCTACATGCCAAGCTAAACTTTCTATCAACCAGTTTTCCATTACTGCATGCCAGGCAAGTATCATAAAAGCAAGAACTCTAAAGTTAAATATGTGTATATTTTGCTGATAACTCAGAAGACACAGCCATTCCCATCAAACCAACAATATTAGATTTATCCCATCCACCAAAAGATTTTTAAGTCATGTGAACTTGAAAAGCATTTGGGCTTATGTATGAGTAATCATTTATTTATTTATAAGCCAGTTTTTTACCATGAACACAATGTACAGACAGACAAGTGTAGGCATGTATATACATAAAAACACAAAGAGACACAAATAAAAATCCTATAGCTTTAATTTTAAAACTTTAGCCATGAGTCAGGTAAAAATACAATGAAAAGGCAATTGGATTCAAACTGTGTCTCTGTAAATGGAACAGGCTAAAATTTATCTGTCCCCCATGGCTAAAGCCCTTCCCAAATTTAAAAAAAAACAGGGTAGCAGATTTACTTATCAAGCAGAGAGAATTTAAGCTTTTTCAAGAAGGAGTTTTGGTGCGTTAGAGGAAGATTGAAAATGGTTATCAAGGTGACACAAAATCATAGAAATTTATCACAAGATTTTACAAAGAAACATACAGATGAGCCTAGAGAAAATTTAGAAACCTTTTCTAAATAACCAGCTGAAAGAGTGAAAAAGAAGGGAGTAAAGGATAAAGCAGAGGTGGCAAAAAAGGTGTAGAACAGAGGTCCCCAACCTTTTTGGCAATGGTTTCATGAAACACAATTTTTCAGCGAGGGGGTTGGGAGCTGGAATTCTGGCGGTGATGCGAGCGATGGGGAGTGGCTATAAATACAAATACAGATGAAGCTTTGCTAGTTTGCCCGCTGCTCACCTCCTGCTGTGCGCCCCCCTTCCCAGTTTCTTAACTTTCATGGAAGACAATTTTTCCATGGATGGGGTTGGGGGCGGGCAGCAGAGTTCTGTGGCCTGGTCTCTAACAGGCTGTGGCCCCGTATGGCCCAGGGATTGGGGCTGTCAGGTGTAGAAGACAGGCAGTGGGCTAGTGAAAGAAGGGTCTCCCAAAAAAAAAAAAAAAAAAAAAGCAACAAACAAACAACGACAACAACAAAACCATGCAGCCAGCCTGGGACCATAGTTTGCCACTCCTGCCTAAAGTGTGGGAACTGGAGCCCAAATCTGTGGGAGATACTGTCTATCACCCTGTCCAGTCATTCTTCTATCTTGGTGTTCCAGTTAATTCATTCAAATCTATTTCAGAATTTCTATTTTTAAGATAGGCTTATGTCTCATGCTTTGCCCATCAGGAATAGTAAAAATAAGCTTAAATGGCACTAGGAATTTGCATATGTACAGGATATACGTGCAGTACATACAGACAAAATGTGTCTGAAGTTGTATGCTAAAGAGGGTAGCTGCTATTTTGGGGGAGTGGCTTAAAGAGTAGGCAGTTGGGAACTTGGGAATTTTATGTTGTGGGTCATGCACATATACTTTGGTATTGGTCAAGTTATTTCACAGCGTATGTGACTTTGAAAGTGTGAAATAGAAAAATATTTTGCAATATACAATTGTGTAATAAGGCTGTCCTAAATTTTAGTAAAAGTACTTTTACATTTAACACAAAAATAAAATAATAAAAATTTCTTTCTTTTTTTTTTTTTTGCCATATTTTAGGAGAATTTATACACAGTTGAATCATTTGGAGCAAGTATAAGAATACATGAAGATACTGGAAAGCCTGAGACCATAACAGATATGTTGTTGGAAAAGTGTCCAAGAGATTTGTCTTGCGTAATTAGAAACATTCAGCAGTCTCCCCGGATACCAGGAAACATCGCTGTCATCGTGCAGCTCCTACACAACATATCAATGGCGCTATTGACAGATGTTGATGAGGCAAAGATGCAGGTGAATGGCCTTGAATACTTGGTGGCGTGTTATCCTGGTGGGAAAGGAATGCAGGCTAGCTGGATATTCTGTGAGCTTCGTGGGGGCTGGGGACCACCTCTTTCACCTCAATATTTCCAATGTCTAAGCAAAACAAGTGTTCAATACATCGTCATTGGAGAAAGAATGAATAAATGAATGGAGAAAGTAAACATGTTTAATCAACAAACATTTATAGAGAGTACTTACTTGGTACTGTGGTGGACATTGGAGTATGGTTTTCCAATGTCTATTTTGGCTCCTAAAAACATGTAAGAAACATTGTAGTTCCTGCAGAGAGAAAGTCTTTTCTTACTTTTATTTGTGAGTTGCAACAGTTTACTAATGGAAAAATAATTGAATGCAAAGAAAACGGCCACACATCTCTGTTGCAGAAATGGGAAATGGAACTGGATCCATTTCTTTTGTTTTTGATCTTAAAAGCAAAGGATAGTAAAAAGCAGATTCAACCCCTGGGGTGAGTTTCAAAGTTAGTATGTTCCTGTACAAGGTCCTGCAACACAGTTGGGATTTGATATTCATAGATGTTAATTTCATGATGGGTACTCTGACCAGGGGAAGCAAATTGCTAGTTTGGTCCAGGTGTGAAGTGGAATGGATGATGGACATGAGCACGTGGAAGGCTGCCCACTTTCGTGTCTCCCAGGAAGGCATTGCCATAAATGGGAGGAGACAGGGCAAGGCATTCCCTTGTAGCTCTGTCCTCTAACTGAAACGTCAGTGTGCATGCAGGTCACTAGGGATCTTATGAGGATGCTGATTCTGGTTCATCTAGTCTGGGGTGGGGCCTGAGAAGTTCCCAGGGGATGCCTAAGCTGCTGGTTGTAGGACCACACTTTCCAAAAGTGAGTTTTGACAGTACTGGCAGTTTCAGAGAGTGGCTTCAGTATTAATGCTGGTTCTTCATTGGCAGAGTTACAGCACCATGGCCAACCACATTCTTAACAGCAAAAGCATCTCAAACTGGACCTTCATTCCTGACAGAAACAGCAGCTGTGTCCTGCTACACTCAGTCAATTCCTTTGCACGAAAGCTATTCATAACTAAACATCCCATTGACATATCAGATGCCTTCATTCACACCATGGGCACCACCGTATCTGGAGACAACACTGGAAAAAATTTCACTTTTTCAATGAGAGTTAATGATACCGGCAATGAAGTCACGGGGAGGGTGCTGATCGGCAGAGATGAACTTCAGAAGGTGCTCTCCCCTTCTCAGGTCATCAGTATTGCATTTCCAACCCTTGGAGCCATTTTGGAAGCCAGTCTTTTGGAAAATGTTACTGTGAATGGGCTTGTCCTGTCTGTCATTTTGCCCAAGGAACTTAAAAGAATCTCATTGATTTTTGAAAAGATCAGCAAGTCAGAGGAGAGGAGGACGCAGTGTGTTGGCTGGCACTCCATGGAGAGCAGATGGGACCAGCAGGCCTGTGAAATGATTCAAGAAAACCCCCAGCAAGCTGTTTGCAAATGTAGGCCAAGCAAGTTTTTCACCTCTTTCTCCATTCTTATGTCCCCCCACATCTTGGAGAGTCCAATCCTGACCTACATCACATACGTAGGCCTGGGCATTTCTATTTGCAGCTTGATACTTTGCTTGTCCATTGAGGTCTTAGTTTGGGGCCAAGTGACAAAGACGGAGATCTCATATTTACGCCATGTGTGCATTGCAAACGTTGCGGCCACCTTGCTGATGGCTGACGTGTGGTTCATCGTGGCTTCCTTTCTTAGTGGTCCAGTGACACACCACAAAGGATGTGTGGCAGCAACATTTTTTGTTCATTACTTTTACCTTGCTGTGTTTTTCTGGATGCTTGCCAAGGCACTCCTTATCCTCTACGGAATCCTGGTTGTTTTCCATACCTTGTCTAAGTCAGTCCTGGTGGCATCTCTCTTTTCAGTGGGCTACGGAGGCCCTTTGGTCATTGCTGTTGTTACAGTTGCTGCCACTGAGCCTGGCAAGGGCTACCTACAGCCCGAGGCCTGCTGGCTCAACTGGGACATGACCAAGGCCCTCCTGGCCTTTGTGGTCCCAGCTCTGGCCATTGTGGTAGTGAACCTGATCACAGTCACACTGGTGATCGTCAAGACCCAGCGAGCTGCCATCGGCAGTTCCATGTTCCAGGAAGTGAGAGCCATTGTGAGAATCAGTAAGAACATCGCCATCCTCACACCGCTGCTGGGACTGACCTGGGGGTTTGGGATTGCCACGGTCATCGATGATAGCTCCCTGGCCTTCCACATTACCTTCTCCCTGCTCAATGCATTTCAGGTAAGTCCAGACGCTTCTCACTTCTCCATGAGAGAATCTATGGACAGGTTTTATGATCAAGAACCTGTGGCATTAGATTTCTATATAAAAGACAATAGATTTGGAATCACATATTGTGTAAGGAAATAAGCTTCTGTTCCAGGAAGATCTGGGTTTGAATCCTGACTCTCTCATTTGCTGAATGTGTAACATGATCTTGGGATATTTACTTAACTTTTTCAAGCCATATTTTCCTCATATACAAAATGGTATGAACTGCTCACTTTATATACAGGTATTTGGAAAAGGAAATGAAATGGTGAATGGGAAAGTATCAAGTACTAAAATGGTCTAAAGATCATTAACAGCCTAATAATAGGCTGAGTTGATATGGTTTAGAAATTAAGCAATAACATCGTCCCAGAAATTTAGGTATGTAACTGGAGGTACTAAAATTTGCACATTTATTATATTTCCTTCCACTTAGAATTTTTAGTTACCATTTGAAACCATCTTATTTTAACAAGGCAAGCTAAAAAGAGTGGTGGTAAAGATTAAATAGTTTCTCTTCTCGTATCTCCTGTGAATTAAGCCATGTTCACAGGTTCATGTGTACCCTTGCCAAACTTCCTATATTGTTACATAACATAGGGGTTAAAAAAACAATATATATTATTATGAAACTTGATTTTACACTTAACAATATACACTAGAATTATTTTACCAGGTTACTATGGATAAATATGTCTCTAAAGGCTGCATAGTATTCCATATTCAATCATTTTCTTCTTGGCTGAAATTTTTTTCCATTGGTTACAGTGTACCAATGAGCCAAAGTTTATTATATTGAATATTAAATAGGTAGGTAAAAACTAATTGAAAAGAAAGCTTTTATTTTTTTCTGAAAGTCTCTAAAAATATTACTTTTTCTGAAGGTATGCAGTAGCCAGTAAGACTATTTTCAAATAAATGTTTTACATAATTGATAATAGAGATTTTAAGTCAAGTATCTTCTCATTTTTCTTTTTCAAAATTTATGTATAAATGATTTCATTTTCTAATAAACACTTTGATATCCTGGAGAACAACCTTATTAATAATAGGGGTATCTCACATTTTGAATCTCCTTTTCTTTTTTGCATTTTTACAGAAATGTTAATTGTACCCTACATTTGTATAGCTCTTAGTAACTATCAATTGTCTTATGCATGTTTACAAAGCTAGTCATTGATAGGACTGGGGGAAAACCCCAGTTTTCCTAAATTTCAGTTCAGCATATCCCATGCCTGTTATTCACCAGCCCTTAGTGAGCTTGTGACTTGCTCCAGAGCATTTTCCTTCTCTCATCTGCCTTGAGGCCCTTTTACCAGTGATTTTTGTTTTGGACCAGGCTAGGAGCACTCAAATTTTAGTATCATGAGCACCTTGACCTCTCATCATAGGACCAATCTGTAATTTCAATTCAGTTTCTGCCTTGACTCCTGGCAAGGAGCCGATGGGGCCCCTCTAAGCGCCAGTACCTATGGGGCACCAGGAACCGAGAGCAGGGAGCTGGGGAAGGCCAGGCACTAGGGGCAGGGGATGGACGTTAGGCAGTGCTGTGCGGTACCGGGCCTGTGCTGGCTCATGGGAGCTGACTGTTATATTTTTAGGCATTTTGTGAGCTGGTGATAAACACAGTCATTAATAAAAATTAAATTACTAATATAAAGACTTGCAATTAAATAAATTAGATTAAAAACAAAGGTGAGACAATCCTCAAAACTCATTACTTCCTGATTATTTGTACACCTTTTCCTATGCTCTTGAGGTTATTTGCATCTGTGGTATCTGTGTGGTGGAAATTCTGTACGGTGACATGCGACTGCCCATCTTTTCTTACCTCTGTGCTCAGTGATGTCCTGTTGCTAGATCTGAATAAGCCACAGTGGGAGAGTTTAATCATAGGGATTGGCAAATGCTGCAAATTCAGAGAGTCAGTTATTGCCATATATTAGCATATGGCTGGATCGGGGCATCCTGGGGAGAGGAGGAGGAGCCGTGGGCCTGCTGAGGTGGGAGACCCAGCGGTGGGGTGGGAAGAAGCTGGAGGAGTGGGGTCTCAGGGTGAGAAGAGATGAGGGGCGTCTGAGGCTGATGTAGCAGACGGAGAAGAGAGACATATCGGGATGTGCCGAGGATGTAGGAGGAATACTCCTTTTTTATATATTTATTTATTTATTTTTGAGACAGAGTCTTGCGCTGTTGCCCGGGCTAGAGTGCCGTGGCGTCAGCCTAGCTCACAGCAACCTCAAAGTCCTGGGCTCAAGCGATCCTCCTGTCTCAGCCTCCCAAGTAGCTGGGACTACAGGCATGCGCCACGATGCCCGGCTAATTTTTTTTTTCTATATATATTTTTAGCTGTCCAAACCATGTCTTTCTATTTTTAGTAGAGACGGGGGTCTCCATCTTGCTCAGGCTGGCCTCGAACCTCTGACCTCCAGCGATCCTCCCACCTCGGCCTCCCAGAGCACTAGGATTACAGGCATGAGCCACCGCGCCCAGCCCGGAAGACTCCTTTAAAAAGTTCCTGGTCTTATCCCTGTGGCAGTGTCTCCACTGGTTTTAAAACTCAACCATCCCCTTTACCATATGGAAGTTTTATTATGTAGTCAGTTGCCAGTTTGCCTACCCACCTTGTCAATCCATAACTTTTGGTTGGTATCCTCTTTTGTATTTACTGAGAGTAATTGTGGGCTGGGTGAGGCTTTGAGAACCCCTTATAGCCGTCTTGGTGGGAGAAAAATAAAGCACATATATTAAAACCTGGGAGAACACATTGAGATTTACCTGCTCAAATTATGCTGTACCTACTAAAAGAAATGCAAAGAAGCTGCTACTGGTGAATTCTTTTTAGGTATATTTAGGTACTAAACTTTATGACTCATCTTTTATACAAATCTTCTAAATGATATTTTGCATAATTTTCCCCGAGGTAGCATGGACCAATAAAAAGTGATTCTAGGGGAGTGTTTCCCTGGCTATACAGGTGCACGTTGCATAATAAAGAAATTAAACACACACACATATACTCAAATACAGACACCACATTTATTGTTTATTTTGTGCCACGCAATATGCTAAATGTTGCAGTTACAAATATAGACAGTCCAACCCTGAGGCATTTAACACCTTACGAGGGGAGAAATTTCTCTTAGTCCTTTAGCCAAAGAATATTAGCCATTAGCATATTTGTGGAGGAAACATGCTAAAATTGTGGTTCCCAGATCTCTTAAAAATTTAATTCTTGGGCCAAGTTCGTGGAGATTCTGATTTAAAATTTATTCCTAGGACTAAAACCAGGTTGGGATGTATTTGTCCCAAGCATCTTTGTAACAATGACACTTTGTAACCTATGGGACCATGCCAACAATGACATTTTCTTAGCAGACACGATGACAGAATCCAATGATTATCTTGAAGGCTGAGTGTCACAGAAGAACAATCTGGTAAGAGCTACACAGGGACCAAGATTTTGAGTGTTTGTTGGACTAGCTAAATTGAAAAGTATACTTTAATGTGGGGGACAGGATTATTTTCTGTACGCTGGTGCCTGTGAAGTCCTCTACCTGTCATCTGAGCTTTTACCAAATAGCGGTAGCAGTAGGTTTAGTATTGTTCTTGCTGATGAACACCAGGTGGTAACATCTTTCTGTTGTCAGTTGTATTAAACCCATGTGTCTTACCAGGCTTCCTGCTGGGTGAGAGTTCATATTCACTTATAAAATCACAGCAGCTTAACAAGGGGAATGCCTAGGTAAAAAGCCATTATCTCACCTCCCTTTTCAGGTGAGCCACGACCCAAGTAATTGCACGTTCAAGAGACATTTTGTCTGATGAATGTTGCTATCATCACTTTTTGAAAGTTGAATCTCTGAGCTTCCTTTTTTTTTTTTTTTTTTAAATCTGAAAGATGGGACACCTGCCCTTCCTTCCTCCGGGGTGATTTTGTGCCAATGTACGTGGAGAAAAAATAGTAAAAAAACCAAATGGACTAAAACTGTAGAGGAACAGCCTGCTTTTGACTTTATGGGGTCTTTCTTTGTATGCATAATAAAAGATATAAAAGCTAATTAATTTCCTTTCTATCACCATATTAGGAGTGTCTGTTATGTGTTTGGAAACTCAATCTATTTGATGTTTTACCGATTTTTATGAGGATGTGTTTATTTCATTTTTCTTTGCAAATTTTATAATATTCTTTTTTGTGGATGGGAGAAGGTTGAGGTGTTATGGGAAGCTCGGCATAGCTGTTTCTGCTTTTTTCTGTGACGTCTCTTTCCTTATTGTTCTGGGACGGCAAGGCTGCTGTCTATTGCCTAACATCTCTGACTTTTGGATTATTATATTCTGATGAAAGGTACAGTTCCTGCTAAATGCAAAACACTTTTATTTTGTCCAACTTTAAAAGAAATTTCTAAAATATTCCTGTATGAAGCAGGGACTTCAGTCTATTTGCTTTACAGAGGTATCCCAAATGTCTGGAACAGTGCCTGGTACCTGGAAGACAATTGATATTTGTTGAATGAATGGGTATAGGTGTTTTTTCCTAAAAATGGGAAATTAAGGTATTTAATAAAATCATTTTATTTTTACCAAAATAGGAACTGATAATAAATGCAGTTATTTATTACCATAATTATTTTGTAAATAGCCCTTCCTTCTTCCATTTTTCACAGGGCTTCTTCATCTTGGTGTTTGGAACAATCCTGGATCCAAAGGTAATACACGTAAATTCTTGTTTTTTTTTTCCTGCATTATCAGTATTTGGCCCTGAAATGCTCACTTGTGAAGACTACTTACTGAGAATCTTTCAGCTCCGTCGTTTGTGCAGACGCGTGAATAGGGCATCATAACTGCTCTTCACAATGCAAATGGCATCTATCACCTTTTAAGCTTCTGTGGAGCTAAGAATCTTATGTACATTAGCTCTAATCCTTAAGACAATCTTGCATATAACTATTTTCAGTTTTACAGATGAGGAAACTGAGACTCAGAGTGAATAAGTAGCTTGCTCAGGATCTCTAGAGAAACCTACTCTGATCAGTTGAAGCAGAAAAGGAATTTATCAAATCTCACGATATTGTCTTTGGGAAGGGCTCTCTTTGGCTTGGGGTCTTCACTCTAGGCCTGGTAGAAGTTCTGTCTTCACAGTCACTGCAGTCTTCAGTCCAGGAACAGTTTCCAATGCACAGCACCCAACTGTTCCATTGGTGATACTGTCGCCCCTCCCATCTCTGCGAGGCACAAGTATAACAGCTCACCAGGCCAACGTCAGGCTGTGAACACTTAAGCTAGAGATGCTGCCCCTGCTGTCTGGGGATCACCTCCACCTTGCCTGTCCCGCCCACTGGCACCTGTTTTTTTGCATTGTCATGTCTGACTGGCTGGGCTCAGGTCACATGGCTGCCTTTACCTTCAGGGTTGGTTGGAAGAGTGAGTTCCTGACTTCCACCTTAGAGAGCAGTAGACTTGGGGAAGGAAATTCTCCAAATACAGTTGAGTATCGATAGGTGGTGGATGGTGAAAACAAATAAAAACCAAACAAATGAGCAAAGCAACAAATGTTTACTCAGGCTTCTAAGATCACCCTTTTGTCATTGTACCACACGGCCTCCTGGAATTAGTAGGGCAAACAGTCCTCTCAGGTACAGACGCTGGCATCTTCTGTCAATTAACATAAATAAATAAATAAATAAATAAATGAATAAATTTTAAAAAGTGAAAGGGGACAACACCATGTTGGATACACACACACACACAAAAAAAAAAAAAAAAAAAGAAAAGCACCCTGATTGTAGTTTCTTTTTTTTTTTTTAACTATACTATTTTACTAAGTTACCATCAAAGGTTTATAAAAGAGGAATTTCACAATGGTCCTTTCATTATCTTATGAGGATACCATAGCAACCTAGTAAAAATTATTCAGAGATGAAAGAGTATTAGTCTTGATATTTCTATGCCCAACTGTGTTGCACTGGGGAGTTCCTTGACGCTTAGGAATCCCAGATTCCTCAAATGGAATGCAGAGGTCATGATGCTTCCTCTGCCTTCTCCACTAGAATATGTAAAGAACAAATGCAATTTTGTAAGTGAAAACACATGAAAAGCATTTGAGGTATTGTACAGTTAAATACTGTAGGATTATGTCCTTTTATTATTCATAACGCTACAACTAGTATTTGTAGCGAAAGTGTCCATAGCAGCGTTAGTACTTAGTATACCAGTTAGGTGCTGTGAGATAGGCAAAGAACTCTAAGCCATGGAACCTTCTATCAAGATGGAAACTTCTTACATTTAAAAATATAAGGTAAAAGGTGAATGCTGAAAAGTGTCACAGGACCATATGTGATTAATTGACAAAAAGTTGTATATACTAGTAGTCTTCAAATTTTAGGATCAGTAAGAGTGAGCATTGTCCTTAGATGTGTTCATTATTAATTTAGAAAGTATGTATGAGGTGCATTATGAAACATAGGAGTAAAAAAAGATGAGAACAAAGAAATGTAAGTAGAAGCTACAGTATATCTGCACCAATCCAGATTTGTGCAGTTGACCCTTGAGTGCAGCCCCCAACACTGGGGAGTGCTCTTCCCTCTTTGGAGTCTGCATGTGACAAACAACACTGCATTTTCAGGGAGGGATGAGGCCACCCTGAGCATCCATTGATCTTGAAGACAGAACTTTTACAAGGCATGAGAAGGTGAAAAACAGTTTTTTTGTTTGTTTGTTTGTTTAACAGAAGGGAAAATGGAGAGGAAATAAGAAGAGTGCCTGTATTCAGCAGGAGAGACTTAGGGAAAAGGACAGGATGTTCTGGAGTCAGGGGACAAGAATTCGAGTCCTGGGTCTTTCTCTTAGTAGCTGACAAATTTTGGATGTCACAGTCTTAATTTCCTCAGTTGTAAAACAGGGATAATAATATCTACTTTACAGGGTTGTTTTCTGGGTAAAATGAGATGGCAGGTATGATACATAACTTTAAAGTTATAAAACAAAATATCATTTAGTTATTATTGCTTCCTTGGTTCCATGGACTGTTATTATATTGTGTAGTATTTTTTTTCCTCTAGAAAAGGAGTCTTGAATGATTGACAAACTATGGGAAGTGATCAACTATTTAGGTGCTCCAAAAAAATAATGTCAAAGCTATGTCAAAAAATCCTCAAACTTGTGGCAACTGTTCTTCTCAGCCATTGGGTCCATGTTTAAGGCCCTGAAAATGAGTCTCCTATGCCAGCTCCACCTCTCTCGTCTCTCCCCGTCTCCCCACCTTTCCCCAGACCGCTCAGCCAGGTTACCGACCCCTCCATATCCCACCAACAGGACCAGGCTGGTAACACACTCCCTTGCCACAATATTTGGCAGGCCCAAGCACATATGTTAACTCTTTATAATCTTTTAATTCTGAACTCCTTTTGTTAAATATTCAGATAAGAGAAGCTTTAAAGGAGCGAGTAACCTCTGCCAAATGGATCTCCAGAATATCAGAGGTAAAGCTTTCATATTCATTTTTGCATCTAAAAGTTTGACAAGATAACCATTTAGGAGCTCCTGGCATATGGAGTGTTGCTAACATTATCACCTTAACACTTCGTGGCATGGATTTTTCAGAAGTGTGTAGTGCCTCTGGAGCTGTTCAGATTCTTTCTGGAGTATAGGGAGGGACCACATCCAAAAAGGAGAGTGACGAGGTGGCAGGTATTGGAGGGTGAATCTGAAACCATGTAGTAGGAGAGCAGGTGATGAATCAGATAAATGAGAGGAGACGAGAAGTCTCAGGTTCCCGTGGCAGCCCACTTGTTCTTTACAAATCCAGTCAGTTGGACCACATCCAAAGTGTGAAAATTCCACAGAAACAAATTCTTATCCTACACAAGGAACTTCCTAATAGCCTAATTTTCAAGAGGGGCCGGTTATCATGATTATTGTGATTGTTTTAGTAGGTCAGGGGCCTGTTCAGGGATGTTGTAGAAAAGATTCAGTCATTGGCTAGTAGGCTGGACCATGACATGCCCTTTAACTCATCTTCTATTCCTATAATTTATGTATTTTTTATTGTTTTAGAGACTGGGGTCTCTCTGTTGCTCAGGCTGGTTTTGAAATCCTGACCTCAAGTGATCCTCCTGCCTTGGCCTCCCAGAGTGCTAGGATTACAGGCATGAGCCACCGTGCCCAGCCTATATTCCTATAATTTAGAAACCATTTATTGTTATGTAAAGAATGAGACACATCAGCTGTTCTGAGTGAGGGAAAAACTGCCATTCATTTTTTTTTTTTTAATTTTATATGGTAGCAAAAGGGGATTCAGGGTTGGCCCAAGGTATACCACCAGCAGTGAGAGCAGAGGCAGCCTATAGCTGCCCACACCCACATGGCCCAGGATCAACATCACCCATCACGGACGGCTGTTGTGGGAGGTCTGCGAGGACAAGGGTCTCGGGGCTGTGACCCCGTGGCCCTGAGTGGCAGCATTGCCCTTGCCCCCTATTCCTTGCCTTGCATTCTTTTTTCTTTGATTTCTTTAGCTGTCTTCTTATTTTCTTTCCTTTTTCTTCCCTTCCTTTCCTACTCCCTTTTGCTTTACTTTTGCCTAAACTTTCAATTTTGTTCATAGTCCTTAGTCTTGTAAGTCTGGAAGGCTGCAGACTTCTTTTTCTGCCTTCCAGCTTAAAAAAAAAAAAAAAGAATCAGATTTTACTGAGAGTAGACGTTAATAATTACCTAATGCAGTGGTTCTCGACCTTGACTGCACAACAGAATCACCTGGGAAGTTTCAATAAATGGGGCTGCCTGGGTGATACCCTGGAGATTTTATAGATTTGATTGGTCTTCAGTGTGGCCCAGGTTTGGGGAGTTTTAACAGCTCCCTGGGTGATTCTATATACAGTCAAGGTTGAGAACCATCAGGCTAAAGCCTTCCTGCCGTCTCCTGGCATTGTGAATGTGTGCCTCCAGCAAGCCACCCCACGTAAGTGTTCCTCTTCTTCCTCTCTGGCCTGCCGTGGTGCTCCCAGGAGAGAGGCCTGGCTCTCTCTGTCCCTTCCGAGTCAGCATTGCTCCTGTCCTTATGTGTGTTCTGTAGGGGTCCATTCAGGCCACCAGAGAGAAATTCTGCTCTTCGGTGCTATAAAGAAATAGTCATTCCAGGCGCGGTGGCTCACGCCTGTAATCCTAGCACTCTGGAAGGCTGAGGCGGGTGGATTGTTTGAGCTCAGGAGTTCGAGACCAGCCTGAGCAAGAGCGAGACCCCGTCTCTACTAAAAATAGAAAGAAATTATCTGGACAGCTAAAAATATATAGAGAAAAATTAGCCGGGCATGGTGGCACATGCCTGTAGTCCCAGCTACTGGGGAGGCTGAGGCAGAAGGATCGCTTGAGCCCAGGAGTTTGAGGTTGCTGTGAGCTAGGATGATGCCACGGCACTCACTCCAGCCCAGGCAACAGAGTGAGACTCTCTCAAAAAAAAAAAAAAAAAAGAAAAAAAAGAAATAGTCATTCCGCCCACTTCTCTTTGTAGTTTTACATGAGTGATAAGTCAAAATGATACCAACCACTAATCAGTTGTCAATTGTCTGAGTCAATGATCTTTAATGGTGGCTGCACCTTAGGAAGAGCTAGGGAGCTTTTACAAAATATCATCATCTAGGCTCCACTCAAGAAAAATTAAATCAGAAACTCTTGTGGGTAGGACTTGAGCTTTTTTTTTTTTTTTTTTTTTTTAAAGCTCCCCAGTGATTCTAATGTGCTGCCAGGGTTAAGAGCCACTGGTCTATGTATTAGGTACGTCTATCCTAATTTCTTACAATCCTTCACTCTGCGCTAGCTTTAGGCCACTGCCTGTCCTTAGTTTTACCAACCCTACTCAGAGGACAGAAGTAGGTATATCATCTGTGTTCTCCTCTTCTGCTTTGTAGGGTCCCCAGGTGTCACTCTTCTGTAGTCTGGAGTTAACCCCACCTCTCAAGGTACCTGCTTGGGTATATAGTGTCACTCCCAGCTCGTCAAACTCAGGATCATAAGTGTGCTTGTCTGTATTCGTTTTGTATCTGATGTGATGAATTAGCCTATGCTTATGTGGTAATAATTCTCATAATTCTACCAGTGAGTTAACGTATCACCTATCTTAGGTAACATATACCTAAAACACAAGGGTATCTTTTGGATGCAGGTGGGTAGCAAGAGGATGACTTTAACATTGAAGGTTTCAGCAGAACAGCTGGGGAGGAGCTGTTGAGGTGCTTCTCTCCAATCCATGTGGTGTTTCTCTCTCTCTCCAGGACACTCAATGGCTCCTCTGTTGCTTCCACCCTCCCTAACTAGTGGCTCCTTCAGGAGAGAGAGCCAGGTCAGCCCAGGGAGGAGGGAGATCTCTTATACCTGCCTGTTCCTATGTTTTCAGCAGTTCCAACATAAAAAGGAGAGGAGATGGATAAAGTGAAAGGATAAAATTAATTGCTGTGGGTCACAATTCCCCATGTGCTTTGAGGTACTTGTGATAATTGAAGACACACTAATAATAATCAATGCGATTCTACTTTGTCTTCAATAGAACCTTTCTTCTGAATTCTCTTGTCATCCCACCAAAGGGCCAAGCTAACAAACCAGGATACATCCCTAACTTGGAAGGTGAGTGTAAAGCAAGGGACCTCCATATGTGTGTCATATATGTGACATTTCTTTTAAAAATTGCAATTTGATTAATTATTAGAAATGATATTTTTCTTGATGGAAAGGATTCTCCTATATAATCTATTCTTAATTAGCTATGGTTAGAAATTGATTCACACTTCTAATTCATATTTGTCTTTGAAGAGCAATCTGGCATGTCTGAGAATGCTTGTACATTAGCTTATCTTTAAGAGAGGAGTGGGTGGAGGTGTCACTCTACTTAGCTACTCCCTCTCCTCCATCTCGTCTCTGGTTCCCTATCCCAGAACATCCCAATGATATCGGCAATATCCCCAAATTTCCCATTATGGCCCCTCTCTTTTCTCTCATCTAAAAAGATGAAGCAATTATGATAAACAATATTTGTGAGGCTTTAGGGATAATGTAGAAGTTTATTTACATTTGAAGAGTATCTGAGAGACCCACAAAGACCTACAGAAAAACAAAGTTTAAGAAGGGAGCCATGGGGTGGGGGAAACAGAAATCAAGAGACACATAGACAGAGAGACATGGTGACTTGGGGTTGGGAGAGAGCCACCCAGGTACATGGACATGTGCAGACATGTCTTCCAATCCCATGTCTCAGTGTCCCTCTAGGTCTAGAGAGAAAAGACCAGAGAGGGAGATAGAGGCACCCACATTGAGACACCTACATTCACATGGAGACACACCGAGCCAGAGAGATGCAGGGAGAAGATGAGAGATGCACGGAGAGACCCGAGAAATGCAGAAAGAAACAAAGAGTGACTCACGCAGAGACATATACGGAGTGACAGACAGAAACAGAGACATGCGGAGAGAGGCACTCAGCTATGCAGAGAGAGCCTCCCACTCCTCACCCCCTCACATCCAGGCTCCAGCATCCTTGGTGGCCTTCTGCAGCAGTCCAGGGCTTCTTATAAAGAACGGATCCTTTCCAAGAACAGTTACACTTCAGAGGAAGTGGTCTGGCTTAGAGAAAGACAACGTTTGTAACTCAGCATTCATAGATGATAGAACAAGACTGTTCTCTGGATTTCAGAGTGGCTTAAAGCTGTGGTCCCCAACTCCTGGGCTGCAGACTGGTACCAGTCTGTGGGCTGTTAGGAACCAGGCTGCACAGCAGGAGGTGAGCAGCGGGTGAGTGAGTGAAGCTTCATCTGTATTTACAGCCGCTCCCCTTCACTGGCATCACCGCCTGAGCTCCGCCTCCTGTCAGATCAGTGGCAGCATTGGATTCTCATAGGAGCAGGAACCCTGCTGTAAACTGCACATGCGAGGGATCTAGGTTGTGGGATCCTTATGAGAATCTGATGCCTGATGATCTGAGGTGGAGCTGAGGCGGTGATGCTAGCACTGGGGAACAGCTGCAAATACAGATTATCATTAGCAGAGAGGTTTGACTGCACAGAGACCATAATAAATCAATTGCTTGCAGACTCATATGAAAACCCCATCCGTCAGTGGCAAGTAACAATGTAATAATAATAGAAATAAAGTGCACAATAAATATAATGCACTTGAATCATCCTGAAACCATCCCCCCACCCCTCACCCCTGGTCTGGGGAAAAATTGTCTTCCATGAAGCCAGTCCCTGGTACCAAAAAGGTTGGGGACCACTGGCTTAAAGGGAAGAGGCTCTCCATCTATCTGCCAAGGGGGCTCCACCCAAAGGGGCTTATTGTTCAAGAAAATGAACTTACAATGCAGTTGTTGTGAAGCCTATAGGTCTTGCTACTTGTACATTAAAGCTGTGATTTTCTGTTCTTGACAAGGTCATATATTCCAGGAACGGCAGAGCCCAAAGGAGAGATGTGCTCATTCCTGTGTTCTTGCCTCTGGAGAATATGAAGGAAGCCTCACACACCGCGGTGCCGACGGAGGAGGGCGTGGAGTGCAGAAATGATGCAAAGCCTCTCCGTCCGAGCTGTTCTGTGCTGCTAAACATTTCTCATCTATATATACATGCTGGGCATTTAGAAGGGAACAAAAAGACAAAGTGGGCCATGATTGTGGTTTTGTTGGGGCCTCCATCTCCATGCTGTCGGGTCACCTTTATCCTCAGGAAGAAAGCTCTGGCTCGTCTTGGCAAAGGTGGCCTGGGATGTCACCTGGCTGGATTCCGTGGGTTGCTGAGGGAGGGGCCCTCATGAATAGTCACGAACAGTTGGTCTGACTCTAAGTAGGTCACTGCTGGCTCTTTTCACAAAAGGAGTCCAACTGCTAGTATATTCTACTCCTTCAAATTTAAATTGATTGGATGATCAGCCTGGCTTGGGCTTAGATGCAACTTCTTTGAGCCAAGTGAAAATGTAGAGCTTTGGAACCAGAGAAGATGCCCATTTTAAGTTAAGGAGACAGAAGACTGGAGTGGTGAGTCACTGCTCATCAAGGATTGAGAGAGGTATAAATCCAAGTCTGCTGGCTCCCAGCCCTGGACTTTGTCTTCCCGACCATGTAGATACTGAAGGGCCTTCTGTCTATACCGACAATGTAAGATTAACCCTCACCAACAGTATGTTTTTTTGAAGCCTGAGATGGGGAAGGGGAAATATCATATTTCAAGCACAGAGCTGCTCGTTTTCTTAATCTTTATGTAAACAAATTCAATATTCAAACCAGGTGCCATTTAATAGGAGAATGGTATTGTAGGTAGAAGCCGTTTGGAAAAAAAAGCCCCTTTACAAAGCAAGCACACAGGCAGATGCGACAGAGGAAAACTAGTGGATAAAGGCAGAGGGGTGATGGGCAGCTCCTAATTCTCCTACCTGGAAGCCGGTATTGATGATGTTGCATTACAGACGGGAAAGTGAGGCTCACTGTGGATGAGTGGGATCTCTCTCTTTCTCTCTCTCTTTTTTACTACAAACAATTTTCCTCTAAGTAGGCAAGTGTGAGAAGTCAAAAACATAACAAAGAGATCAATCAGAAGTTTTAAAAAAATGCACCAACCTGGAGAAAGAGTCATCTTTCAAGTGGCATTGCTTATCTCGGGACAACAATAACATCCTTCTTAAATGAAGTCAGAAAGTGGTTTTAATTTGCCGTTTGCCAATATATCTGTAGGGTCTCCTCAAGAGAAGTGCCTAGAATAGGCATAGTCCTGGTTTTGCTCTGTGTAGAGATTTAGGTACAAAGTTTAGTTTTCTCATCTATAAATTCACAGTAATAGAGCCTACCTACCTCATAGGGTTGTTGTCAAGATTAAATGGATAAATGTACATAAAGTATTTAGAATAGTACTTGGCAAATAATAATTGCTTATTATTAATAGAATGTTGATTGTTTTTATTGGAGTACCTGTGAATAAATGCACCCACACAGACACACACAAACATAAGCAAGCACAGAGCCATGGCCCTTGGAGTGACTTTGGAAGTAGACACCCTCATGGGAACTAATTCATTAACTTCTAAATGAAAGAGTTATGCATTTGATTTTGTCTGTTCAACATTAGGGGTGTCAGCTAGCAAAATCTGCTGGGCATACCGTTGAATGAGCCTTTCATCCAAGGTTACCATGGTCACAATACACAGTTCCCTGCCTGAAAAGGGTCCACATCACTGGGCTCTACTCACTGTACATGTGTCTGAGCTCTGCTTCACTTTCCGCCTTCTCCAAGAAGTCTCCCCTGATTCGTCCAACCAGAAGAGCTGATTCTCCCTACTTGATTTCCTATATTTATAATTAGTGCAATTCACTTTACATTACTATTTACGTTATATTGTTTATTTACTTTTGGTCTTTTTGTGTGCATATATATTTTTTTCCCAGGCAAGATTATAAACCTTTGGGAACAGAGTTACTCACTTGTATTACTACATTACTCACTTTTGTATATCCATAGTGCAGAGCGAGGTGCCTTGTGTATAGAATATGTTCAATAAAGTCCTTTGATTACACAATCACTTGTTACTGGCTTTTCCAATTCCCAAACTACCCAGTACTTAACTATTGACCTAAATGGAACTGATCCATTTCCATAAATGACCTTCATTGCTGTAAAATGTGTATCCAAACTGCTTCTCACTTACTTCTCCTTATTGTCAGCATTTTCCCCGGTAATATCTACATGGGGGCTTGTGTTAGATCTCTGGGGAAGGAAGGCCTGTAAATAGAAGACAGCAGGATTGGGATGTGTGGGACTATTTGGTGGTGAGCGGAACAGTCCAGACTGGCTACCCCATCCCGTCTTCTGTGTCTGAATTGCCCACAGCCCTGTAGAGTCTCAATAAGAAATCCTTGTCCCAATCATTAAAAAACCAAAAATTTCTACAGTGCTAAGTTAGGGCTTAGATCATGATTTACTGATCAATTGATCAGCCAATTTTCTTCAAGTTCAACATCAGTACAGGCAAAAAAAAAAAAGCAATAACGTTTAAAAATCATCCACGACAGTGGCAGGACTCTGCAACTTATCACCCTAATTACACCAGCGCAGTAGAGGCAACACAGAGTCTCATGTGATCGTCGAAGACAAAGATGAAGACCTGAAGGACAAACAAGTGAGTCACTTTAATGGATTTGCTTCAGACAAGAGAAACCTGTAATTTCTCTTAGGCGTGCTTCCCGGACCCATTGTGGAGTGAATCACAGCCTTGCACAAGCCTAGAAACTGTGGGCAGCTTTTCAGTTCTCAGGCTGCCTTCTCACAACAGGCGGTCGGTTCTCACTGGGGCCTCCTGGACGTCCCTTTCAGAAATGGGGAAGGAGGACCATGGCCACTGAAGGGGGGCTGTGGGAGGTGCCAGAGTGCGTGGGTGGGTGCACATGATGGGGGGGCACGATGCCGGGAGCTCAGCGCCCACCTTCCTGCTGGGCCATTCTCCACCTCTGGGCTGCTAGATCTACTTCCTGGATGCTGTGAGTACCTGTCCCACGATACCTTTTTCCTATTGAAGAAAGGATTGTTTTTGCATATATACAAGAATGGGGGAAAGGGGTGATTTATGATGGCGTTTTCTGGAGTGCTTGATTCTCCAGGAATCTTCCCTGACATTATTTAGAAATTGGCTAGCTCAAAGTTGGGGTATTTCTTAAGCCTCTTTTACATTTGTTTTTCTTTAAGAGTCATTTGTCAGGCTTTCATTGCTCACTCCTAGGAGTGAAAATGCAAAGCACCCTGTCAGGCAAATAGAGGCACTGTCCCTGCATTGTCCCCTCACTTGGTAAATTTCAATTCCCATCCTGTAGACTGAATGTAAAGCTGGATGTTTTCTAAAAAGCATTCTTTAGTAGTTTCTTCTTTTAGTGAGCCTGACAAGACTTTCTTTATACCAACTTAAAAGGAAACATTTCCTCCAGTTACTGCTAAAACCTGTTTGCAAAGGCATCTCCCTCATTTTGAGGGACCAATAGTTTGCTGTCTGAAGGTCTGTGCTCCTTATACTCTGAAGACAATCGTGAGCTCTAAAATGTTGTGTCATCCGGTGCTTTTTCCCCCATGTCAGCACTCCATGGGCTTTCTATATGGAGCAGGGCAATTGCTGGGACTCTCAATTTCTTTAAAATTGTATATGTATCAAGATAGTTGGTGAGATGTCTGGATGCCTCCAACTCTGAAATTATGTTTTTTGAGACCTATCAGCTTTGGATCCAGCTTCCAATTCTTAGAAAAGGCACTGAGCTACACAGAGATCGGCTGGAAGCCATGTAAAATAGCCAAGGATGAGACATTTCTGATTCTAATAGAACTTTTATATTTTTCTTTCCCCCAAGGCTCTGTATGAAGCACCTCATGCATGGCAAGGGAGAACCGCTAAGAGTGACTGAATAGATTCTATTATTGAGGCCAAGAAACAAAAACAACTCATTTAGCTGTCTGATGTTATAGTTAGAGTTCTAATTACACTGCTGGAGTAGATAGAACACACAGTTATGGAATTAGGCTTAGAAGAACAAAACACACATGCACACCCCAAAATTCGAGTTACCTCACTCTTAAGTTCCTCGCCCTCCACTTAACCTTCCTGCATTGGTCGCTCTCATGGGGCAGTGGGATTGGCCCAGGGGTATGAGGTGAGCTGCCGCCTAGAAGGTTTGCACATGAGTAAGAACAGGCCCTCCCTCTCACCTTGTGGTGCAGCGGGGTGGAGAGGAACTCTTTGGGAAAGTGTTCCCTTGGTGTACAAATATTCCCAGGCCACTCTCCTTAGGGCGTTTTGCATGAAGAGATTTGAGAGATCACACCTTCCGATGCATTCTTTCCTGACTACGCTGACAGTTCCGGGCTGAACTTTTTTTACTTTCTTTGGGAGTCCTGATGCCAGGCCTCACTCCGCATGTTCAGATGGGTGGGAAGTACTTCAGTCTGTGTGAGTCATCTCCTACCATTCCATCTAGCATGTTTCTGAAATAAGCTCCAGGACCCAGACAGACTAATTGTTGTTTTGAATTCCAACTCATTCAGAAATTCAGCTCTACGTAAGTAGAGGGAAGATAGGATAAACAGGAGATGGTGTTCAAGAATAGCTAGAGTTGTATGGGTCTGTCCAGGGAAATAGTGTTTTATCAGTTCTGACTTGAGACAACTTTGGAAAAAAGATGCATGCATTGTCTTGCCACCCTCTTATGCCCATGCAGACATCTCTAAGCTAGCGTGGCATTATTTCTTGCTCAACCTAGATGGGACCTCCCAATCGTTTTTTACATATGGCTCCAGGTAGTACAACAAAGAGAAGGTCCACAGTAGGCCTGACATTAGGAAGCATTTCTACCTAAATCACCAGGTTCCAAAATTACCCAGAGTTGCAAATATGCTCACCTGCCCCTCTAAGACAGAAAAGTTGTCTTATGATTTTAAAGCAAGAAACTTCAGATGCTGGCATCAGTCTCTACAGGAACTTCCCCGTTCATTCACTCATCCAGCAAATGTTTCCTGAGTGTCTATTACCGCTTGCTGAGTGCCGAGGACAGAGAAACATCAGGTGTTCTTCTTCTGACTAATGACAACCTGATTTTATTTTATTTTCTGTCTATTCCACTAGGTGCGGCCTGATTTCTCTCATCCTCTGAGGCTAAGAGCACTAATTCTTTCGGCTCTGTTGACCCATTGTGATTAGGATCTAGGCAGCAATGTGCGAGGTACTGATTACTATAAATTCTCTGGGTAGGTAGGTCCTTAGAAACATTCCCTCTAGGACATTGGGTCTAGCTGCATTTTCCTTTCAGCCTCTGAGGCCAGCAAATGTTATTTTCTTTTTGTCTTTGTAATGACTATGTTATCGCAGGAGCCTGACTTGCATTTGGCAGCCTAGAATTGCTGTTTATTCTTGTGTGAAAAACAAAGGTGGATGGTAGTGAGTAATTCACACTTTTATAAAGATAAGAAAGAGGGTGGTAGTGGAAAGGGGGAGGAGGCATTTAGGGTATGACTTTTACAGGCCGGAGAAGCTGCCATTCTAGCTGGCTTAGGTGCTTTTCTCTCTGAAATAAGTGATCTTGCAGGCACCTTGGGAACAAGATGTGGCACTGCCCTTACCAGGTGACTAGTATGGAAATTGGAGGGGCTTCGTAAATGACAGACAACTCTTTACGTACCTCATTGCCACAGAGAGCTTCAGGCAAGAGTGGTTTTGCATCTTGTTTTCTCTTTTAAATCTCCATTTCTGAATCTGTCCTTCTCTCTCCTTGTGTTCACCCCAAGCTTTAGTGTAAGCGACTTAAAGGGTTCCTATGGACATCTTAGCATAGGGACTGACATTAGGGAGATGCCCCAAAAGTGCATGTGAAGCATAAGTCTGTATATATTAATGTGTTTCCCTTCAAGATAACATTTGTCATGGGATGGCAGCCTTAAATTCCCCAAAGCATTTTTGATCATCAAGTGAATTTGGTAAAACCTGGGTGAAATAGTCTTTTTACTGTAAGAATTCTCAGAACCTTTGGTATGCATGTGTGTATGTGTGTGTGTTGGTGGTGGTGATGATAACCGTAATTTCCCAAACTGATTTGACCATGGAACCCCTTTATCTTTTATGAGACCAGTGCTCCACAGAAACTCATTTTAGGACAGAGGCCTTGGTCACATACAGCAGACACCAAACCCTATATCGTTGGCCTAGTACAGCAGGCAGATTTCCCAAATTCAAAGAAAATTTGTCAGTGTATACAAATGTCCTCAGGGTTAAATTTTTCTTCTGTTCTATTTTCTTTAACTGTTGGTGCCTGCTACAAATGGTTGGCAAACAAGTGGTAGAGATCTTCCCAACCAGACGTTTTTCTGACACCACACTCAGGGGGTTTCTAAAGGTTGAAGATTTATGAAGACACAATTTGTTGATAAACTGAACATGATGCACAACCAGAAGTCATTTAACGTATAAAGGTAATTAAGTGCAATAGACTTGCAACCACTCTGGATTCTCCACGTAGGATAGGATCTGGCAGGGGCTCCACCCACTCTTCTCTAGACACCGGAAAGCCCCTCCGCCAGCCCCCGGTGAGGCCACAACTGAAAGCTGCTTCTGTCCACACTGCCCAGGTTTTGTTAATGTCCTTCTGGACAATCCACACTCCTCTCGTCACATTTAATTTAATGTTTAGAGTTTGCATCCTTGCTCTTTGTCTCATTCTTTCAAGAGACAACCTACTACGTATAGACATGTGCTAGGTACTGGAGAGGTACTTTATTTGTATGTGCTGAAACTTTTTAGTTTGGAATTCAGGAAAACTCCAAGTTCACTTTGATTAGTAAGTCTTTATCATTGGTAAGTCAAGAACATGTGCCATTGCTTCCACCATTCAGGTCTATAAAATATCAACCACTGGGGATGAATGATGCTGCCAATGCTTGTTTTTTATATTTTAATTCTCCATTGTTAGAGTCCCTATGCTCTGCTCATTCTCTGCTCTGCAGAGGACTCTGGCGTCTGGCCTCAGCCACATCTGACTTCTGCTGGGAAGGATCCCATTCGACTTTTCCTGGTGAGGAGAGAACCAACCCAATCCGGGCCGACCTGAAAAAATCTATTTGACCCATCTCTGTCAATCAAACTGGACAAAAATAAGAATGCTATGACTCCTCTTGGGTAATGTCATTGAATATTCTCTCCCGACATTTGTAATAACTCAAGTAAATTTGCCATCTAATTATCATCCCAAATGGTATGTAGGTTATATATACACCAGACTATAATAACATGAATGATCAAGTAGCAAATCAATTAACCAAAACTCTTCAGCCCATTGTGCTCAGTTTAAAGTTTCTCTGTCTTATGATCATGCTTATGTTTTATATTAGGTGTATATGTTTTGCTAGTACCATTTTTTTAGTTCATATGAATATATGACATGTATCGCTATTTCATAATGTTCCACCAAGAGCATAATAATCTACAGAAAATGCCATGGCTATTGGATCCTCTACTACCTGAACACTTTCTAACTGTAGGCAAAACTCTTATTTTGAAAACAATAAACAGTCAAAGTGGCCTTTCCCCTGAAGCCTCAGACAGTGGTGTTATTGTTTATAAACACCTCCCTTTGGTGCTCCTTCGCCCACTTCAGATCAGTCCTCCAGGTGGAGAAGGATTGGGTTTACCCTCAGCACCAGACCTATTATTTGGTCCTAAACGTAGGTATCTTTTCTCCCTGATACATATACCTTGGGAGGGAGATTTCAGTATAATTGTGAAGAATAGCAAAGAGAAAGGATCAAAGTGAGCAAGTTAGTGAGAGAAGTGAACGATTTTCAACCCGATGATCAAAATAAATCTTATAGTCTATATCTCTGTTTTTCAAATTGCAGGTTACAATCCATTAGAGGCTTGCAAATTAAACTTAGCGGGTGGCAACCAGCATTTGAGAGAATGTCAAATAGAATAGAGTGGGATATAAGATAAAAATATTGGACATATCAGAGTGTCTTGCTTTGTAGATAGCAAGGATAAGTATTTTTACATAATTTTTTAAAATATAGAAATTACACATTGTTCATTTTTATGTATATGTATCTGAGTATGTGTGTGTATATACACACACACACACACACACACACCCCTGTGTATGTCTGTACCTACATAGTTATAATGTAAGGTCGGTTTCTTACTGTGCCATGGTCAAAAATTTTTGGAAGCCATGGTTGTATATGTGAAACATATGGGTACTTTTAAGACAATTTATGCTGATTCTTCTGGTATTTTCTTTTGTGATTATCAGTTAAAAATCTATCCTAAACAATACTGATATGGCAAGCTGCTTAGTGTGCCCATCCAACAATTTATTGCCTACATGAGAACTTCTTTCCACCCACACTGTGAGCTCATGCATTCTGTACACATAATCCCCATACCTAGGCAAATCCATTACCACACTTTCTGTCATTCTGCCATGTTCCTTTTCCCCTGTTCAGACTTGCTCTACAAGATGGTGTTGTAAATCAAATTACCTACCTCCTGTTCATTGGTTAGAAACTTTAACTCAGGATTTGGAAGTATTCCTGTAAGTCCCTATGGCTTGTCATCTTGGCTGAAGACTCACTGGACTCATGAAAGTCCATCTTATGCTTGATTCCATCCAGGAAAGGTCTGATGCCAGATCAGTGAGTTTTGTCTGCTCCATGGACACAGACTGCCTTGTGAGCCTAGATGGATTAGAGTTAGTTAATCTCTACTAGAGCATAAGGGAATTTATGTTTGCTGATGGCTTAGTCTCTGCCTGGCTTTCTTCACTAGGTGCAATGTGCAAGTGATCTCTCTTCTCACTATTGGGTTGACTTGTTTGTGTTTCCCGCTGAACATCCTTTATGGAAAAAGCATCTTTTATGTATGTTCCCCCGGCATCTGGTATAGTTTCTGGCAAATAAGAGGTACTTGATAAATGTTGGTTGGTAGAATGAATGTTCATCTACATTTTATGAAATGGATGCAAAAATAGGCTCAGTAAGAGTCAAATACTCCATCAACAGTAGAGATAAGATTAGAATCTAGCTCTTGCTAACTCTAAAATCCATGATATTTTCATTTTGCTGTATTTGCACATCCAAGAAAACCATTCTAAGGAATTTTGTTACCAATAAGGGGTTTGAATTACTTCCATCCTATATGAAAGTATAATGGTTATAATCATGATGATGTTGATACATCTCAACTGTTATAATGATACTTTCTTAGATATTTGACTTTGAAAGGTAGAACTATCAAGAAAAAGGCAAGAAATAAAGATATGGTAAAAAGAAAAGAGAATTATCTTCCTGTGCTTCTGGTTTCTCTGTACAGTAGTTCATTCATCTATAAGAGGGAGTCTTGGTGCTTGTTCCAATATTGTTCCAACAATCCAGATAATTGTGTACATTAATTTCACTTTAAGTTACTTGTCTCCATGTGCCTAGAGAGATAGTATCCTCTAGGACAGTTGTTCTTAACTGGGGGAGATTTTTCTCTTCTAGGGCACATTTGTCAATGGCTGGAGACATTTTTGGCAGCCACAGCTAGGGAGTGGGGGTGCTACTGGCATCTGTTGGGTAGAGCCCAGGGATGCTGCTAAATATCCTATAATTCACAAGACAGTCCCCAACAACAAAGAGTTATCCATCCCCAAATGTCAGTAGCACCATCAGTGAGAGACCCTGCTACAGACGTTAAGAATGGCTCTCCAGCTGGGCCATCTGGGTTGAACTCTTGGCTCCACCACTTTATATCTGCGTGACCTTGGGCTCATAGCTGCTCAACTCTTTGCGCCTTAGTTTCCCCATTGATAAATTGAAGTTAGTCATGGTATCTTACATCACAGGATTAAACGAGTTATGATAAGAAAGTGCTTAGAACAGTTATTGGCAAGTAGAAGTTCTTGATAAATGTTACTGTTAAAGAAACTTGTGGATTAGATACTAAGGAATGATGCTCTGGTGAAGATACATATTTCCTGATATTTCCATCATTCCTGTCTTCTGATATAGAAAGGTCAACAGTAAAGAGAAATTATTTGATTTTTTTACATTTTAGCTGACTTGAAAAGCAGATATTAGTGTCCTTTCCTGGGGCAGGTTGATTTGTGTGACTATCTCAGAGTACCAGTGGATTCACTAAGTGGCTGGTTAGCTTGCTAAGCCCTGTGTTATTTGTATGAAGTTATCACCTTCAGCTGGATCTACCTTCTTTCTCTATTGCAGGTGAAGATCCTAATGCATGAAAATGAAGTCCCAGGCAACCATGATTTGCTGTTTAATGTTATTTCTGGCCACAGACTCTTCCCACTACAGATCCAAGATTCACATAAAAGTAAGTTTGATCCATTCCTATGTGGTCCCAAGAGAAATCCCTCAGTTCCCCCAGAGGGCTAGATTTCTGATAAATGTTCAAATGATTACAACTTTACTCTTGCTGATGGTAACTTTCTAAAGAAGGGAACAAAGAAAATTTGAGAGGTGGCAGGGACTTTCCTGGGGAGAACAGTACAGTAGAATAATCACTTTTCAAGCCACAGAGAATGTAGACAGGCAGCCGTTGAGAGAAGAAAGTAGTACTAACCTGGCACTTGAGCAATTTAGGTTCAGATGTTAGCTTTACTTCTCACCAGTTGCACAAGTTGTCTCACTTTTCTGAGTCTTACTTTTCTAATATATAACATGAAGTTTCTAAAATATAATATTTATAGTCCTTTATAGGCATAAAAGATTTGTGATCCTACTACTGCGACCTAGTGATTATTCTTAGTATCTGCTCATTTCTTCCTTCTGAGGATATGCAGTATCAGGTGCAACACATTAGCTCCATTTCATCCTTACAGTTAATACAGTCAGAGAATAGCTAGGTGGTATAATTGTCATCCCTGTGTTCTCCTTGGATACTTATACTTCCCAAAGGTGTACCAAATCCAACTTTACTTTCAGAGCCCAAGTGGCCACCATTGAGGTTCTGTCCTTCATCGGAGGGCAGCATGTTCTCTGTGCTCTCATCCATGTTTTCTTCAACAAGTTCCTGCAATACCAGCACATGGATCTGCTGCAGTTTTCTTCATAGTCACATGGAGTCTGTAAGTTGATATGAGGGAGGAGAGTCCCACAGTAAAGAGGACCTTTGGGAATTTATGTTTTTCAGGTTGGAGATAGATTTCGTAATTCTGAAGGGAAACCCAAGACTGGAAGGATACAAGGTATGTGGTGACAGAACGGGCTTCACCCATTTGGAGACAGGGCAGAGTAAAGGAAGGGCACTGATGTGGCAAGCATGTCCCCAAACCACAGGTTTTCCAACTGAATAACAATCTCTAAGAAGTCTTCCATGTTTACCAGCATTGATAGATTTTCTTACAATTATCCCATCATCAAGGACACAGTCAATGAAGCCAGTTGGCAAATATTCACATGTGCTCTAGAATAGTAGGCAAGTGTCCATTTTCAAACTCAAAGTGGAAATCTGTTCAAACTAATGAGCTAACAGGAGGCAGAAAAGGAAAGAGGACAAGAATCACTTATTCCTTTATTCAACGTATTTTTGGACTGCTTAATTGTATGCAACATGCTGGTGCTGAGAGGTCAATGAAAGCAATGTAGGATGGGTATCGTGGTGATGAGACTGGTTGCTCTTGAGAAGTGAGAAGTAAACTAAGAAGGTAATTATTAGTAGTAATAATCACATGGCTCTCACCCAAATAGTAGGGACAACTGGCTTCTGCACAGTCTGGCCAGGTATATCTTTGGTGGCAAATATATTTCTATATAGATGTTGAATTTAGAAAGGAGAGTGGAGAGAAAGGTAGCTAACATTTATTGGGCATTTATGACAACACAGATCTAAGTGTACAAGGTGCTGTCTCATTCAACATTTGTAACAACACTGTGGCATCACCTCCAAACTATATGGATGAAGAAATAGGTAACTACTCTGGTTCATTCACCTGCAAAAATTGATATACTTGGTAGATGTCAAGGAAAGATGCAAACCCCCTTGTTTCCTCTCCCAGGAAATGGCATAATTCACAGAGCTCTCCAAGCCATAAACATGGGTGTATTCCTTGACTCTCAGCCAACTGGTCACCTCATTGTGTTGATTTCAACACTCTAATCACTCTCAGCATCTTCACCTACTTCTCATTCTCCTGCCTCTATCATAAGGCAATTCTTCCTGAGAATACTTCAACAGCCTCACTTTTGGACTACCTGTCTCAAGTCAATCCACTCTCACCCATGGGCTAAATTTGGCCTGTCACTAGTTTTTGTAAATAAGTTTTATTGACACACAGCCACGCCCATTCATTTACATATTGTCTTTGGCTGCTTTCACACTGCAAAGGCAGAGTGGAGTAGTTGCCACGGAGACTTATGTGGCCTGTAAAGCTGAAAATATTTACTCTCTGTCTAGGGTTGCCATATTTAGCAAATAGCAAATAATAATGTAGAATGCCCGGTTAAATTTGAATTTCAGATAAACAATGAATGATATTACATGAGTCATACGTATATTAAAAAATTATTTGTTATTTATCTGAGCATTTACAGTTGACCCTTATTATTTGCTGATTCTGAATTTGGGAATTTGCCCACTCATTGAAACTTACTGTAATCCTTAAATCAATACTCACAGTGCTTTTGTGGTCATTCACAGACAAGCACAGAGCAGCAGAAAAATGAAATTGCCTGACGCACATGTTCCCAGCTGAGGCTGGACACGATGATGTTCTGCTTTCTTGTTCCAGCTTTCATACTATATACAAGTGTCCTTTCCCAGTCTATGTAGTGCCACTTCTTTTTTTTTTTGGCAGTTTTTTGCTTTATGTTGGTGATTTTGCTATTTAAAATGGCCCCAAACATAATGCTGAAGTGCTGTCCAGTGCTCCTAAGCCAAAGAAGGCTGTGATGTTCTCTATGGAGAAAATATATGTTAGATAAGCTTTATTCAGGCATGAGTTATAGTGCTATAGTCCATGAGTTCAATGTTAATGAATCAACAATAAATGTTAAATAAGGTGTCTTTAAATATTAAAATAGAAACACACTTAAAACAAGGTCATATATCGATTAATTGAAGAAAATGTTGTGAGCAGAAGCTCACAGGAATCTAACCGCATATTACTGTAGGAGCAATGGTTCAGTGTTTGCTAACTTGGTGTTCATGGTGAATTTATAGAACATAATTCCTGTGTATAATGAGAATTGACTGTATATGAAAATAAATTAACATTTAACTGGGCTTCCTGTATTTTATCTGGCAATTCCACTTATATGGTCTTTTACAGAAAAGTTTACTGACTCCTGTTCTATGCTATTGCCTATTTTGTTTCAAAAACAAATCCAATAGTGTTTTCTGGTAATTCCCATATTAGCACAGGATTCAAGTCCCTTCAGGACTTAAGCTCTGCTTTCCTTCCCATCCGTATCTCTTGCCACTCACCCGCCTCAGGCTCTCTGAACTAGCCTTTCTGAATGACCTGCAATTCCCTCTTCCATGTGCTGTTCACTCTGCCTGGACACCAGTTTCACTGTCCACCTGGCAGCTCTTACTCATTGTTGTGGACCCAGTTCAATGTCACTTCCTTCAGGAAGCAATTGGAAAATCCCCAGAATGAATTAGATGCACACTTCAGAGTGTAGAAATGCTAATCGGACTTGCTCTTGCTCTCTTTTATCCTTTACAGAAAAATGCCAGGGACCTTGCATCTCTTCTTCCAACTGCAGCCAACCCTGTGCTAAGCACTTTCGTGGAGAAATAGGATTTACATGTAACAAAAAACAGTGGCAAAAATCAACTGAAACATGTACAAGCCTTTCTGTGGAAACACTCTTCAAGGTGATGCATTTGGAAATTATTGGCAGCAGGAGCCACCCCTCCCGGAGGTAGCAGAGGCATTTTTAATGTGATCTGTTCAGCATGATAATAAGTCTCAGACTTAGATTTAGGAAAATCTACAGAGCAGGTTAAATTTGTTTCTTGTCCTTCCTTACCCAAACTCTCAGGTACTTTCCCCCCCACTCCCTACTCTCTCTATTTCTCCCTCTAAAAATCTTTTCTCAAGGTTAAAAAAAAAAAAGAAGATCTGAAACTCATTTACATTATAGTGTAAATGACTGCTTTAGCAGTTAAGTTTTATCTTTAAAGGTGGATTTATATGCGTCTTGTGCTAATCAATTAATTTAACTAAATGCATCTAGAATCAAATTTATTTTGATATCTCTTTTCCATACTTTCAACCACTTGACCAAAAGAAAGGAGAGATGTATGATTCATCTAGAGGGAATAGAAATCGAATGAATACAACACATTCCAGTTAAAATTGAAGTCTCCTCTTTCATATCCTTCCACTTAGCAATCATTTCCTTCTATCTCCTCTCCAATCTCTTAAAGCACATGGATCTCTGCATTTCCTAGAATTTTAACAGTGATTTTACAAAGGGATTGCAGGTGCAATTGCTGTCATTTATGACAACCCAAAACAAGTGACTGAGGCAAAGATCTCAATTCATGGAGGCTTATTAAGTCAAAGTTTGAGGATGCACCCAGGAAAAACACAAGCCATAGGTGCATCTGTGACTATTTTTTTCTGTAGAGGAATCTGGGAACTCAGTATTTAAGGAGAGTGGGCATACAGAAAGGAAAAGGAGGAGAGAGGTGGATAGTGAAGCAAACGGTTACATTCTTATAAGACTTTAGTGCCCAGGAGTCCTACAGTTTACATAAGATAAGGTGAATGTTTGAAGAGAAAAAGAGAGTAAAGGAAGAATCAATTATGTAGGTGTCCTTGGGTAGCTGGAAGAATGATTAATCTTGTCTCTGTTCTGCACCTGGGAAGATAAACTTGCAAACAACATTATTAGTGTGGAATCTTTGTTCTAGGAGTTAGACTTAGCCTACAGAACCAAAGTTACAATTTGCATGTCCTTGTTTAATGGAGGCCAACAAAGAATTTCCTTATGATTTGTGGGGGTAATTCTAGTAAATGCTAGTGCATAATGTTATTATAGGAACAGCTATTCATTTGGAAGGGGGTGTTGCAATGACTCAGCCTCCAGGCTTGACCTTCCCTTTTGCATAGGAATTGAGACTTTTTATTTTCCTTTACACTTAGCATAGGCAATCAGGAAGAAGTCCTTGCAACATGGAGGCATTCAAAAGTGAATTAAAAGAAATAAATTATTGCTTTGCCGTATTCAAAGTCACATTCTGAGGGATTGTAGGTACAAGTATCAGGAAGTGAGCAAATAATCTCTCCTAATTAGTAAACTCAACTTTTTGAAATTGCAACTCCTTAGCATTCTGTTTGCAATGCCAACCCCCAAAACCCACTCTCCCCTGAAATTCCATGTAGCTCTTCATTCCCTACATTTCTGTAGAAAATTGTCGCTATAATGCTTGAGTTAAAATCACTGTCCTAAAAGAAAATTTCACTAGAAAAGGTCAATATCCTGATCTTTGTGGGAATTTTGGTGGAATCCCTGCCCATAAGTGACCACAACTTATCCTCCCCATCGAAACCACTTTTTAGGACCACTTGCTTCTCCATTTGTCTTCCCCATGTGGATTGTTTGTGCCTTAAGTTCCTTTAGTGTGATGCGTGGTAGATACCTAATCATTCTGAATGAAACATTTTTTTTTAAACAGGACTCAAATGGTGCATCTAGCCTTTCTGTAGCATCAGCATGGATACCTCTGCACCTCCTTGACTTTCGATCTCCAGATCCCATTGAGAGTGTAGCTCAAGGAATCCGCAAACACTGCCCCATTGATTATGCCTGCATAATTGATGTTGTGAAATCATCAGAAGCCACATCTGGAAATATTGCATTTATAGTGCAGTTATTAAAGAATATTTCTACAGACTTGTCTGATAATGTGACCCAAGAAAAAATGAAGGTATTCTTTGTTCATTTCATTAAAAACTGATAATGTTTTATCTCAAAATCTTGCATTCAGGATAACTATAATACAACTACAGCACCCATAACAACAACAGCAGGCATTTGACTTCAATTTTGGGTATCGATTCATTCTAGTTTATAGACATTTTCAAGAAGTTAGAACATTTTTAATATGTATTTTTTTACATACTTAATATTTTCAAAAAAACATCACATGGTGATGGCCGTGATGGCAAGACTGGGTCTACGATAGTGTTACCAAAATTATGTTCTGTGGAACACAACTGTTGTGAAAAATGTTAATGGAGTTTCCATTTTTTAAAAGAAGATCTGTATGGGACAACAGTTGTAGTAAATTACAAAGTTAAGCCGGTTTCCTTATGGTGGAACTTTTCAGAGCCTTTAGTGTCCTAATGAACTTTGGGTCTCTCTATAAGAGGATCGGGGATATTGGGATATGGTATGCAGTCTTTCTCAAACTTAGATTACCATAGAATCTACCCTCACTCCCCTCCATCAAACAGTCATTCATGTCGCATGGGAAACTTGGGTTGGACATGCTGCAGTTTAGAGATGCTGCTCTGGGTGCAATAATAAAGCCAGTAAACCTTAGGTGTGGTACTTTTTTTGTTTTTTGTTGTTTTGCATTCTTCTACTTTTCTTCCCTCTGTGCAGCCTTAGTCATGTGGGATTCTGTTAATAATACACAGGGAGTTTGAAAAGAAATATGTCAAATAAGATCAGATAATTTGATCTTCAGAAATTTCAGATTTTAGCAATTGACTTCGTACAATAATGTGCAAATGCTGAGGATAATATCCACTCTCCTCCATTGCAGAGCTATAGTGAAGTGGCCAACCACATCCTCGACACAGCAGCCATCTCAAACTGGGCTTTCATCCCTGACAAAAATGCCGGCTCGGATTTGTTGCAGTCAGTGAATTTGTTTGCCAGGCAACTCCGCATTCACAATGAGTCTGAGAACATCGTGGATGAACTCTTCATTCAGACAAAAGGATTTCACCTCAACCACAATACCTCGGAGAAAAGTTTCAGTTTCTCCATGAGCACGAAGAATGCAACAGAAGGTATCTTAGGAATGGTGGAAATTCCCAGGCAAGAGCTGTGGAAACTGCGGTTGAACGCATCTCAAGCCATTGGCATAGCTTTCCCAACCCTGGGCGCCATTCTGAAAGAGGCCCACTTGCAAAATGTGAGTCTTCCCAGACCCATAAACGGTCTGGTCCTATCAGTGGCTTTACCCGAAAGATTGAAAGAAATCGTACTCACCTTTGAAAAGATCAATAAATCCCGCAATGCCAGGGCCCAGTGTGTTGGCTGGCACTCCAGGAAAAGGAGGTGGGATGAGAGAGCATGTGACACAACGCTGGATGTTAAGAACAAAGTGAAATGCCGCTGTAACTATACCAATCTGGTGATGTCTTTTTCTATTCTAATGTCCCCCAAATCTGTGACGGACAAAATCCTGGACTATATCACCTGCATTGGGCTCAGCGTCTCGATCCTTAGCTTGGTTCTTTGCCTGCTTATTGAGGCCACAGTGTGGTCCCGGGTGGTTGTGACAGAGATATCATACATGCGTCATGTGTGCATCGTGAACATAGTGGTGTCGCTCCTGACTGCTAATGTGTGGTTCATCATAGGCTCCAACTTTCACGTAAAGGCTCAGGATTACAACTGGTGTGTTGCAGTGACATTTTTCAGCCACTTTTTTTACCTCTCTCTGTTTTTCTGGATGCTCTTCAAAGCACTGCTCATCATTTATGGAATACTGGTCATTTTCCGTAGGATGATGAAGTCCCGAATGATGGTCATTGGCTTTGCCACTGGCTATGGGTGCCCGTTGGTCATTGCTGTCACCACAGTTGCTATCACAGAGCCTGAGAAAGGCTACGTGAGACCTGATGCCTGTTGGCTTAACTGGGACAATACCAAAGCCCTTTTAGCTTTTACCGTCCCAGCCTTGGCCATTGTGGCTGTGAATCTCATTGTGGTTTTAGTTGTTGCTGTCAACACTCAGAGGCCCTCTATCGGCAGTTCCAAGTCTCAGGATGTGGCCATTATTATGAGGATCAGCAAAAATGTGGCCATCCTCACCCCGTTGCTGGGACTGACCTGGGGTTTTGGAATAGCCACTCTCGTAGAAGGCACTTCTTGGACGTTCCATATAATCTTTGCCGTGCTCAATGCTTTCCAGGTAAGTCCCAAGAGGGAGACTTTTCTGTGTTATTCTGGCTAGACAACAGAAAATGGCTATGATGTAAAACTATAGAACACAAAATGTTCTTTCCATTTCCTTCCATATCTTAGGGCTATTTGGCTATGGCATCTCTTACCTTATTGATTATCAAGTGGGATTTAGCTGATCGGGCTGGTTGGGTGGGAATCTCCCTCCTTCTTTCTTCACTGATCTACCTGTATCCCTACTAAAGTTTCAATGTTGGAAGAAGTTAACTTAAAGAGTACTGCTCTTTGGTCAGGGATATGTGAGGCTACACTGACGTGGGTCAAAACAAACATAATTTTTATCCTCTCTCCAGCATTTTTGGAACTCAGTGAAATAACAGCAATTTCCCATAGTCTGAAGAGGTGGCCATTGCCATTCACTTTAGGTGTTAACCAGACAGGAGTTCTCACACCTCTTCCTGCTATTCCCTGTGAAATAAATGTAAGTTGTTATTCATAGAAATAGATTTTGCCATATGTAACCTGATCTTGGGACTGTCACTTTTCTCTGGGCCTTAACCTGCTCATCTGTAAAATAGAGACATGGATCTAGAATGATCTCTGTTGTCTTTTCCCACTGTAACAGACTTGCCTTGGCAAGATTGTCCCTCTAAGAGTTGTTTTACTCCCTCGTGACTACTAAGCTTGCACTTTTTGGAAACTATCATTAGCTTGACTACTTTCCATACCTATAAGTAATAGAAAAATTTAGTGAGTTCATATTCTTAATTATGCTTTCAATTAGGAGTTGGCAACTATGGCCTGCTGCCTGTTTTTGTAAATAGGGTTCTGTTGGAACACAGCCATGCTCATTTGTTTACATTTTTCCTTTGACTACTTTTGAGCTACAATGGCAAATTTGAGTAGTTGCAACAGAGACTGTATGACCCACAAAGCCAAAAATATTTGCTATTTGGTCCTTTGTAGAAAAAATTTTCCAACTATTGCTTTAAATAATATAAATATAACCACTTAATAAAGCAGCAAAGTATTCCTTTTAACATGCCACTATTAGTCTGTTAAAAAGCATGATGCAAAATATAAAATAGACTTTAAAGAAATGCTACCACAAAAAAAGGGCTTCTGTCGTGAGTGGCACACATAGGGCAACTCGACTGCTCTTCGTGCGGAATCGACATCAAGAAATGCTACCACAGATCAATTAAACATGTCTTACTCATAATTCTTTAATAAGTATAGAGCACATTTATTTCACTCTGTCTGTTGAATTTCTTTAAAGAGAAACCTTTGACTAAAGCGTTTTTTTTTTTTTTTTAAACCAAAGCCCTGGGACTTTTGGTAAATTTCCCCACTCTTGAAGTTACTCTGGTAACTAATGATCTCATCCTCTTTCTTGTAATACCTTGCAATTTAAACCCCAGAAATTTTTGCTCTGTGTTTCTTTTTCAGATCATTTGTGTTTCTTTTTTCTTTATAGAAAGAAAAGTACCCAAACACATTTTAGTTATATACAATCTTTCTCTTTCAGCAAGTTTTTCCTGTGATTTACTTTAAAAATTTTTCATCTGATTAATGTTTCTTCAGCATAAAACTATCCTTAGATAGTGAAGAGACCCTGGCCTCACAAGTCTCTGTAGCTTTCTCTTTCTTTTATGCAAAAACTTCTTCCACCAGCTTAGAGGTTCTGATTCTCTATTTACTGACTCCTAATTCCAACTCAAAGTAGACTAGCATTCAAGTTTCATTCTCTTAAGACACCTTCCCTGATTGTGATTTTGAATTAAAAGATTCCACGTCACATGTGTAACTGTCATTATGAGTTAGAACAACTATCTCAACATTTGGGAAGAAAGTAAAAGGATTTATTAAGGTTGAAACTGTATCCTACATCTTTAGCCATTCAATAAATGTCAATAGCCCTCATGCACACTCCCCTGAGGGTGATCCTCTGCCAAGGGTGGAGGTAGACTCAAAGGAAATACCATCAATGCATTTTTAAAAAAATTTTTATTGATTCATAATAATTGTACATGTTCATGGAGTACATGTTATATTTTGATACAAGCATATAACATATAATGATCAAATCAGGGTAACTGGGACATGATTCACCTGAAACATTTATCATTGCTTTATGTTGGGAACATTTGAAAACTTCTAGCTATTCTGAAATATAATAAATTATTGTTAACTATAGTTGCCCTGGGTTCTACTGGCACCGATCAATGCATTTTTATCAGTGCCAGTAGAAACTGAAGTTTCTAATGTCCAATAACTTCCCTAGAAGGTATCTTGAAGAGTTGTATTAAAATCATAGCTGGGATATTGTTTGAAAAACTATCCCTCATGATTCTGTTTGACTTTTGCCACAGGGTTTTTTCATCTTGCTGTTTGGAACCATTTCAGATCACAAGGTACTTTGAATTTGTTTCCCTTATTGTAGAGGGTTTCCCTGTAGCAGAGGGAAGCAGGACGATGAGGCAGTTTTGATCAGAGAGCACAGTCCAGGGGAGTTGCGTTTGTGAGGATGGTTCAGGGAATCAGCTGTGAAGAGGAAAGAAGAGAACTATACTCTCTCCCTTCTTGATCTTTGTCAAGTCAACAAGTGGCTGTGTGCAAGCATTGCTGATGAAAGGAACAGAAACCATGATTGCAATTTTAATCTTAATCCTAAATCTAGTTATAACCACGCCTCAGCTTTTACTCAAGTAGTATTTCTTGCCAGGCATTATGCTAAGCCATTTGATGTTGCTTCTACCAGGGTTTCTGGTCTCAAAAATTCAGGACACAAATCTGAGCCTTGGTGATTTTATTTCTTCTGACATCTGTGAGGGGTTTCTCACTGTCCTTGTTTCTTTAGATAAGAGATGCTTTGAAGATGAGGATGTCTTCGCTAAAGGGGAAATCAAGGGCAGCAGAGGTAAGCCTCCCCCTGTTCGTCTCAACACTGGAGGGTCAATGTCATCGGTTATGCAGAGACAAATATCATATGTAGCTTAGTACTCAGGATTTGTTAGCAAAGAGAATCAACAGGGCATACTTCATTCATTCGTTTTTCCACTCAGTAAATTTGGAGTATCCTGCTAAAATTGAAGGTCAGCAGAATATGCCCTTCAAGAGAATTTTCCATATTGAATGTGTTTCAGCTAGACATTCGAACCCATCGAGGAGGGACCACATGAGCACAGGATCACAGATTCATAAAAGACCTGGGAAATGAGAGATGAGTTAGAAATGAGATTCTAGTCTAACCCACTCATTTTACAGGTAAGGAAATCAGGCCCAAATACATATGGGATGTTCACAATGTTACCCAGCTAATCAGGAGCAGAATCACAACTAGGACCAACTGACATCAAAATATCTTTCCATTTTCCTTGTTCAGGACTCTCTCAAGTCAACCACATTCCCTTGGATTAGATAGAGTATCTAGATACTTATAGGTCTTGAAGACTTTAGACCTGGCTGTCTTCTAAGGTACCAAGTAAAATTGCCAACATTGCTATATGAATTAGAAGCTGTTTGTTCAACCAACAGATTCTCATTAGAGATACTTCCTTAAAAAGAAACAAAGAACTTTCTGGATACATTGAGAACTATCATTTATGGTTAGCCAGCATTGAGTGTGACTTTTAGTACCATAGTTTATCAAATCTAAGATAGGCATTTTCTTCACCTTTAAACATTTCTGAAATTGGAATGTATCTTACAATCAATAGCATGTCATGGTTTAATTGGCAAATTTTATTTTTTATTTTTTAGCAGAACATAAAAATAATGATGTAGCTTACACTGTTAGATTCAGTGAAATACGATAATTAAATTCTGTGTAGCTGTGTCAACTTCTCTTCATGTCCTCATTTTTACATGTTTATCTCTAGGCAGACATATCATAAATATAAATATATATACCTTTTTGTCAGTACTATTACTCTTTATCACCATTGTTACTTTTTTCTCCATTTAGAATGCATCATTAAGCCCAACCAATGGATCTAAAGTAATGAATCGTTGAGGATGAAATGTGAGTATTAAAAACTCAAGGAGAAACTTCACTTGCATGTTATACCAAGCCACTCAATATTCCTTGTGAACACACTATTGCCTGCTGTATGATGCTGGAAGGACGTGGGAGGGGAAGATGGGGACAGATCTTTTAGAGAATGAAAACTTCTTTATTGCTCAGCACATAACTGAAAATATGTACATTTTCTTGAAAACCTGTGTCATCTCAGTTTACATTAAGCATGCTTTTATTTTTTGTCCTTAGAGAGAGCATACTGTCATCACACCTGCACTGACACAGGATACACCCTTGCTGTCTACACTGCTCACATACCTTAATTCCAGCCTGTCAGTGAGTGGTGACACTTATAATGGCCCCATTGTTGAGAAGGAAGACTTGATTGATTGAAATCACAAAGCAACAGGCCTGTCTCTTCCTAATGAAGAGGAGCCCACAATCATTTGTAAGGGGGTGTGGGTGAGGCTGTGGCAAATTAGCTGCCTACTCACAGCCAACCCTTGAGACTTATTTCTACACAGGTGAAACCAGAGGGAAACAAATATTAGGCAGCCACGAAGGGGAGAGTAACTCACAGAATGGCAGCCAGGAGCTTGAGAGGTAATAAGGGAAGGTGGGCAGGGATGATCAGCTTTGGCAGTGAAGAGCTTCATGGCCTTTCCGCATGGATGGAGATGAGTCTCAGCCTTTTTTAATCACCAGTTTGCAGAAGCCACACCCTTTTTTACATTCCTTCCATTTCTGGGCCATGGTCCATATACTGAGCAATGCGGCAAAGCAAGGGTTTGAATCTCATGGGACCAAAGATACTCTGAATTCGAAGAATGCTCAAGGGACCTCCATGTTACAGATCCTACACACTGCAGGACAGTGGCACATGCCCCAGGGAGAGGGAGAGAGTGAAAGGGCTCTGTCATGTAGCTTGATTGGCATGTGTGAAGTGCTGGGGAAACAGGAGAATGAAGGCGTATCATCCTTAATTGATTGTCCTCACATTTGGATTTTTATAGGACAACTTTAAAAAAAGTCAACTTCCCAACTTCTACCCATTTCCTAGTCTGTGAGGTTCATCCATGATGGAACATTCCTATAACATTTCTTTCATTTGTCACTAATTGAGAATCACTAATTCACATGGCCTATTAAAAACACAGCTGGCCATTCTATTAAGGTACTAATTTGACAACCACCTGTTTTAGGTTTATCAGACTGTCCCAAGTGGAGGAGGCCCTGCCTGGGGATATTGTATCCAGCCATTCCAGAGAAGAGAAGCGTGGTGGAGGCTTTGTGTGCAGCTAGTAGGGTGTACTTGGTTGGCTGTCGTGAAAGCTGGAGAAATCCAGTAGAAGTCAAGATCAGGGGCTATGCTACTCACTAGAGTTGGCGAGGTACAAAGCCTCTGCTAGTATTAGAAGGAAGTCTAGGAAAGAAGCAGGAACACACTGACAACGCTCTCAATGAAGTCCTCACCACATAATTCTAGAACTTGCAACTTATTCTATTTTTGAGGCATGAAGTAGGTGAGGAACCAAGGATTGCATTCTTTCAGCATATTCTCCACAGGTGGCCCTGTGCCTACTGAATTTTCTCAGTAATGCAGGCCTGTGCTTTTCACATCTGTACAAAGGTGGTTATCAGAGGGTTCTGTAACCACAGCTGGCATCATGACAGACCATGTTGGAGACCCAACAAGTGCTAGAGCGCAGGGTAGGAAATCCACAATAGGTGATCCTCCAAAGTCCAGAATGGAGAGCAGGCAGCACCAGGGGAGTCTCTGGGCAGAGAGCGGGCTCCCAGCACAGGGTTTAGGGCATAATTACAGCTCAGGTGCACTTGGGGTATTTGGCACAAGGAGGGTTGCAATCCAGGGCAGGGCTAAACCACGGGGAAAAGGTAGTAGTTCAGACTTTTAACAAGAATAGAACATCGGAGGCTGACTGGTCGCAGGAGCTAGGCAGAATTCCGGTGGTGAGAAGGGGGATGGAAGATCAGAACTGGACGTCAGTGAGAATTGGGGCTCCCAATGTGGGTGGAAGCTCCTCATAGCCCAATGACCTCAGTTAGTATGGTTCCTAGAAACAGGATTCACACAGGTCTTTCAGGTGGGCCCAGGGTCAGGGAAGGAGGAATGCAGAGGTATGAAAACCGGGAAGTTTGCTTCAGGTATAGATTCTCATTGGGGGATCCCATCCTGGAAGGCAGGGGAGAGGGGCGACTGCATTCCGTGTGAGGCCACAGCTGCACAGCGCCCTCTGCTGTTCGCACGAAGGGCGAGCCTTTAACACCGCTCTCACAGGGGCACCAGCAAGACTCTTGGTTCCTCCAAAATATCTTCCACATATTTGTTTATGCCTGAATTTAACTTAAAGGGATACAGAGTTCTTCATTCCGAAATGAAAAACGAGACTGATTGCGCACATATCTCCCAGGATGGTTTCGGGATTAAATGAGCTAGCACATTACATACCCTTCCCTACAAGAGTGCCCAGTTCAAACTAAAATGCCAATGAGAGCCGTTCTTCTTACTGTTGCCCGTGTTTCAACCCTTTTTCCCAGGCTGCCCATTCCTCATGGACGTGCTGGGACTGAGAGGGGAGCTCCAGGAGAGGGAGGACGTGGAAGGCAGGCTGGAACTAGGGGGGACGGCCATGCTTCTTTGGAAGACTTTCTCTTCCTTCCAGGAGTGACTCCAAGCTTAGTGTGAAAACATTTGCTGAGGAAAATTGATGACATTTGGTAACTGGGCTTTAAGGAGGCTGATCTACTGACCCTTTGATTTACCCACGACCTGCAAGAGGCTGGCTTCTCCAACCGTGGCAAGATTAAGTATCAACCTTCAAGCTGTTTTATGGCCTCCTTGGCCAGCGGGGCCGTGGGACCTGCTGGATGTCGTCTGCTTTTACTCCTGAGCCTGGCTCTGGGGCTCCGAGGTTCTGTCATCCAACAATCACTCTGCCAAGATCCTGGGCACTTGAGGGGACCGGGTTAGATACAATTTCAGGGGTAGGGCTAGGGGTGGGGCGGGAGGAACACTGAATCTACTTAGGAGACAGTTAAGTCTTCGTAGGTTTCCTACAGAAAGGGAACAGAAGAAAAGTAAGGGAACTGTTAAATGTGCTGTTTATTTTAGTCTATTTTAGACCTTGAGTAAAATGATTTAGCTTCTAGGATTTTATTTTCCTCATTTGTGAAACAGGAAAAATATTCTTGTAAGTATTAATATCTGTGTGTTTGTGTGTACCTGCATGTGTGTGTGTTTGTGTGTGTGTATGTCTTTTTAAAACACTCGCTATGTATAAAGAAGTTTCTGGTTGTTATATTAGAAATAAAAATGAACGTCTTTACCTTTCACAGCTTTCACATGTGTGAGTTCATTCACGATGGACTTCTTCATTGATGCCACAACATTCTTGGGACTCAACCCTGTTATCAACCCACTCCAACTCATTGCCCAGACCTGTAGGAGGCCTGGGAATGCAATCCTGCCAGGTGCTCACAAGGTGGGAACCTGGAAATATTTGGCAAAGAGCTCTCCTGTCTTTCAGAGACTCAGCAAAATTTCTATCACCAGTTTGGTTTTAAATAGCAGGGCATTCAGAAGGGCGGAAGACAGCCACGAGGGTGGAGGTAGAGCAGTTTGTTCAAATTGCAGAAGTCATTAAAGCTTTTAGTAACTTCTTTTCACAAAACAAACAAAAAACCCTGAGTGAGTACCTCTTTGCAGGGCTGTGGTCAAAACCTTTAGTATTGGTTTAGAAACAAGATGAGATTGGTTTCAAAACAAATAGTAATTATTTAGAGGATGAACACTCTCAGTCAATTGCAAATTAGTCTCTTCTCATAAAATTAAAATAAAATGTTCATGGGAAGGAAATGAATGTAACTTTCAGATTTATAAAATTTCCTAAGCATTAATTTTTGATCCACATTTCCTTCTTGACGCTTGCCACTATGAAAACAACTATTATATTTCTTCCCCCCCCCCCACTCCCAAGGTCTTGCAGGTTTTTACAAATAATATTTATGTTAAATTATTAGGGAGTACAAGTGTTCTTGTTACATGGATGAATTATATAACGCTGAGGTCAGGGCTTTTAAGTGTGCCTGTCACCAGAATAGTGTACATTGTATCTGAGAGGTAAGTTTTTATCTCTCACCTCCTCCTACCCTTCCCCCTTGTTAGTTTCTAATATCCTTTACACCACTTTATGACCATGTGTATTCATCATTTAGTGCCCATTTACTAGTGAGAACATGTGGGGTTTGTTTTTCCATTACTGAGATACTTCACTTAGGATAATGGTCTCCAGTTCCAAGCAAGTTGCTGCAAATGAAATTATTTCATTTCATTCCTTTTTATGGCTGAGTAGTACTCCATGGTGTGGAGTACACATATATACACATACATATACTCCCCCCCCATATATATGTATATATATAATGTTTTCTTTATCCACTTGTCAATTGATGGGCACTTAGGTTGATTCCACATGTTTACAATTGTGAATTGTGCTGCAATAAACATTTGGGTACAGGTATCTTTTTGATATAATGACTTCTTTTCCTGTGGGTGGATACCCAGTAGTAGGATTGATGGGTTGAATAGTAGGTCTACTTTTAGTTCTTTGAAAAATCTCCATACTATTTTCCATAGAGATTGTACTAATTTGCAGTTCCACCAACAGTGTATAAGTGTTCCTTTTTCACTGCACCCACATCCACATCTATTTTTTTAAATAATAGCTATTCTGATAGGGGTAAGGTGGTATCACATTGTGGTTTTAATTTGCATTTCCCTGATAATTAGTGATGTTGAGCATTTTCTCATATGTCTATTGGCCATTTGTATATCTTCTTTTGAAAACACTCTGTTCATGTCTTTGTCCACTTTCTAAAGTTTTTTTTTTCTTCTTGCTTATTTGTTTGAGTTCTTTGTAAATTCTGGATATTAGCCCTTTGTCAGATGTGTAGTTTGTGAATATTTTATCCTGTTCTGTAGGTTGTCTATTTATTTTGTTGATTATTTCCTTCACTGTGCAGAAACTTTTTAATTTAATCAAGTCACATTTATCTATTTTTTTTTTTTTGTTGTTGTTGTATTTGCCTTTGGAGTCTTAATCATAAATTCTTTGCTTAGGCAGCTGTCTAGAAGAATTTTTCTTATGGTTTCTTCCAGAATTTTTATCATTTCAGGTCTTACATTTAGTTCTTTAATCCAGCTTGAGTTCATTTTTGTATATGGCAGGAGATAGGGATCCTGTTGCATTCTTCTGCTATCCAATTTTCCCATCACCAATTATTGAATAGGGCATCCTTTCCCTAGTATATGTTATTGTCTGCTTTGTCAAAAATCAGTTGGTCATAGCTATGTGGTTTTATTTCTAGGTTCTCTGTTCTGTTCCATTGGTCTATATCTCTACCTTTATACCAGTACCGTGCTGTTTTACTTGCTATAGCCTTATAGTATAATTTGAAGTCAGGTAATGTGATGCCCCCAGGTTTGTTCTTTTTTCTTAAAATTCTGTGGTTATTTGGGCTCTTTTTTGGTTCCATATGTAGGCTTGTTATTTCTAGATATATGAAAAATGACATTGGTATTTTGTGGGAATTGCATTGAATCTATAAATCACTTTGGGCAGTATGGATATTTTTACAATGTTGATTCTTCCTCCATGACCATGGGATGTTTTTCCATTCATTTGTGTCATCTGTGATTTCTTTCATCAGTGTTTTGTAGTTCTCCTTGTAGAGATCTTTCACCTCCTTGGTTAAATGTATTCCTAGGTATTTTATTTCCTTTGCAGTTATTGTAAATGGTATTGTTTTCTTGATTTGACTCTCAGCTTGACTGTTATCAGTATATGGAAATGCTACTAATTTGCATATATCACTTTTGTAACCTGAGACTTTGCTAAATTTGTTTATCAATTTTGGGAGTCTTTTGGTGGAGTCTTTAGGGTTTTCTAGATACAGGAACATATCGGCAAACAGGGATAGTTTGTCCTCCTCTTTCCTGATTTGGATGCACTTTATCTTGTCTGATTGCTCTGGCTAGGACTTCCAGTATTATGTTGAATAGAAGTGGTGACAGTGGGCACCCTTGTCTTGTTCCAGTTCTTAGGGGGAATGCTTTAAACTTTTCCCTATTCAGTATGATGGCTGTGGGATTGTCATATGTAGGTTGGTATGTTCCTTCTATGCCCAGTTTGTTGAGAGCTTTTATCATGAAGGGATGCTGGATTTTATTGAATGCTTTTTCTGCATCTATTGACATGCTCATATGGTCTTTGTTTTTACTTCTGTTTCTGTGGTGAATCCCATGTATTGTTTTGCATATGTTGAACCATCCTTGCATCCCTGGGATGAAGCCCACTTTATCATGGTGAATTATTTTTTGATGTGCTATTGAATTCAGTTTGCTGGTAGTTTGTTGAGGATTGTTGCATTTTTGCATTATAAGTGATATTGGTCTGTAGTTTTCCTTTTCTCTGTGTCCTTTCCTAGCTTTGGTATCAAGGTGATGTTTTCTGAGACCTCAGCAGAGGAAGCTAATGTGAAAGGAGAGGCAGCTGGGCTCAACCTACTTGCTAATTCCCAGAGTCCAGGGGACCTGGAAGCTGAAGCTTGGCTGGTCCAGGAGCACCGTGTAAGGGGTGTAGGATACTACATGGGGTACATCAGCCAAACCAGGAGTAGCCAGTGAGAAGTGATCTCAGGGGGCTGAACAATGGGGCAGGGTCCCAGCCAGGGCATGGGATAGCATCCAAGGATGAAGCTGTCCAGAGGAGGGGTCAGAGCTCTGGTCCTTTAAGGCAGAACTCAGATCAGGCCACCAGCCACAGTACAACAGATGTTTAGTAGACCAGACTCTGCCAATACAGGAGATAAAGGAAACAGCAACAGACTGAAGACACTCAGAACTCAGGGCTCATCCTCAGCACACCTAAACCAGGTTGATGGTAGCATATCACAGGCCGTATTCACTGGTGTGTATGAAACTATGAGCATACTTTCCAAAATGACTGGAATTCACTCAGAAGTGGGCAGAGCCAAGCTGATAAGTAAAAGGCATCAGTATAACAGCGACTGAGGCTAGGATGCAAGGGATGACGTGCAGATCCTCTGCAGAAAGTATGATTCGGAGGCGACTCCATTAGACTGCAGAAGGAGCTTAAGCAGGAAACCTGGAGCCTATAGCTAGGGCCACTATTTCAGGATCTAAAGTGAAATATATTCACCTCTTTGAAACACTTTTCTTTGAGTTCATTTTAGACACTGAAAACATAGATTAGAAAGGAAAGGAACAAAGAAGGACACGTGACCTTAAGCCAAAAAGACAAAAGGTGGCCTTGTGGCTCCCAGGTGCATGGTCCAATCAGTTAGTCACCAAGACTAACTCCCCCATAGGAATATTATTGCACATAGACGTCCATGTGAGAAAGAGGGGTAGATGGAGCCTCTTCTCTGCAGTTAGTTATTCTTCGTGACAACAGCAGATCAAGGAATTGGAGATCCAGGGTTGATTGAAGCCAACCTTCTTTCCACTTTGACCATGGTCACAGGTGAGGAAACAGATAGACAGAGGATTATGACTTTCCCTTGGTCATGTGCCTGGTGCTCTCAGGTGCTCTCAGAGCTCAAACAGTTTTTAGAGCCTTGATTTCTTTACTATAAATCACTATGAAAATCAAGAACACAAGATCATGGACTGCACTGCGCTAGTTTCAGGGCTCCTTCAGAAACGGGCTGCCCACTCCCTGGGTGAACAGTCACATCTCGAGTGCAATCATGCTGGGTGGCCACACGCAAGGCCAGGGGCTGTGCTTTCTCTTTACACAGTCCCAGCAGCCTGCAAGGTCATTGACTGGCAGTTCTCTAATAATGGCTGAATAACTTGAAATATTTGGACCCCAGATTCCTTTGGCTGCTATGTGGCTCATTTAAAAAAAGGGTAAAGTAAGACCTACTTCCATAGAGCATATGTCCTCAAATGTCAGAAAAATTTCACCAACATTCCCTCAGTCTATAGTGCAGAACATTCAGACTATCAATTACTTTCACTTACTCTGAGCAAAGAATATCATTAGTGTACCAATAAAAATCATTTGCTATGAATGATGCATCCTAATCTCTTCTTGTAAGGACAACAATCATACTGGATGAGGGCACACCCAGAAATCCTTGTTTTAACTTAATTCCCCCTTTGAAGGCCCTATCTCCAAATGCAGCCACATTCTAAAATATGGGGGGTAAGAACTTCAACATATGGATTTTGAGGAGATGTAACTCAGCCCATAACAGCATGTGGGAAGGGCCATGTTTTTAATGTCATTTTATAGAGTGAGAAACTAAGGGTACAATACGCACTATCTGGGTAATGGACACACATATAACTTTAACTCAAATGGTATAAAAGCAATTTATGTAACCAAAATGTTTGTACTCCTGTTATATTCTGAAGAAAAAACTATATAAAATGAAAAAGGAGACATTACAACTGATACTTCTTTCTTATCATCCCACGCCCTTCTATTGTTATCCAGCCCTGCCACCAAAGGGAGCTAAGTAGAGAAAGCCTTAAAAATAATAAGTCCTTCCCAATAGGGTTAAACAAACCAGTTACTTCATTTACTATTTTATGTTTTAATCAGCATGTATAACAAGGGTCTCTAATATGTAATGGTCCTACTTAGACCCCAATCCCTACAGAAATGTCCCCCCCCACCTCCGGCTGAGATCACTTTATCTTAAACTTGCCTTAGGCTTTCAGACTGATTAAGTTGACTTTGATCAGGAAGTAAAAGGAGCCTGGTTCAGTATGACTTAGATGATGATTCAATATCTAATTAAACCCATTGCTTTTTTTGATCATGTGCCCCCGTTGTAGTAACTGGGATGCCACCTTTCTCCAAGGTTCCATATTATACCAGACCTAATAACAATCCTGTGCCATGTATTGATGCATCACTCTGATTTTCGGTCCACATAAGCCTGGGCCTCTACCTCCCTCCAGTCTTTCCCTTTTTCTCAGGGATTGATTCCCAGATTCCCTCCCTGACCTGAGCTGATGTCTGCACTCAGATGCCCGTACCATGTGCTGCTCACTTGCTAGGAAGCCCCTTTTATCTCCTACAGGAACTCCTTCTTGTACAATATTTGCTTGAAATACCATCTATTTCCTATTGTAATATGTCAAAATACACTTATTGATTTAAAATTTATCAAGCATCTACACTAGGCTTGTAATTGTGAACAAAACCCAGGCCCTGTCTTTTCTTTAAGAAGCTTATAGTCTACTGAAGGAGAGAGACAATGAAACAGGAAATACTTGTAGTAGATACCTGCAAAATATATAGACTAAATGAGATCAGTTTATCCTCATAGGAACTCTATGTGGGAGACATTTTTATCTCCATTTTAATAGAAGTAGAAAGTGAGGCTCATATAGGTGAAGTAGGTTGGTCTGGGTCACAGACAAGAAGAGACAGAGTTAGGTTTAAAACCCAAGTCAACAAAACGTTGCTGTACTATTAATATTAAGCCTCATCTGTGCTACAAGGGGTCTAAGTATAGTTTGTCAATGTACACGAAAACAATCTGCTGAATTTGGATTGGAATGACATTGAATTTATAGAGAATTAGTATCTTTGTGAGATTTTGTCTTCTAGTCCATTAACATAGTTTATCCTTCCATCTTAATCTCTTGATCAACAGATCTTCAGATTCTCTACATGTTTTGTAGTTTTCTGCATGTCTTGCATCTTTTTCATTTTTAGGTATTTGGTACTTTTTGATATTTTTGGTATTTAAAAATATTAATTTCTAGTTGTTTTTCTGTTATGTAGAATAAAATTATCTTTGTATATTGAGCCTACATCCAGAAATTTGCTATATGTTCTAATAGCTTATCTCTAGATTTTTCCTATGCATGCATACGATCTGGTGTTATGAAAATAAAGACAGTCCCCTTATTTTACAACACATCTTTCGTTTCTTCTTTCTTGCCCTACTATTTTGACATCATTTTATTACCTGAATAAACAAACAATAAACAATGTCATAGGGCATCCTAACTGACTTCACAAATTCTGTTGTCTTTAATATATTAAAAATGAGACTTGTTCAGCAGTGACCCTTATCTACTCTATACTCTGATGTCAGCCAGAGTTAGTGGGTGGCACCCAGAGTAACTCCAAGAGTTGGAACTGTGTAGCTGTAGGAGAGATTTTCTCTGTGACTCATTTATGAGTAAGGGTTTCATTCTATTCCCCATAGCTCACAGAGCACTTGTTAGTACTCCCTTGTATTTATTTCTTTATGCACAGACAACACCTCAGAAGCTAGAGAGACTGAGTTTGTTAAAAAACTTTCCCAAGACGTATCGTCCTGTTTTGCAGCCAATGCTGCCATAATGCCGTGAAAACCTCTCTAGTGTCCTCGCCACACTGCTGTGAGGTTTATGAAGTCCCAGTAGGGACTAGAAGATCAAGTCATGATTAACTTTGGGTATATACAATGCTTGCTTTATTCCTATGCTGAAGAGGCCAGTATTTATTCCTATGTTGGAGAGGCTCACAATTCAGAGAGACAAACTATAATTAGTCTTAGGAAATACTCTACTTGATCTTATCTTTGGCTGAGCATCAAATGTTGATACTCCACCCCAAATGACAATGCTGACATTTACCTCTTAAGTTTTCCTTCTTATATTTTATTAGTGGAGTAATTGTGGAGATATATTAATATAAGATAACGTGGCCTTATTCACTTTGATCTTGTTTGCTTCTGGTTTTAAATCTTAATGCTGTACTTCCTTCAAGATACAAATTTCCTTTCCATCAATAAATTCTGTATATATATTCAAAAAAGATGTAAGATAAAGATCCTTACACAGTATAAGGTTATATACTTTAGGTTTTTAGATTTATGGCATCAGACACATACTCCCCAAAATAACTTCCTGACTTCATGGATGGTATTTACTTTCCAGTAGGAACATGGAAAAATGCACATGAACATCAGTGCTGCTTTCTATGAGGAAGAGAGTAAAAGTTATAGATAGAAAATTAGGACTAGTTAGTGACTGAGGATTAAAACTTAAGTTTTTCTAACAAGTACAAAATACTTTCTCATTTCATCATTTATCAGCATATCATTTTTCACCCAGCATGCCAATATGATTGCACAGTTATGAGCAAAAATTTGAAGTATATGGCTTCTTGGTTCTATTTTTTCTGTCTATTGTGTATCTGCATCTAGTAGACATACAGTTTCAAGCCTTGTATTCAAGTATATGAGAAATGTTTTTTTTTTTTTAAAAGTCTCAACCTAATCTTTATTTTAAGTTTTGCTTCATCTTCAGCAAAAATATTGTTATTATTTTTACATAGTGTATATATTAATCAAGCCCATTCAAAGTAAACTTATTCTCTCTAGGTCAATTTCAATCAGCTCAGGATGTATCCTCTTCACTACATCCCACTCCTATCTTCCTGAGATTGCATTTAAGTTCTAGGGGTTTCTATAAGCTCCATGCATCAGGGGAAAGGAGGGCTTGAGTCTTTGGGCATGCTCTTTCCTATGTTGGCATCTGCCCTGGCTCTGTACCATCGGTGTCTGGGCACAGTCATCCCTCTGTGCCAGCATCTGCTGAGATTTCTATGAATATATCTGGCCCGTGGCCAGATGGCTTGCCCCACTTCCTTTCCCGCATTCTCTTTCTCCTAACTTCCATGTCCTTTTCTCAGAAGTGTGGAGAGGATACGGCTGTTATCCCAGGCCTCTCTCAAGTCTTGGGAATCATGGTAAAGTTGCTTATCCCCCTCTGTTCCTGACAGCTCCATAGCCTCGCCCACTCTATACTCCCTGGCACTACAGTGTGTTGAAAGTTTGTGAGTCGGCCACCCTCCAAAATTCCAGGTAGGAGTGTGGACAAATTCTCTCTTTCCTTGGAGCCCTAAACTTACCATCTGCTTTCTCCCTATACTCCCTGCCAACCTGAGGGATCTAACCTCAGGGCACAGGACGTGTCTCAGATACCTTCACCAGTAGAAATGATCCTCCTGCTTCTCCATCTCTTCTCTCCCTGTCAGCCAGGAGAATCCTAACCTATTCTGGGGATGGAAAAACCCATTTTGCAGTGGGAAAATTTTTTTTCCAAGTACTATTTTCAATCTTTCTGTCTTGTTCACAAACTAAGATTTTCAAAACTGAAAAGCCAGGAATTTGATGTCTGATTCCATAGTAATGATTCTAACCGAAACTGGTGTCCATTTCATGTTGGCTAGCTCAAGTGTGATGGGGGAGAAGGTCATGAAGTTAAAAACGGTTTGTATTAATATGTGTGAAATACATGGATTGATACCTCACATTTGTCTGAGTATCAATTCATCAATCTATTCATCCATCCTTTGAATATTCCAGAAAAAAATGTTGAGGATGCTGTTTGACTTAAGCATGTCTGTGCAAAATATTAAAAATCAGGACATATTAAAAGTTCCAGAACATATGGTAGCTGTAGTAGGCAGAGTAGTGGCCCCCAAAGATATACATGTCCTGAAACCTGTAGTTATGTTAGGTTGCCTGGCAAGGGGGAATTAGGGCTGAAAATGGAATTAAGTTTACTACGTAGCTCACCTTAATGTGGGGAGATTATCCTGGATTATCCAGGTGGGCCCAGTGTAATCACAAGAATCCGTATAAGTAGAAGAGGGAGGGGAGGGGGACATGAAGATGCTTTGCTGCTGGCTTTCAGAATGAAGGAAGGGGCCATGAGCCAAGGAATACAGGTGTCTCCTAGAAGCTGGAAAAGGCAAGGAAATGGGTTCTTCTCTGGAGCATCCAGAAGTAACACAGCCCTGCTGACATATTGGTTTTAGCCCAGTGAGACCCATTTTGGACTTCTGACCTACAGAACTTCAAGATAATACATTGTGATGTTTTAAACCAATAAATTCTGTGGTAATTTGTTACAGCAATGATAGGAAACTGGTACAGTAGCTGTAATGCTATAATCATAAATAATTTATTGGCAAATTAATTTAAAACTTGGCTAATAGGGCAGATGAAATTGATTTTAATAAACAGATCATTTTATAATTCATAAGCATGATGATTGGGTTTTCACGCACATGCGTGAGATGTGCCTCCCTCAAACCTTGTTACGACGTCGGCACATTACCCATCTGACATGAAAAAAATAAATTAAAAAAAATTAATTAATTAAACACTTAGGTCCCACCTGGTGGTTGAAATCTTACAGTAAATGGCAGTTAAAATGACATCAGCATGTATATATTGCCCTAAAGGAGTAGAAGTATGATGCTCCAAGCATGGCACTAAGCTTATTGTTTGTGGTTAAATGATAAAAGAGGTTGAAATGACTTGTTTGGGTCACCAAATAATACAGTGGAAAAAGAGGTTCAACTCATAAATGTTCTGGAATATAGCATTTTATTGCAAAGACATGTGACAGAAAACAAGAAGCCAGTGAGACCTGCTTAGGAATCATCATTCTCCAGTGATAGTACCAATAGATGGCTTGGGAGGGCTTTCACTCCACCCAAACCTTACCTTATATAAGTCTACCAGACCAACATTCCTATCAGAGGTTCGTGACACCCCCTATATAACCAGGTCCCCGGGCAGTGTGCGCTGCAAGAGATGGGAGAGACAAAGACAAGGGCACAAAAAGTAAGGTGAAAGGGTGCAGGGAAGTTCAGGGGACCACCAGCATTCCCGTGAGCCAGGTGGCACGGACTGAAAATTAGCACCCATTTTTATTCTCTTTTTCATGCTATAGACTACACTGATTTCACATGAAAAGCTCGTGGGTTACAATGTGTAGAAGTTTCAAGTCTCCCCTAATAGTCACACAATGTCTTAGCTAATTACTCTTTTATCTATAGA
>CM052441.1:83493132-83518507 GCA_028533085.1 Varecia variegata | reverse complement strand
ATTTGTAAAACTCTTCTACAACTCAACCTATGAAAATTGGCAAAGAACACAAGACAACTAAATTCCTTGTCTTTTATTTCTTTCAATAGTTTCACAAATTGGTGATGATTCATAGCATTTGGATATGCATACTGAACAATTTTAACCGTATGCATGATACTTTCATAGACACTGTTTCAGAAAGATGAGCACAAATATTTTCAATATATATTACATATTGGAATGAAGTAATGAGGAAAACACCAGTCTCCTGTTTCAAATTCTAGTAAATCTGGAGTTTTGATCTAAAATAACTGAATCACCACCTGTTGTGATAGAAACCAATTTTTTTCACATCTAGTTGAAATTCTTCTTTGACAGAAGTAGAATATCTATGATACAAGTTCAAATTTTAGGTTGTGAATTTACAACACTTTTTTGTAAATTGGGAAGTTCTTTAAGACAATACATACCCCAGGTTTAATTGAGCATGGTCTCTTATATTGCATAATCCATTTAAAGCTAAAGAAAAGTACTTGCGATTATTCAAAATTTTAATCGATTAGTCTTTGCTATTTTTAGAAAGGTCTTATAATTTATAATCCATTTTTTTTTTTTTTTTTAGAGACAGAGTCTCGTTCTGTTGCCTGGGCTAGAGTGCCATGGCATCAGCCTAGCTCACAGCAACCTCAAACACCTGGGCTTAAGCAACTCTTTTGCCTCAGCCTCCCGAGTAGCTGGGACTACAACTATGTGCCACCATGCCCAGCTAATTTTTTCTATATATATTTGTAGTTGTCCAGATAATTTCTTTCTACTTTTTAGTAGAGATGGGGTCTTGCTCCTGCTCAGGCTGGTCTCAAACTCCTGACCTTGAGTGATCCTCCTGCCCCGGCCTCCCAGAGTGCTAGGATTACAGGTGTGAGCCACCGCGCCTGGCCTGAAAGGTCTTATAATGTATGATCAATGGTTTAGTAGCTCAACCAAAGATATTTACAAGATTATAAAAAGTAAATTATCTTTTTTGGCCTTTCCTTAAAACTTTCTAACAAAATTTCTATATCTAAAATTATAATTTATTTTTTCATATCTGTATCTAAAAATGGTTTTCTATTTTCTGTAAAATCCAAACTGTTTATAGCTGGACAAAGTTACAAGGCTTACTCCTGTTAGAAGTTTTCTAACATATTTTCTTGAACATTAAATTATGATTTCAAGTGGTTAATGTTGCCATTCTTTTTTGACTATTGAGGGTAAATTTTTTATATAATGCTGATCATGTATCAGTATTCTTCACTTTATTCTTAAAATTTTTTTGCACAACAACAATCAGCTTTTTTGCTTTGTTCTGTCACAGAAAAGTAAAATTTGCAGCATCCCTTTTGGCAGTCTTCTTAAAAATTCACTGTATTGGTTATAGTACTAGTTTTTGCATCTCTGCTCAATTCTGCATTTGTAGGATGCCCTAATTTTAAATTGAAAAAATTTTCCTTACTTTTTAAATTGGAAAAATAATTTAATTACACTATAATTAAAATAAATACTTCAGTTAATTACTCATATAATTTACATGGTCATCACTGTAATTCTGTATGCATAAAATATTCAAATAAACACACTAAAATGTTATATTGGTACATAGAAAAAAGTAATTCCAACTTAATAAATCACCAACTAGATTGATGCTATCTTTATGTGTAATACTAAAACTGATGGAAGCATCTGATACATTTATGACATTATAGCAATAATATTTTGCTCAATGTAATAAAGTGAAATGAAGCCCTACCTAAACAATAAAATTATAGTTAACAAAATAAATTTACAGTGCTTCAGTTTTTACATTTAAATTAAATTAATTAAAATTATATATAAAGTTAAAAAATCCATTCCTCAATTGCACTAACCACATTTTAAGTGCTTAATAGCCACACGTGTCTAGTGATTATCATAATGGACAGCACAGTACTGTATTCTCATTTTTTTGGCATTTGTTTTACTATTTTCTTTAATTTTAAAATATTACAGGGATACAAATGGTTTTGGTGACATGTATCAATTTTATTATGCTTGAGTCAAGGTTATAAGTGTGCCCTGCATTTGTTTTAATAAAAATAGAAAGATATGTTAAGATGTCACACTATGATTGGGAAACTGTTTATTCCTCCTTTTAATCTGTCAGCTTTATATATTTGCAGCTATGTTAGTGGGTGTATACATTTCTAGAACTGTTGTATCTTCCCTGTGTATTGCCTTTTTAACATACTAAAACGTTCCTCTTAATATCTAGTATTATTCTTATGCCTTAATATCTACTTTGTCACATATTAATAAATCAGTTTTCTTTTGGTTAATATTTTTATTACACACCATGGTATGTTGTAAACTTCTAACAACCAGCTCTTTGGGGGTGGGAGGAAAGCACTGATTTGTGGCATTTGCCAATGTCCATGATGTAACTACTTTTACCAGGGCTGATTTCAAGCTTCTAACATGACATTAATTAGTTCACAAAATTTCCAAAAATTTAATGGCGTTCATGAGCTAGAATAAGTCTGCTTCAACACCCTACTGATTATGTATTTTTCTCTATTAACCTGTATGTGTCCTTATATTTAAGGGGGCTCTTTTGTAAGGAGCACATGGTTTTTTCCGCAGTCATACAATGTTTGTCTTTTAATTATGTAATAATCTTTCACATTTAATGTCATTGAAATATTTGGGTTTAAATTTATCTTACTATTTGTTTTATACTTGTCTCATCTACTTTATCTTTTCCTCTCATTCCTCACCTTTTAAAAATTAATCAAATAAATTTTATTTCATTTCCCCTTCAATTATCTTGTTAATTACACATTCTTTTACTGTTTTTTCAGAGTATTCTTTCTTACAGTTTACAAAAAGTCAGTATTTTTTTTTGCCACTTCCTGAACAATGAATTGGAATGCTTTAACTCCATTTACCTCCTTTTTGCCTGTTCTCAGTTGCTATTTTTGTTGTATTTTAATACCCTATATTTTTAAAGCCACAAGGCATTTTTATTACTGTTTCATAAGACAATATTTATTTAGCTTTAACCCCATATTTACCCTTTCCACTGTTCTTCATTCTTTCTTGAATGTGCTTCTCTCTCCAATTATATTCCTTCTTAAGGAACTTCTTTCAGTGTTTATTTTGATACAATTCTGTCAAGAAACTATTATTATTTTAGAAAAAACACTGTTTTTATTTATAAGTATATTTTAACTTGAAATAGAATTTTAGGTTAGTTAGTATTTTATTTCATCACTTTGAGAATAAAACTCTCCTTTGTTTTCCAGCTTTCATTATATCTGTTGAGACAGTACCTGTCATTATCACGTTCTTGCTGCTTTGAAAGAAATGCATCGGTTTTTTTTTTTGCCCTTTGACTGCTTTAAAGATTTTCTCTTTGTCTTTAGTTGTCCTATGATATGCTGAGGAATGGATTTTTTTTTGAAATTGTTGGAGTTCATAATGATTCTTGAGTCTGTGGTTTGATATCTTTCATCATTTTTGGAAAAATTTGATCATTATCTCTTCAAATATTGCCTTTTTCCTCCTTTTCTCTCTTGTCATCTTCTGACATCCCAGATATATGTGTTAATTTTAGACCCAGATACTTTTTATGTAGCCAAATTATAGGTAACTAATCCTCACTTCAGCTGTGTTTAATTTGCCTGCTAACATATTTATTACATTTTAAATTTCAGTTATTGTATTTAGATCATTCATGTTGATTGATAGAATTGATATGTGTGTGATATGTGGGATGCTGTTGTGTTCATCTGTTGGGTAGCACCTTATTTCTTTGTTTTACCTCTTGTGCTATTGTTTTATATGAGCTCTGAGCTTTAGCTTTTGGGTGGTTTTACACTGGTGGGTGTCTATTGTGCTGATCTATGTATAATGTGGTTCTGAGTATTTCCTACAGGGCAGGCTGGTCTTGACAAATTCCCTCAGTGTTTTCTTGCCTGGAAAAGTATTTATTTTTCCTTCATATATTAAATTTACTTTTGTAGGGTACACAATTCTAGGCTGGCAGTTGTTCTGTTTAAGAACACTGAAGATGGGGCCACAATCCCCTCTGGCTTTGTAAGGTCTCCATTGAGAAGTCTGCAGTTAGCCTGATAGGTTTTCCTTTGCAAGTCACTTGATGTTTTCACCTCACAGCTTACAGGAGTTCCTCCTTTGTGATGACTTCAGCCAGTCTGATCACTATGTGGCATGGTGATTGCCTCTTTACAATGAATTTCCCAAGTGTTCCTTGAGATTCTTGTACCTGTGTCTAAATCTCTAGCAAGACGAGGGAAGTTTTCCTCAATTATTCCCTCAAATAGGTTTTCCAGTCCTTCTGTGTTTTCTTCTTCAGTCTCAGGGATGCCTATTGCTCTTATATTTGACCATTTTACATAATCTCATATTTCGTGTGGGCCTTTGTTCATTCCTCTTAATTCTTTCTTTATTTTTGACTGACTGAGTTAATTCAAAAGAGTTGTCTTCAAGCTCTGCAATTCTTTCTTCTGCCTGGTCTAATGTATTCTTAAAACTTTCCACTGTGTTTTGGATATCCTTAAATAAATGTTTCTTTTCTAGATGTTCTATTTTTTTCTATATGTGGATCTGTTTAGTGAATTTTTCATCCATTTCCTGAATTGTTTTTCTAGTTTCTTTGAGTTGGTTTTCCATTTTCTCTTGGATGTCATTGCTTTCTTACAACCCGTATTTGGAATTCTTTATCTGTCATTCCAATGTTTTCCTTTTGGTTGGTATCCATTGCTAGACAGCTGGTGTTCTCTTTTGGGGTTGTCCTTTCACTCTGAATTTTCATACTTCTAGTGTTCTTTTGCTGATTCCTTCTCATCTGGAGCAGCTGTTGCTTCTTATTTTTGGATTTTCTTTTGTTTAGATGGGGCTTTTTTTTCCTTCACTGGTAAGGGTGTGTCTGTAGCATATGTTGGGTAAGAACCTTTGGCTTTACTTTGGCTTGCTTTGATGGTGGTCTAGGTTCTACAAGGATGCCTTGGTTATAGATATCCTTAGTATTGTGGTTTTCTCAGTTGCTAGTTGTTTGTAGACTGTAGCTGCGGTAAGCTATGTGTATGGACAGATTTCCTATGTCTTGTTGATGAGAGAAGATGGAGGTCTTTGAAATTCTTTCTCTTTCCCCAGCCCTGTGGTCTTCTTAATAATGAGCACTGTATTGGCATGCCCAGTTTAATCTCTGAGACAGTAGGTGATGCTTGTGGGTAAAAATCAACAGCATCCTGTATGATTTTATCAGTAAATGTGGTAATGTGCTGTGGAAATTGACCTCCATGTCATTAGGTGGTGCTTGCTGGAAGGAATAACCTACAGTGTTGTTTTGGGGACCTATGAATGGCTCTAGCCCCCCAGGAGAAGCACTTGAATGCCCCAGGTGGTGGGAGGGGCCCTGCAACTTCTAGATGAGTCCTTATTCTCTATCACAGAAGAGGCAGGTGGGGGGAGTGAAGTGGAGCAGGGCTGGGGCCTGTGAGCCTGTCCTCAGGCTCTGTGAAAGCTGGTAAGCAGCTGTCTCAGCAGGGGTCAAAGGTTGGCTTCCAGTGTCCTTGGTAATGCCATGAGGGAGGGAATAAAGTGGCCCCACCCATCTGGAAAGCCTGCTTGCTGGGGAGAGGCCATCTGAAATTCATAATCTGGCTATCAGGAGTAGGTTTCACTCTTCTTCCACCTCCCCTGCTCTGCCCTCTCTCTCCAGCGTCTGCCAGGAGGCAGGAGCCCAAACCAGCCAAGCTCACCCATGATGGCTCTGCAAGCTGGGAGCTTCCCGGCCCGGGATCCCAGCCTGGGCTCAGAGCACAGCTTTCCTGTGTGGGGATGGGTGTTCCACACATGTGCTGTAGCTGGGCCTTTCTTTCTGTTCTGCATTCTCTTTTCAGTTCTGCCCATGTGGGCTCCCCTCGCCTCCCAAGATTAGTTCACAGATCTCCCCTCTGTGCACCCGAGTGACTTGATCAAGTCCTGGGGGGTACAGGATTTGGCCTGCAGGCCTGTCCCTGGGTCCTTGAAGATCAATCCCTGACTGTGCCAGGGAGAAGCGTGCTGGTCTCCAGTTGCCTGTTGATTGCTCAAGCAGGTTTGATGTCCCTCTGCTTTGGGGTGTGCCCTGCTCTGATGGAACAGCTGGGCAAGCAGCAGCAGGGAAGGCTGATGAGCAGGGGGCTCACAATTCAAGCACCCCTAAGTCTGCTTCAGGTATTTAAGAGGAAAGGCTTGAACCCTACTCTCTGTGGAAGCCTCGGTGTGGTGGATGCATCAACAGAGGGGAAGCAGCTGCTCCTGAGTGCCCTGGCTCAATTGTCTCTCTTGGCAGCCATGGGCAGGGGTGGGTGAAGGGGAGGAAATGGAGGAGAGCTGGCATGCTGGTCATCTATGTCTCTCTCTCCAAAAGGTGGACTGCCCACAACACCCAGGCTCTGGGTTCACACAGATCCAACCCAGACCCACCGGTCCCCTGTGGCTCCCCCAGTCTGGGCTGGTGTTGAGAAATGTTTGTGTGGGAATGAGCGAGACAAAAACTTAGGGGCTGAAGCCCCCTCGGGAGGACAAAGGTGCATGGTGGGTGGAGAAGCAATACGGCGCCCGCTGTCTTGGCTCAGGTCTGTGGTGATAGGAAGTGACCCTAAGGGCACTGGCAGGCTGGTTCTTTGTCCTCAAGCATCTCCCAGTTCACTGTTGACAACAGCTTTTGGGCTTGTGAGGATAAAAAGGCTTTCCAGCAGCTCAGGAGCCTGCTGACTGCCAGAGATGTTAGGGAGGGAGAAATGAGCCACTCCCTACCATTTTTGCTGGACTCTAAGCCTCTCCCGGGTTGACCTCTGCTGATTCTTGCTCCTTCTTGTTCTGCTCTGCAACTTCTTCCCATGGAATCTCTGGTAGGTTCTGGCACATTTCCTTTGGAATTACACCCAATCTATGTTTGTTTGTTTGTATGTTTTTTCTTTTTCATCTAAAACTTTTTCTTTTTTCTGAGATGATCTGGCAGCTGGTGTCTCTGGTCAGCTATCTTTAGCTACATTTCCTGACTACAGATTTTTGAACTGCTCAGCCTCTATAAACACATGAACCAACTCTCTGTAGTAAATATTTATCTCTCTCTCCATATATATAATATATTATATTGTGTATACATATATAATATATATATACACACATGCATACATACACACACATATATAGAATTCAGGGTTCTGTGGAGACTAATATAAACCATTAATTCCTTGTTCCTTCTTTCTTCTTTTATTTTTATGATACCTTCTTATTGCCTTTGTGGCTTATTAACTACAACTCTTTGTTTTGTTAATTTAGTGGTTGCTTTAGGGATTATTATATATATCTTTAACTGACTACAGTCTACCTTCAGGTGATAGACACTTCACATATGACATGAGGACCTTACAATATTGTGCTTCCATTTCTTCACTACTGACCTTTGTGCTCTTTTTTTTCATTTTACATATATTATATACATAAAATACAAATACATATGTAAATATATGTATGCTATTCATTCATACTCTATGTTTATTATTTTGCTTGAATAATTACATTTCTAAGAGATTTAAATAATAAAAAAAATTTACCTATGTAATTACATTTCTGTTTCTCTTTTTTCCTTTGTGATTTATGTTTCCATATGTCATCATTTTCTCTCTGCCCTGGAGATTTCCTTTAACATTCTTGCTGTACAGGTGTGCTGCTAATAAATTCTTTCAGCTTTTTTTATATTCTAAAATGTTTTAATTTGCCTTTGCTTTTGAAATACATTTTCTCTGATCATAGAATTCTAGGTAAATGTTTCCCTCTACCCCATTTAGTACTTTAAACATACTGTTTCACTGTTTTTTCCCTTGCATTGTTTCCGATGAGAAGTTTCCTGTCATCCTATCTTTGTTCCTCTGTGTGTGATGTATCTTTTTTCTGTGTCTAGTTTTAAGATTTTCTCAATCACTGGCTTTAAGCTAATCAATCATAATATACCTTATACTAGGAGTTTATTGAGCTTCTTGGATCTGTGAGTTTAGAGTTTTAACCAGATTTGGAAAATAACTACTTATTATACCTTTGAATATTTTTCTTCCCCTTTAAAGAATTCAGTTAGACACAAATTAGACCATTTGAAGTTGCTCCACAGGCCACTGATGTACTTTTCAGTTTTAAAAATTCTGTTTGCTCTGTAGGTTTCATTTTTGACAGTTTACATTGCATTTTCTTCACGTTCAGTAGTCTCTTCTAATCTAGTTTATCTAATCTGCTGTTACTACCACCCAGTGTATTTTTGTAAAATCTTAAACATTGTAGTTTTTATTTTTAGAAATTTTATTTGGGTCATTTTTATTATTTTCCATGTCTCTAGTTAACTTTTGAACATATAAAATTCAGTTATAATTGTTTTAATGTCTTAGATGTCTCTGACATCTGTGTCAGATCTGGATCAGTTTCAATTAGTTGATTTATCTCCTCTAATGAGATGGAATTTTCTTGCTTCTTGTCTGTTTTGGCCTGTGCTCAGTGTCTTTAAACTTGATATTTCATATACTTTTCTTATTTTGGGTGGGAGTATAAGTCTGGTTATTTTTATTCCATCTTGGCCAGAAGTAGAATGAGGGACTTTTAGTAATAGAAGGTGACTAGATATTTACAGAAGCTAACAAGGTTATTATTAAGGGACAATAAGAAGGATTTGACAGAATATGGTTTAAATGCATTGTTTGGAAGGAAATAAAAGTGTTTTATGGTAATATCCTTGATTAGTTGAGAATTTTCCATAAGCTAGTTGCTAGTTACATCTACTTCATATAGCACTGCATATGTGGTGATGTTAATACAAAGAATTTAATAAATATTTATTGAATAAATAAATGAATAAATAGGTATTCATGCTTCTGAATCTCTCGCTCTTTTTCTAATGCTGTTTTGTTCATTACTACCTGAAAAAAACATTGTGGAGTAAAACTTTATTTGGATATCATAACACTTTTCACTGTCTGACACTATTTTATTGGTTTTTACCTATATATTGTCTATCTCCTCCTCTATCCAATTTAATATTATCCCTGTGAGAGCAGGGTTTTATTTATTTTTCTCATTTCCCTATCTCTAGCTACCAGAAAGTGAGTGATATTTAGCAAGTGTTCAAATGCTTGTCAAATGGAATATATGTTACTAATTGTCAATTCAAAGTAATATGGTCCTCTTTCAACAAAGCTTTTTGAGCCCTCAGATCGAAAAGGACATTATTTTAAGTGCTGAGAATTTTTACTTCCAGATCATATACAATCTATATGAACAAAGGTAACTAACAGTCAGGGATGCAAGCTCTGGAATTCTGTGGAGGGAGACTCTATCAATTTGGAAGATGTTAATATCTTCTATGCAATTTAGTAGTGTCCATATTACTGTAAAGATAATATTATCTACTTCAATGAAAATAAAATTAGTGTGTCCACTATGAGCCAAGAAATCTAGTAGGTGCGGTAAAAACACTGACAAAATTTGTTCCTGCTCTCATGTAGCTGATGTTCTAATGGAAATGTAAGGTTATTACACAAAATTCATTTAATTACAACTGGAGTAAGTATCTACCCAATAATCACTAATAGGAAATAAAAATGTCTATAAAATATAATGGCAGAAAATACCTGTTTCAGAGATGGGTTAACAGGCCAAGGGAAGTGAGAAAATGTGCTTGACAATATTATTGAGGCAGTTAAGAGCATCAACCCAGAACTAGAGTCCTTTTATCAGACCCAGAACCTCATCTCTGCTGGGACCCAACACAAGAACCTGTAAAGTGCACATCTTACACATCCCAGGGTCTCAGCCAAAAGGATCTCAATGCTATCACCATGACAATAGTAGTTCTTAGTGTCTGGTTCACCAAACACTGTTCCCTTTATTTTAAATTTTTAAAATTAATTAACTTATTTAAGAAACTTTTTATCATTATATACGATAAAAATCATATATATTTATCATGTACATGTTGTTTTGAAATATGTATACATTGTGGAATGGCTAAATCTAGCTAATTGATATATGTACTACTTCACATTTTTTTATGGTGAGAACGCTTTAAATCTATTCTGTTAGCAATTTCCGATAACACAATACATTCTTATTAAATATAGTCACCACGTTGTACAATAGATCTCTTGAACTTATTCCTCCTGTCTAACTGAAATTTTATATTTTTTGACTAACGTTTTCCCAATTTCCCTCCCTCTACCCCTATTCCCTGGTAACCAGTATTCTCCTCTCTACTTCCATGAGATCAACTTGTTTACATTCCACATGTAAGTGAGATCGTATGGTATTTTTCTTTCCATTTCGGGCATATTTCACTTAACATAATGTCCTCCAGGTTCATCCATGTTGTCATAAATGACAGAATTTCCTTGCTCTTTAAAGCTGGATGGATTCCATTGTGTATATAGACCACAATTTCTGTATCCAATCATTCATTGATATATATGTTTTCACCTAATCTTGAACTTCCTGCAAAATTTGCAACTGCTTTTTTTTTTTTTTTTTTTTGTAATGTGTCTCTTCTGCCTGACAGAGGATGGTCCCTGAGGATGGGACCATGTCTCCTGTTCACCAACGATGCTCTCAGGGCCACGCACAATATTAGAAGCATACTCAGCAGGCCCTCAGTAAGTATTTGTTGAATGAATGAACCAGCATAAAAGGGGAAGGAAGTGAGTTCCATGTTAGCATTAGAACCAACAAGCAGGGTCTTAAGGCTGACATTGCATACAGGTCCTGGACAGTCAAAATTGATGGTGTTGACTCATTCGCTCTTGGAAAAAAAAAGGAGGAATTTGTTACTTTTATCTCTTCTCTCTTGCTTCTAAATTCTTCTGATTGTTAGTCATAGTGCTATTTTTCTGATTTTTCAATACAACTTTTTAGTTATAAGCTCTTTGTTAAGCCTTGGGCTCCAGGTTTTGATAAAGGAAGATTTTCTTATCTGCTCATTTTTCCTTAATCTCCATTGTCTGTCATTTTGACTTACCACCAGTGACACTCCAGCAGTTGATTGTAAGTCAATGCTGCCTCCCTGGGCTTTAGCATATAAACTTGAGCATCAGAAAAGATAAAGATGTAAAAATCCATCTAAATGAATTTCCTTCCACACAGGAAGCAAAAATACTGTGCATCAACTAAACTGAAATAATCGAACTTGTCACTTGAGCTGCAACTAATAATATATCTATTTTCTCCCACAATATTAGCTTGTATCTATCACCTTGAGTCCGCATTTTCAAAGGACTGCTTCTATTTTGGCTGAGAACGAAACTGAACTCATCTAAATTGTTTTAAGGTCTGTACAATAACTATTTGGCCAATTATTATGGCTGCCCCAGAACAAATTAGTTGATAAATAAATTAGTATAATCTTTAAGTTTTAGCATAGCTAACTATTTTTTTTTTAGTTTCCTCTATTTTTGCTCCTTTCTCTGCCTGGAAGTTTCACACCCCAAATATCTTAAGGCTTTTCTTCTGACTTCCTTCATACTCTGTTCCAACATCACTTTTGTAAGGAGTCCTTCCTTGGTCACTTTTTATAAAACAATGACTCTATACCATCATCTAGCCCCTGGCATTTTCTGTTCTCATTCTGGTACTCTATTTTTTTCTATTACACTTTCACCATTTGATTTTTCATATATGTATCTGTCCACTTGTTCATTCTTTGAGAAGCGTGCTGGGTACATTGTAAGTGCTACTGTCATTTGAATGTTGACCTCCAGACTCATGTTGCAATTTAGTGGCCATTGTGATGGTATTAAGAGGTGGGGCCTTAAAGAGGTGATTAGTCCATGAGTGAATAATGCCAGTGTTGGTGGGGTAGGATATTCAAAATTGAGATTATATTGGAAAATGTGGAAACATTTTTTGGGGGGGATCTTCTGAAATAATATTATTTTTTAGGAGGCTTGCCTTAAAATGATTGTGTTTATTGACAGATTATATTTTTTTCCTTTCACATAAATATAGTTTCTCCCCTGTTCTCCATGGCAAACATTATTTGAAGCAATGTTATTTGTTGATTAAAATTTTGTTCATTGACTTAGTCAACAAACATATAATGAGATACTAGTAGGAGTTAAGTAGTGTGACGTTGTGCAAGCTACTTAACCTCTCTAAATTTAACAAAAGTGTGTGTGCATTTCTGTTTGACTCTCAACCTCAGCTGATCACTAGTTTTCTTGTTGGCTGTGAACATTCTTATCAACAAAACAATAATAATAACAATAACCTACTTTATAGCATTATTGTTGTGGAGCTGAAACAAAAGAATGCATTAAAACACTGAGCACAGTGACAGCCAGAGGGAGTGCACCCATTCAAGGCTAGGCATTATAGCTTGTGGCTTTGGCTTAATGTCAAAGAACAAAAACGTCAATTTCAATCCTGACAAATCTTTAGGGTTGTAAAGCAGGCCAGGACAAGCATTAACTTTTATGTTTTAAAAATTACGTGTGAGCTTTCGTTTTTCTATTTTAGTGGTCTTTCTCAAGCAGTTATATTAGGTAATTGAAGACAGTGTGTCTTGATTCAAAAAATAGCCTAAGGAGACAAATAACTACTAAAGGCTTTAGGATTTAATTCTTGATTATTTAAAGATTAATCTGAGACTTTGAAAAGAAAAAATCGAGTATATGGTGTCTTAAAGTACAGTTGGCAGACAGCATTATTCTTGTTTCTGATCAATATAAGGGCCAGATCGCTGCTATTGGTTTTTTAATGACCAACAAGTTAAGCTTCCAAAAATTGCACCTCTCCTCATAATTCAATAAGATGAGATTGTTTTTTCTGAAGACATGATTGGTCCTTTTAGCAAAGGGGTGGAGAGAGCAGGAAAGTCTAGAAAATGAATACCTTTTACTTGGTAATGTTTAAAATCAGCCGAAGCACAAAGTAACTAGAGTGTTGGTTTGGAAAGAACCAATAGGAAGACGTGCCAAGACCTGATCAACCCAGCCAGAAGCCCCTGCCTGGGAAAAGAAACTTCTTTTTTGGCAGGCTCTTAAATCGGTGAGTTTTAACAAAGGGATACAATAACTAAAAAACAAGAAATTCTAAGATTTACTGTCTAGAAAATAGGACTTTGAATTGAATGGTCAATTAGAAGGAATTATGAGGATAGCCTACATGTGATTTATGGGACAAAGAGACAATGGTTCTGAATTCACTTTCAGGGGACTTTTTTCCTTCTTCTTTTTCTTTGTGGTTGTGAGAACTAGGAGCAAGCGAGAGCCATTCTGTCTGAGCCTTTGTTCTAAATATCACTGTGTAATTGATGAAGTTAATTGGATTTCTTTTTTCCCCTGTTGAGGTTAGGTTAGGCCTGCATCTATCAACTAACACTTATAAAAGGCATCTCAGAAGCAGAATTTCAGATCAGCAATAAAACATGCAAGGCACCCAGCAGTAAAATAATGAGAGACTGGAAAATTGCAGTTTCTGATCTTTTCTGCAGTACTCTGAGTTTCTTTGTTAAAGTGTTTAGCTTATTTGCTCCTCTTAGTTTTTTTTTTGTTTATTTCTTTTTGAGAAGGAATGAACAAATTCTATTGCTGAAAATTCTGCCTGTGTTTCATGTTGACCATTATTATTAACAAGGGCAACTTCATAACCATAAATCATAGTTAACATGATCTGTATGAATATTTGAGTTCAGAGCTGGGGTATTTGAATTTAGAAGAAAGGGGCTTTCTGACTCCTTTTTCAAAGTTATTATTATTATTATTATTATTATTTTGGCTGAGGTTTCTTTTTATATGATTTGAGGGCTGAGCAATAGATAAAATGTCCACAGTGAGAGTGGTGTCAAAAAATACTCCCACCTTGAGAAGGCTTTGCAGGAACAGTGCTCTTTAATGAGGCTGATGGGAATTCTGTGGTTCCAGCTTCATCTCTGGAGTTTACAGTTTCTGCTTGCTCTCAAGTCACCTTTAGATCAAGCACTGCCTTTATTATCTGCACAGGGTCGGGTGATTTGATAGCTTTTCTAGGAAGGGCTCTTGGATGTACGCAGTGTCTTCTGGGAGAGAAATAGAAGAATGGACACCAGGCCAGAGGTGGGCAACACTGTCTCTTATTTGAATTGTAAGTGCCTCTTGTTCTGTGAATGAGAAGTAGTGAGGGCTGGCAATTAAAATAGTAATTTTTAAGTGAAATTTATACGCCATCCTTTTGGCTTGGGAAAAGTGGGTTGGAGAGAATGTGGGCACAAATTAATTTGAAATTTATTATTCAGCAGCTCGAGGAAGAGGTGGATGAAATAGTAGTTGTTACACGACAGTTGCTGCTTTTAAAAAATAAATATTAACAACCTGAGAAAATATTAAAACAGATCTTTTTATTGCTTACAATTCTCCCCTTACCTTAGAATTGTCAATTTACTTCAAGCTGAACCGGTTAGGAATAAATTGACATAGAGGTTTTTATTCTCAACCAACAACTTTGCCCCTTTTTTTTTTACATGGCTTAGACGATATTGAATTGAATTGATTGCTCTCTTGCTGGCTTGGTTTTATAGAGCAAAATATTCTTTCCTTTCTTCTTCCTTCCCTTTCTCCCTTCTTTTCCATGTTTCCTATCACATTTCTTAGTTGTGTAGGTTGAAAAAAATACTACTCTTTTATTCATTTCCTTCTCTAGCATCATATTGAAACATGGAAGAGAAAAACAGAAGAGCGTACCTGCATGTCTGTTTCACTGCCAGCCTCAGCTAATCACTAGTTTTCTTTGTGGCTGTGAACATTTCTCCTGCAGAGAAGGCAAGGATCTCATTAGCACTAGCTAATATGGAAAGTGTACACTCTGGAGACCTGGACTGGGCTATTTGAGCCCCCAAACTATTTATTTTGTTTCTTGATTGCTACTTTGCATGTGGACGTAGTCTCACTCAGGGTTTTCTTTTCATATATAAGAGACAAATACTATATCCTTATATATGACCAAATAATCCAAATCTTTTCACTAGAATTTGGATGTGGTCGATGACATATTGGTGTTGGTATTATTATGGCTTACTGCATATTAAGCACCTATAGCTACTGACACAGAAAAAAATCATTATGAAGAGCATGGCTTAAGCTTACTGCATTTATAGAACACCCAGTAAGCAAGAAGAGATACGATGGCTAGGGAGAAAATCCCAGGTGTCACCTGGGACCTGACCTCTGGTTGATACCCTCCAAGGCAGTCTTAGCACAGGATTACGAGCACAGATGTGAGCTGCTTCCTATGTGGCAAGATTTCAGAGCTGTGAGTAGGTCCTTGCAGAAAAATCTTCAATTTCAGCTCTCGTAAGGCATCTGGTTAATGGCAAAGCCTCAAGGGAAGTAACATATGGGCTCAGTAGGGGCCTGCACATATTCTGGGGTAAATAAATATTTATATAAAGGAATGAATGGATGGATGGGGGTAACAATTTCACTAATGTTATAAATAATCTGTCACAAACTCTTTATTAAAAATCTAGACAATTATAATTGCAAAAGTAATACATCATTGTTAAACAATTAAGAAACACCTGCATTATCAAATACCCTCCCTGACAACTAAAAAGTAAAAAAAGAATTACTCCTAACATCACTATCCATAATAACTATGCTATCACGATACATAATAAAAATAAATTTTAACCCCTTGGTGTATGTACTTCTAGATTGCTTTCTTTATACTTTGCTCTCACTTAAAAAATGTTCTGTAACTCTTCGATAATTCATTTTTTTCCACTAAATGTATTATAAATATCCTACTATCTCAATAAAATCTATCAACTAATTTTTTTTTTAGAAAAGAATTTGATAGGAGAGTAAAGGAGAGATGCATGAAACCACTGTGGTGCTCAAATGAAGAAGGCAAAGTTCAAGGTAGAGGAGGGGAGGAGAGAGACTAGAACACTCCACTTGCTGGTCTTTGATAAAGTTGTTCCTGCACACGATCAATCGTAGCCCAGGCTGGCTGACTCACTGGGTCTGGGGTAGAAGGAAGTTTAGTTCTGAGCTGTTGGCTTCTTACCATTAGACACCAGCCTAGGGGCTGGTACAAATTTCTGGAGTTGATGTAAAAAGGAATCTGACCACAAACCCTTTCTTCTGTAAGCTTATTGTGGGCAATCCTTTAAGGTAGTAGTAAAAATGAGCAGTCATCCACTTGATAAAGACCTACCTAAATCAGCTATAGGACTTCTGAATTTTTAATAAACTTGTGTTTTCCTGTTTGCATTTTATCAGGCTTAACACTAAGCAACTTTTACCCCCAGAGCTTGAATATATCAATCCTTGCTGCTCATTTTTCTTTGACATTCTTTCCCTGGTTCGTAGGCATTTGTTAACCTTCTGGACATTTCAAGGCCTTCTATCCTTTTCCAGAGGGACCCCTGGATTACATTATTTCCAACTCCTTCTTCCTCTGTGCCATTGTCACACCGATTTTCAAGTCTCCTGGCTTCTACTAGGTATCGAGTAACTAATTTCACAAATGCCTTCATGTTAAAGTTTTCATGGGTGGTGATAGATTCAAATCTTATGTTCTCAGATAATATATCCCTAGAAAAATTTTGTGGTGATAATGCCTGAAGGCAAAAAATGGTAACTGTTTTGGAGTCCAGTGGGGAAGACCATTTTGGGCAGGACACTTTTGGACAGTCTACATAAGTGGCTCTCCACAGTGCCCATGCTTTTTGCTATTAATAGTTCCTACCTTGAACCAGAGAAAATTTAGTGGGTTGAGTGAAAATTTTTTGGCTAATATCTTTTGAAGATAGTTTTAAGGCTCGATAAAGTTGAACAGAATTGGACTCCTTTCCTTGATGCTAATTTGTGTTTATTTCCTGTTAGGACGTGACCCTGTGCCATTCTCTTTGCCATAACTGCTTATGGCCATTTTGCAAGTCCGTCCAGTTTGGATATAAAGGCTTGGGTCTGGCTATGCCTCAAGCTGGCCCTTAGTTTTTATTGTGGAATCATAGAAGATTTTTTTTTCGGGTTAATTCTAGTAACGCCACAGATATTTGAAACTTTTATGGTGATGAGGAGTAGGGGGTGGATTCAGCTTTTTCTGTAATAAGCTGTCAAGAGAACATTCTTAGGAAGCTTTACTCACGGTCACAAAGACAATTGATTAGCAGATATGAGAACAGTGGAGTATATTTTATTGCTTAAAGGATTATGCTAGCATGAATAATCACATACAACTTACTCTAAGAAATTTAATTTATTTCTCTTCCCAGAATCATAAATTCAGGGGAGATCTTGAGAAGTCCTTTATTTTATTCTCCACTTTTAAACAGAATGCTTTCCTCCAACCCCCTCTCGCCGTCCCTGAAATATTAGCCTCTTCAAAGGAGCACTTCCAGTGTTGTGCAGTATTTCAACAGCAGCCAAAAGCTTCCTTATTTCAGTTTAAGGTCAAGTTTGTCCCAGTCCTGAGTATGGTATTTTAATTCTTTATTCTTTAGTGCAGTCTTACTACAGCAGCTTTTCCCCACATAGGTTGCCTCTCCAAGCACTAGCACATGAAATATTGTGCAAGAAAAGAAAGCTTCCATAGTTACAAAATTTGGCAAACTCTACATACTATAAGATTCTCTTGGGAAATGATTTTTTTTGTAGATATCACAGTCTCTGGTAGTTACACCCAGACCAGACTATCCAAAGAGCAACAGGAACACAAAAACGAAGACAATAACAATATACAAAAAAGCAAGAATAAGTGATTTGCACGAGCAGCTGGTTGAAAACCACTGGTTTTGATCATAGTATGCCATCCCAGGGAACCGGGGGATGAGGTGACAAGGGACATCATGGATGGGACACCATGGGCAGTAGGCAGTCTTTCAACACAGGAGGTAAAAGGGGGAAGGAACTAACCAGATGACCTTATTTTACTTACACAATAGGGTGACAGGCATATTCAATACTGAACAATGAGTTCTCTAAAACAGGTCTCTGAAGAAATACATTCAGGACTATATGTTGCATTTATTATTTTCAGTGGTACAGCTAGTGTTGTTCTGCAGAAATACTTATGATAGTCACATTGCTACAGCCTGCTTTTAACAAAATGTCTAATTCTCCACTGGCAATGAAACAATACCTCAGCAAAATAATGATAATGATCCTGTACTCAGTGCTTTCTCCTCTATGCATTGGTACCTTTGACTTCTTTCTTTAAGACCTGAAAGTTATTTTATGCATGTATATGTAAACAAGAGGAAGAAATAAGTAAATTAAGCAGGATTAAGTGCCCCAGGAGTATTTTAATAGCTATTGAAGGAGTCAAATTTATCTTCTAAAGGGATGTAGACTGTGTTTTTTTAAATTTTTTTTATTTCAGCATATTACAGGGGTACAAATGTTTAGGTTATGTATATTGCCTTTGTCCTACCTGAGTCAGAGCTTCAAGAGTGTCCATCCCCCAGAGGGTGCACACCACACCTATTAGGTGTGTACACACCCATCCCCTCCTGCCCAACACCCCATGAATGTTATTACTGTATGTGCACTTAGGTGTTGATAAGTTAATACCAATTTGATGGTGAGGATCACCAATTTGTGGATAGGAACCTGAAGGTCCAGTGAAATTTGGATAGACTGGGAAGAAAGGGAATACACATTACATATAGGGGAAAAATATGTGCAAAGGATGGAGTTGAAAATGATTTTGTAGTGTATGAGGAAGAATGAAAAGTCCCCAAATAGCCAATATATTTAGGGTTCTCTACCTCTTTCTCTCACTCTGTCTCATGAAACTATATAAGTTGTATTTTTGAAAAGAACTGGAAACACCCTAAAATATTTACTTTCCAAACTTGGACGATAGCACAAATGTTGATCAGTGGATCCAGAAAAAATAAGCCTATATATGATACGTCAAAAGCAACTCTTCTGCAAGGCATTCTAGGTTTTCCAGAACAAGTTCTCATGTTACCAAGCCAACCTGCTCATCATTTCTCACCATCATGGACTCTCTACACCTACGGAGCCAGTCTTCTTCCATCCTTTACACACTTTATGTTCATTTTTGCCTTCAAATATTAGCTCATGTCCTTCCCCCACTGAAAATATCCTCTATAGCTATTACTGCCGATTAAAGCCCTTTAGTGCTCAGATGAAGTTTTACATTGTGATTATCAATATTAACATGAGTCTTAGGCTGTGCAAGGCCCTGTGGACCTCCAGACATAGAAACATAGAAAGGACAATTCTTGGTATCTCTCTCTCTCTCACACACACACACACACACACACACAATCTTGTTAATTTCTCATAAAATGTAATTATTTCCTTGCTTTAAAAATTATTGTCTAAAACCAAATAAAGCAGCATGTTATTGTTTTATATTCTTGTATCATTATTTTTCTGACCATTATTTTTACCTTTTCTCTCTCCAAAATGATAGTTATCCTCCTTAAGTCTAGGTAACATGGTAAACCTCTCTTGTCCTACCTCATAGTGCTGGGTTTATGGTAGATGTTCAATAAATACTTGAATTAATACACAAGCATGCATTTATTCAGCAGAGGACCCTGAGGAAATCTGTTATGCAAAGCTGTATCTTGATGGGTGGGCAAGTTTGGGAAAAGTAAGAGTTCTGGCATGTAATAACTCGACAGGACCCCCCCATTTATAATGTGCTTTCAAATCCAGTATCCTATTGTTCCCACAATGAGCATGAGTGATGGATAAGAACAAGATTGCTCACCTTACAGGTGACGTGGTTGTGGTTCAGACAGTTTAAATAATCTTCTCCAGGTCAGAGGGTATGTGTCTAAGCTGGACTCCAACACTGTCTTAGGATTCTGAATCTAAAGTCAAGGACGTGACTGGAGAGCCGGGGGGTTCTGGGAGTCTGGGATGAGGAGAGGAGTGGCAATTGAAGAGGAATCAGGAATCTGAGAAATAAAGATACTCTTTGACTTGGGGCAGCTCTTGAGATGGAGTGGGGTTGGCTGCCAGAGGTTTCTCCTACAGCTTTCGATCGTTCCCAGGGAGGATTTTTAATGGACATTAACCATATGACTGTCCTCAAACTGTGTGTAGAAGTAGACAGTAGTTTCAACCAAATGGCCACTGAGAGGGTCACAAATCCCTTGAAAGTCCTTCTTAACTGTAAGCTGTAATCTGGAAGCTAGGAAGGGGTTAAATCTGTCTCTTTTGCAAAGTTAAGTTACATCTTTAGATATCTGCGGATCACCGTGTCACCACCTGTGAGACACACAAAACTCCGCGTTTCCCTTGCAGTCTGATGTATGAGGGCCCGAATTGTTTTCCAAAGGGCTGAACAGTGACATCTATTGGTTCCATTTGAAATAAACAAGTTCAAAAGAGATTGAAACGTTCAAAACAAATAATAATCATTCCAGAGGAAGTTATGACATCAGCAGCGTACTTTATCTCAGGAACAACACACAACTCCAAGTTTCAGTATCAGGGATATTGTATGACTTTTATTTTTGCAAAAGCCCATCAAAGAATTCTTGTAAACCTTTTTAAAATAAAAATTCAATAGAAACAGTACAAAGACCTGTGTGTTTGGGGAGTTCCTTATTGTTCAAGATTTTAGCCCGGACCATAAATGAGCAAATTGAGAAAATGGATTTGAAGGGGCAATGGTGGGAAATAATGAAGTTGCTTTTTACTTTAGGAAACTAGAAAACCAAATCTTCTCATAAATGAGCCTTGTGGGTTACAATCAAGATGGAATTCTTTTCTAAATGACTCCAAATTTCAAGATAACCTTGACAATCTTCTAGCTCTTAGCTTCATTTGTGAACCGTTTATGTTCTTTTGTATTCAATGCTCAATATCTTTCCTTAGCAAAACTCTGAAGCTCACTGAACATATAACTGCTGGAGATGCTTTTCTGAGCAATTTGGATAATTAAAAAATACTACAGTCTGACAAATTAAAAAATACACTTAGTGTGCACACTCCCTACAATATCTTTTCCTAGCTCAGACCTTTACAAAAATTACTCAGAAACAGTAAAATGAAAGATTTGACCTACAACCTCTTGTCCACCCAAGGGAGGTGTGAACTGGCTTGAAGAGGGTGGCACGAGGAAGAGGAGAAAATGCAGGCTTGGATAATCTGAAAAGTGAATAATCGAGTATTGATGTATTTGGATCATTGAAGAAAAATGTTAAAATTTTCACCAGTTATTAATTAGAGAATCATGCATAACCCTGTGAACTTGCTTTTTTGTTTTAAAACAGGAGCCACGGTTACGAGATGGTTTAAAGTGGCTTGCTCAGGTGTGTTGAGATCTCTACCGATTTGCTTTTCAGACCCCTGGTGGCTTGAGAACAGCATGGCATTAAACCACACTGCCCTGCCCCAGGATGAGCGCCTGCCACACTACCTTCGAGATGGGGACCCCTTTGCTTCCAAACTTTCCTGGGAAGCGGATTTAGTGGCTGGCTTTTACCTAACAATAATCGGTAAGTTTCCTTAATTCTTCTGTGCAAAGGCTGCACTTAGAAAATTCACGGGCTGATACGCCGATTTTGCAAAATGATTCCAATACTTCAGTGGGTATTTTAGTGGAGGTGAAGAGTGGGAGGGAGGCATAATACGGGCTGGAAGTACAGCATTCCATAAATGTTTCTTAGACATGACTTATCTTTATTACTAGACATAAATATTCCATTGATAATCCAAAGAACTCTTACAGCAAAATTATTTATCTTAGGACTGTATTTGACTTTGGTTACTTCGGTAATAGGTTTATCTTCTGAATACCAAAATTAACGACAATGATATTTAAACAAGGTGCTTGTATTTTTTAAAAAATGCTTTTGATATAATCATAAGATTTTAGTCTCAGAATAGACCTTAGAAATAATCCAGTTCAGCCTCTTCTGAGTTCAGTGAGCATAGTTCGATGCCGTGGTGATGGTAGACACATGGAGTTTACTTCACCTGGAAGTAAAGTTGCATCACGACAGCATAGCTGACTCATTTGGATGAGAGGTGAAAAAATGGATTGGTGATAAGTGGAAGTCAGTCCAGGTTCAAAAGATTTTTGTTCCTAATCCACAAAGGGGTGCATCTGCTTCCAGATGGCACTATCTAATGCAGGTGGCCACATGTGGCTCCTGAACAGGTGAACTGTGACTTCTTCAAACTGAGATGTGCTGTAGTGTGAAGACACATCAGATACTGAAGACCTAGTGTAAGAAAAAAAATCACATAAAATATCTCACTAATAATTTTTTAAAAATTAAATGAAACATTGAACCCACAGTATTTTGGGTATATTAGGTTAAATAAAATATAATATTAAAAATTAATTTATGTATACATTTTTACCTTGTTTTATGTTGCTACCAGAACATTTTAAAACACATATGTGGCTCGCATTTCTTTTTTACATTATATTTCTTTTGGACGAATCTAGATAATTAGGATTTAACCACAATACTTTCCTTAAATTTAAAATTGCTGTTTTAAACTTGGGTGACCAGTGTGCAGGTGGGTTATGTCTTTAGGTTCGTCTGCCTTTAATCTTTGCAGATTTTGAGTCAAGCTTGTTCTCTCTCTCTCTCCTCTCTTCATTTCTCTCTCTCTCTTCCTTCCTTCTTTCCTCCACCCCTCCCTCCTTTTCTCTCTTTCTCTCCCTCTCTCATCTATTTATTACTGGCTAAGAGTTTCATTTAACCTCCTGAAATTAGCAAACCTCATTAGAAAAGTCTTTGTATCCCTCTATGGTCAGTGCTTGAAGCAAAAGGAATCCATGAGTTTGGATCAAATTCTGCTGCAAAGTGATTCCCCGGGTCTTTATTGTTAGTTAGTGATTTACTAATTTAAATTCTATTTCTTATGAATGGACCCCTGTGTCCTTTCAACATAAATATATATTTATCACACACTCATTGCCACTGTTTTAAATTGCTGGGAATAGAGCAGTGAATAAAAGGGGTAAACGCTCTGCCGGAACACAGGGTATCATATAGTGACAACCACATTGCATTTTTATTAAATGTAAGTACTTTCAATAATCAGAAAAGGCAGAAAAATAAGCATCTTATAAATGGAATTTAATATATCTCAGTCACAAGGAATGCACTCAAAAGTAATATCTTTACCCTGACAAATCTCTCCAAACGACACAAAATAGGGAGGAATATCAGTCCCTTCCCAGTCTCAGCATGACGGATTGCAGAAAGAGAGGCAACCAGGATGGGTAGAGGGGACATCAGGAGAATTTCCCACCTGGTGCTGGTGGAATTGGAAAGAAAATTCACAGTCACGTTCAAATGGGCTTGCTGAGATGGAGCCAGAAAAACAGGTCCAAATAGAGTCCCCAAACAAGGGGAATGGCAGGTGAATCAGGGTGCTGGGTGGTGAAGCCACAGGTATGTCTCAGAACAGTCACTCAGGGGGAGGAGAGGAGTCAGCTGGGAAGGTTGGGATTGATCCGAGACCCACCAGATCTGGTTTTTACCCTCCTAGCATAGACTTGTGTGGATGTGCCCTGATTCCATTAAGGAGCCACTGGAGAATGAACAACATTCTTGGTGAGCTTTGTGAAAACTGGGAGTTAGAAATATAAATGTGAGTTTGGAATGCACGAGAAATAAATTAGAGACCAATTTTCCACCTTCTACTCTTTTCCTGTTATTGTAAATACTTAGTTTATTAACAATATGAGAATTTTTTGTTTTTATAAAAAGATCTAGGACTTTAGTAATCTAAAAATGGCCCTGCCTTAGTCTTTATCTTCTTAATCTTGTTTCCCTTGAACTAGAATTAGAAATAAATTTGCTTTCTCTTGGCACTCACCTACAGATAAGATTGCTTGTGGGAACAATTTATGTGCAGCGAATAGAGTTGACTATTTTTTGATAATTCTTTGGGCACTGGATGAAACCCTATGAAGCAGGGTTAGTGAAAAAAATTGAAGGAAATTAAAGTAAGAAAACAAATATTCTCCAAAGAGATGTAGACAAATAAAGGGTGTTTAAATGAGCCTCATGTATCAAAAACAAATGCATACTTATTGTTTTTATTGTTTTTGGATGCAAAGTAGGTGGCATTAGTTTAATAATTTTTCAAGCCATGTTTTCACATTTTACTATCCCATTGGGCCGTGCAAATTGGTTTCCTTTAATGAGACGTAAGTTTCACTGTAGTTGGTTTGCTCTAGAATGCCATCTCTCTTCTATTTTTCCTCCTCTTCTACTTTAAGAAAACTAAAGAAGTTTTAATGGACCATTAAACAGCACTGACTCCAGGGAGTCAGAATTTCTTAAGAGCACAAGGTAGTTACTTCCTGGTGGTTTCATACCATCCGCTGAAACACACATTTCTTTCCTTGGCCCCAAAATGAATTGTGGTGGAGAAGTAGAAATTAAAATAGAAAAATCTGGGTTTCTCCTGTTAATACTCTCCTTATTCCTTACTACTAAAGGCAGCTGTACCAGATTCTCATTTATACACAGCTACACTATGAAGCAAGAATTCCTGAAGAAATCTACTCTACATGTTAAGCTATGGAAGTAGGTGTATTCTTTTCTTAAATAAAGTCAGTAGGGATTGGGTCTTTTTGGATTTAAACTGGGTTTGTAAGAACTTTTGAACAGTTTCATTGTAATGCCAACGCCAATTCGTCATTAATAAAAGGAGATGAAAAAGTGGGAACACACTTATGACATTGTTGGTAGGTCTGTTGGGTTGAGGGTCACTTTCTCTCCCCTTGGTGGGAGGGGGAGTGCCCAGGTTATCAATTGTCATCCACGTACCCTTGATACCTAGTTCAGCAGCAGCTGAAGGCTGTCCTATCTGCCAGACACCCAGTGTCCACGTCTCCTTGGCAGGCAGAAGTCCTGGGCTCTGTCTCTGGGAGATGAACCCTTCCTTGCAGGGGGTTATGGCAGTGTTACTTGGCCCCTGCCTCTCCTGAATGCTGGTGCTCCGTCAGGAGTCTGCGGTGATACTGAAGGCACCTTCTTTGGTTGGCTTCATCTTCAGACTTTAAGAGCCAAGGGGCTAACCCTACTTATCAGAAGGAGGGAGTTCTATAAAGCCAGTAATCTATAAAAATGGCTGAGGAAAATACTCCACCCTGGGGGCCAGTACAAGAACTGACCCCCTGAGCCTCGCTGGGAAGGTAGCTATTCCTTTTCCTGGGTAAGTTCAGCCTTATAATCCCTGACTCCTGTCCCTTTGGAGGTAACCCATCCCTTGCCTGTCACTCACAACTCACGCTTTTTATTTCATCTTCTTAACTTAGATTTTTATTTAGAGTCCTCTCACGACCCTCTAAATCTATGGTGTCCATTTTTGAAATTGAGAAGTGTTTCATATCC
>CM052441.1:83385380-83492632 GCA_028533085.1 Varecia variegata | reverse complement strand
TAAGCCAGCAAGGAAGAGTTGGAATAAAATTTTTCTTTAATGATAATTCATTTTTAAAAATATGAATGCTTTTGGATAAGTCACCTCCCTTTGCCTTTTCCCATAAAGTCCCAGGGTTCCTTAGATGTACTGTAATATGTCTTTGGATCCCAACATCTGCTATTTAGCTTACAGGCTTAAGGGAGAGTTGGGGAAATTATGTTTGAACAGTACACATCAGCTCCTCTTACCACTAGAAAGCTTGTAGCAATTCCTCCTTTTCTAAAGGAGAAAGCCTCCTTTTAAATTTGTTTTCTGATATTTGTATCTCTCTTCATAAGTGGATATTTCTGCCACTGCTGAAACTAAAAACAAATCCCAATAATAATACTCTACCTATTCAGTCACTCTTTGTCACATAGCAGTAGATATGGTGCCCTGTTATTGAGGGTTTGGATGATTACTCGGGAAGGCTTTGCTCAGTAGACGGGCTTAAATATCATGAACTCTTGTGATAAATGCACACGCACATTAAGAGGAGGCTGACAGGCCAGGCCCCTTTCGGTGAAAATAGGAGGAACTTCAGGGAATTTGCAAGGCTGCAAAGTGGCTGCCATTTTACCTATTGCCACACGATGGCGGTGTCACAACATGAATGATAGCTTCCCTGGCCACCCAGCTGGCCACTGAAGGTTCTCTACCTGGTACTGAGCGTAAAATGTCTGCATGAAACCTGTCATTTCAGCTATATCCTTCAGCAGTGAATAATACCAGACTCATGCATAAGGCTGAATTAGACACTGAATAAAAATGTCCTTAATTGGGCTGATACATTGAAAGTGCTTTCAACCAAGCAAGTCTGCTCTAGAATTGCACAAAGCACCTCATTACTCTGCTTATGCCTTTAGAATAATTCACCAGGAACCATTTCCTTCCAGGTGACAGCTTTCTCTAACCCAGATCATGTTTTCAACTTCTGAGCAGCTATAATACACTTTCCCTTCCAGTAAACCTAAAAAAAGTGTCTTATTTCTTTTCTTGCTCAACTACATTCCATTATAAGCACCTGGAAACAGCACTTCCTAGAAGCCAGACCTTTGGCATCTAAGCACCTAATGCTTGTTGTTTAAGCACCAATGGCTCCCAGTCACTGGGAGACATATTAGAATGACCTGTGGAATTTAAAAAAAGCGTACAATGCCTGGGCTCACCACAGATAAATTAAAACAGAAGATTGAGGTGTTGGAGCCCTGGACATTAACATTTGAAGCAAATCAAATCAAAGCAAAGCAAAACAAAACAAAACAAAACAACCTCGCCTGTGCTTCTAATGTGGAGCCAGGTTCAGAAGCATTTTACTAAGTGGAAGAGAGAGAGCCATTCTAGATGACCACCCAAAGATTCATCCAAAGCTCCGCTTCAGGGGGAAGCTTGAAATATTAGCTTAAAATGATAGCTTTGGGTAATTCGGGTCCCAGGCACAACAGACATTAATGTCACTCCATTTGGTCACTTTCACTTATCTTTTTGCTGCCTTCAGCACCCACCTAGCTGACACTCACCTCGAGGCTTTGAGCCTTCTGTCTCCTCTGCCTAGAATCTTTTCCCTCTTGCTGTTTGCTTGACTTCTCTCCCACTGATTCAGGTAGCTAGCTAAATGTCACATTGTTAGAGTAGTCTTCCTGGCACCCTTATGTAAAATAATTTCTGACTATCTCCTTTCTCTGCTTTATTTTTCTTCACAGCACTAACCATCACCCATCACTCTAGTAGACCATATCTTGTATTAAAATTTGTTTTTTTCCCTGCTCTCCCTATTAGAAAATAAATTTGTCAAGCTCGATCTCCACTTTGTCCCCTAGTGCCCTGCTCGGTGCTTGTTACATAGTAAGCACCGAATAATTATTAATATTTGTTGAATAAAAAAACAGTTCTTCTAACACTCCAGTTTCCTCACTGACAATAGGGTTAGATTCACTAGAGTTAGGAGGCTCTCACATGAGGGCGCCTAGACTAGCAAATTGGAGGGTGGTACTGTCTAGGCAACTAGAGGAGATGTGTGTCTAGCTTACAGAAGGCACTCTGTAAATGTTTGTTAATTGACTGAACTAACAGGAAATCCTGTAAGCTTTTACCTGGGAGGGGCACGCCTGGGAGGGGTGGGAGCTAGCACCTGCAGGCTGTGAATATCAGTTACTTGGTTTTCCTAAGGCAATAGGTTAGGGAACCTTCTTTTGATGTGTAGATCAGATAGAGGCTTTGAAGAGCTTCCTCAGCACTTTTCTTTCAGGGAGAGTAAAGACTGAATACAATGCCTGAATAAGAGAGGGCTGCAGGGTATGAATTAAAAGTAGAAGAACGGAAAAACAAGCACCACGTGTACTCACCATCAAGTTGGTACTAACTGATCAACACTTAGGTGCACACATGGAAGTAATATTCATGGGTGCCAGGCAGGTGGGAGGGGGGTGAAAGGGATGGGTAAATTCATAACTAATGGGTACAGCGTGCACTATCTGGGTGATGGGCACACTTGTAGCTCTGGCTTGGGCCATGTAAAGGCAATATCGGTAACCAAAATATTTGTACCCCCATAATATTCTGAAATTAAAAATAAATAAATAAATGAATGAATGAATACAATAAAAGTAGAAGAATGCTTTCTAGGAAAAAAAAAAAAAAAACCCTAATGGAGGCTCAAGGAATAAATAGCTTAAATCCCAGAAATCTGGCTCTGGTTGTAAACAAATTGAACCTACCTTTTACTGAAATAGCTAGCCCATATTTGAATAAAATACAATTCAAGAGGACAAGAAAAAAAAAGAAAACAAAAAACTGAAACAGAAAAAAACATGGAAATCTGGTCTCAAACGTAAAATGAAGAAATTTAATACGTGATTCTTAAGCAATTTTTTTTAAAACAGTGAATTTTTTCTTTGAAAAAGAGCTTGACTTAGAAGCCGAATATATAAAACAGATGAAAAAAGATCCGATTGGAATACGGTGAAGGATGGAGACCTAGTTGCTTGATATCTCTTCCCCTACATGACTACCAACTTCTTCAAGACACACTCACACCTACCTACTCATACACACATTTGGAGGAGCTCCATGGATCCCCCAGGGCTCTAGGCAGAAAATTGCCGCCCTGTATGTTATTGGGGTCACTCCGACTCTAGTATTCTTCTCTCTTCTTCACCTCCCCCCATCCTATTGCTTCCCTGTGAATGTGCAACTTCCTGGAGTTTCTTAAATACTTTTTATTCATTGATAATAACAATAAGGAAATAATGAAAGACCAAATATGTTCCATATTTTTTAATAAATAAAGGACTAATTCAAATTTCCAAGAGAGTTATCCACACTATTCTGAAAACTATGTTTGGAACTCACTCATGCCTTCTCCCTCCAGTGCATTTTACAGTCTTTTTTCTCCAGAGTCTCATTCGACCTCCTCCTCCTCTGAATTCACAGCAATTAGTTCCCACTACTTCCCTAATTAAGGCTTTCCCTGATAGATGACCTCTCTCTTTCCCCTCCCAGCCCCTTTGCAGACATTTGACTCCTAAAGCACAAGGTGTTAGAAACCAAGTTCCCTTTTTCATGACAGGAATCTCACGCCCCACACACTCAGATTCTAAAATGCCCCACTTGAGGGAGCAGGATGGGTTGGAATTAAATCACCATCTGTATCTTCTTTTTTTCTTTCTCCTTTTCTTTTTCTTCATTCTCCCTTTCTTCCCCATCTCCTCCTTTCTCTGTTGGTTGAGACAATTTTATGAACGTTTTTATTATTTAAAAAAGTTGCATTTGTCCCAGGAATGTAAGTATGTTTCAACATCATACATTTATTAATAACCTGCATTAACAAATTCAGTGAGAAAAGAAACTCTTGAAAGCATTCAATAAAACTTAACATCTACTTCTGGTAAAAAAAAAAAGTTTTTTAATAGACAAATACAAGAAAAGAACTTCCTTGCCCAACAAAAGGGAGCAAAAATGTCTTACTCAATGGTAGAATATTAAAAATATTTTTTAAAATTAGCCACAAGACGTAGATGCCTGTTATGATCACTTTTATTCAACAATGTACTAGAAATTCTAGATATTGTAATACAATAAGATAAAGATACCAAATGAGCTAAAAACAGTAATTATTAATAGATCATGTGTCTACAAAGTGGTCTATCATCAGTCTTTGAATTATCAGACTCAGACAGCTATTCTGGGATGTATATATTGTACACATATGATAAAAATTCTTTGCATCAGATTACTCCTTAGTTCAGGACTGATGTCTTATTTTAAAGAATTCTTCCTAGTCAAATGAGACCATACTTTGTCATCTGTGGAGCAGCATTTCCTAAAGAATAATTAATGTAATGTCTGTAGGGTTCTGTAGTGGAATACATTTGGAAAATGCTATGGCACACAAAGTTAGTTACTTTTCTGACTTTTGGAAATTTTTAGAGCCTTGAATTTTGACTGCCAGGAAGTGTGTATAACAGGTAAACTTGCCCAGTATTATTTGATTATGTAAGTACTTTTGTTTATTTGTTTTTTTGGAGACCAGCTCATGGGATCATTGTTTTGCAGAACCTAAATTTCTAAACAAGGTTGTTGAGGTTGAGTGAATGCTAAAGTGTATTGTATAAAACCTTCTTCCTATGAATACTTTTCACCACTCACACTTGAATGTTTAACTTTGGAGGGAGGAAAAATAATGGAGTCTTGGGCACTGTATGGAGGAAATCAGTGTGGAAAAATTGTGCTTGAAAAGAAAATTTTCCTTCAGAGATTTCACTGTGGATACATTGCCTCTTTCTTTTAACTTTCAAATGAATAGCTTTAATAAAACATCAGAAATGACTATATTGTTGTCATTGCCCACTGAAATCACATCTCCTGAACTCCCTGAAGCTGAGTCTCTTTGAGGCAGTTCTTCATAGTATAATTACTTTATAAAAAATTTCTTCTTATACCCTTTCAGTATCTTTGGCTATTGTGATGACTGAAAACCTCTCTGGGTAGCTTCAAACTCAGTTTATTCAAAGATAACTGCCGGAATTTTATTAACCTAGAAATTCTGTGTAATCAAGGGTATGTGTGTGTGTTCATGTACCCCCACATATGTTTCAGGGGAGGAGGGGTCGGGTGAGTTGAGGTGGGTGGGGAAATTTTACCTGGAGGGAATGAACTTCCCTTGACAACATTTTTGGTGCTCTAGTTGTAGGCAAGCCCTTCACCATCATCTCTTGTTTCTGCCACCGCTGGGTGTTTGGCTGGATTGGCTGCCGCTGGTATGGATGGGCGGGATTTTTCTTTGGCTGTGGAAGCCTCATCACCATGACTGCTGTCAGCCTGGATCGATACCTGAAAATCTGCTATTTATCTTATGGTAAGTTGGCAGGTTTCTCATTCCCTGATAGTCAAAGCTAGGTGGATTGAGTGTCAGAGCTGTACTTATTTTACACAGGTAATAAATAAAGACGATTAATAAACTCAGAGATCCAGAGTATTTCTGTTATAGCTTATCTTGTTCTAATATGTGTTTAAGGATGTGAACCTATGTCAAAGTAGTTTCTTTTAATACTGTTTGTAGAGTAATGTCCAGTGTTTGGCTACAATGCTTTTTAAAAGTATTATTTTCTTATACACAGTGTGTAAGCTTCCACCATGTTGTGCCACGCAAAGAAAGAAAGAAAATGCATTGAAAGGATGTTAGGTCCAAGATGTTTAGCTGATTCCCAACATAGTAAGTGTGATTATAAGAAAAGCTGTTTATGATTCTCCTTTAGGACTCAGACTTCCTGTGATTTCAGGGATGAGGAATTCCAAAAAGTTCACCTCCAAATTAGAGAGTCACGTAGCTGTGCCTGCAGGAAAGGACACACATATAGAAACAGCACTCAACATGTTTTTGCGGTAATGGTAGGTGGAAAGATGAGTGACTGAGAGAACTAGTAGGGGTGAGCCGGCAGTAAGTTTTCAGAGCCTAAGAATTTTCTTTTTAAATGATTAGACCATTCTACTAGTTAAAAATAATTTTTAGTACTTTTGCTTCTTGGGGCTCTGGGAATTTATTGAACCTGAAAGACATACATTTGGACCTTTAAGTTTAATACTGAGAACCAGACACATCCAAGGAATATTAATAGTATTGACTCCATCTAGATAAAGCTTCTTTGACTGTCAATCTGTCAGTTAGAGTGATTGGGGTCTGAGTATGGCCTGGAGACTGAGGTGGGAAAAATTGAGTCGACCTGACACTCTCTTTTAAAATTTACAGTTTCCAAACGCCAAGGAAGCCATGCACGGAGGCGGGGGGCGGTCGTGAATCATCTTCTTCATGATCTAGCACTTTCTCTCTCTTTTTTTTAATTTACATCTCCATTTTTAAACATTTAAAACTTCCAATAGAAATAGATTGAATCAAAATTTTCAATAAGATAAAAAATATACAATTATACATATTCTGGATGACATCAGAGTCTAATTCTTTCATAGACTTATTTTTGGTCATACCAACTAGACTTTAAATTTAACTATACATTTTATAGCTGGGAAGGCAAAAAGTTAAGCTTCCTGGGAGTATTTGAGGAATGCTAAACCTTGATGCCTCTGTTTTTAAGTGTTTTCTCGAGTTCAGGCTTTGTGTCCATTAAGGAGATGATGCTGTCTACTGCCAGAATCATTGCAGGGTGTAACTCCATGTGGGAACTGTGTAAATTTTCCAGCTTTTTCTGAGGCTGTATCTCAGTAGTGTAGTTTCATCATTTAGTCTGATGCACCATTAAACCCTCCACACAGTGTCCTAGACTGTTGGAATTAGAAGGTTGCTTGGGGACATGTAGACCTTTCTCCCATGTAATGTGGTAAACTGTTTTAAGGCATATCTCAGAGACGACCACTTGGCCTCTTCTTGAATAATTCCAGTGACCAGTGACGGGGAGCTTACTACTGCACAAGGCAGCCCATTCTCTGATTGGTCTGCTTTCGTTGTTACAATGTTATTCCTTATATTAAGACAAAACTGCCTCCCAGTAACCTCCACCCATTGGTCCTAGTTCTGACTTCTGGAGCAACACAGAACCAATCTACTAATCTACTCCCTCCTGTACTTGACAGCCTTTCACCATACTCGAATGTAAGTATAAAACACCTCACAAGTAACCCTAACCATAAATGCTTATACGTATACCTATGCACATCCCCATAAATATATGTGATTATCCGTGCCAATGTTACATCCGTTATAATGGATAACCAAGAGCTGATATATATTGTGGCTACATGATTGCTATCCCTATATGGTTGAGTTTCAAAAGATTGCATTTCATGAAACAAAACACCATGTATTTAAAAAAAAAATGGAGACAATAGGGTATAGAAACAATCTCTTATATTTCTTGTTAGTGCTAAAATAAATGAGATAAACTTACACAAGAGTAAAAGTTCATGTTAATGTAGTGCTTCTTAGTTTGCAAAGCGATCCCCTTATGTTATTTTATACACTTACAAAAACCTATAAGCAATATATTCTTATTTTCTCCATTTTACTGCTAAGAACACTGAATGTCTAGAAAGGTGACATGGACAAGGTCAAATACTAGACACAGAAGAATTAGGCCTTATTGACATCCCAGACCTCACACTGCGCTAAGCAAAGGCAGGCCCTGAGTCTGTGTTGAAGAAATCATTTAGCTTTTATTGAATACATTTTCATATTTCTTCTCTGCTAATATAAAAGCAAAGCAGTCAAGAGTCCCTTCCTCAGCCCTCTTCGTTGAAGGTGATGAGTGAGGTGTGGAGGTATTAGTTATTTCCCGTGGAGGCTGATGCACTGAATCAGGCCGACCTGTCTTTGGTGGTTGTGTTGAACTTGGGAAAATGATCACTAGTGCTTTAACGCTTTTCTCAGACGACTGCACTATTTCTTCCTCTTGGAACTCTCTTTTGGTTAACAGAAACTAGTGCTGAAAAACGGAGCTCATTTTTTGTCTTCCTGAAAATATCTTCACCGAATTACTTTTTCAGGACATGACGCAACCTACTTAGCTTCTCTACCTGTCCTGCTATGGCTGTGTGAGGGCGACTGTTGTGTGAATAACCCTTGAAGATTCAGAATCTGCTCCCCAAGTCATCAAGCACAGTCAACCACTTTAACCTCACACCACAGGGTCATGCACATGAGCTTCCAACCCCTGCTCAGCAGGCTCTTAGGAAGACAGATGAGATTAGAGACACAAAAGCTTTTAGGAAGACGGGTATTTTACAGACACAAGCAACGTTTCATGACTTCTCACCGCCCCTGAAGGATTCTCCCTTGGATGATCCACTAACACATGCCTTTGAGACGTTTTTCCACGATCCTCCATTGTCTTCAGCATCCTCTCCTCTTTTTACTGTCCCCTTTTCCCAGCTTTGGTCACTTCTTGCTCCCAAAGCTCCCAGATGCCCAGAGAAAACATTCCCCGTGAAATCACCTCAAATTTTATTCTCCTAGAGAAAAGCCCAAGCTCTGGAACCTCCTCCCCACCTTTACTCCATTCCCCCTCAGGCTTCAGTTATCTGCCCACGTCTCCCAGAATTCCATGGAATAAATCTTTGGAGGTGGACTTTGACATATCGAGGGGAGGTATTTGGGTGCAGGGCAGATTACATCCGGGTAATGCTTTTCTTCCGCCTCCAGGGGTTTGGCTGAAAAGAAAGCACGCCTACATCTGCCTGGCGCTCATCTGGGCCTATGCTTCCTTCTGGACCACCATGCCCTTGGTGGGTCTGGGGGACTACGCACCTGAGCCCTTCGGAACCTCGTGCACCCTGGACTGGTGGCTCGCCCAGGCCTCGGTAGGGGGCCAGGTTTTCATCCTGAACATCCTCTTCTTCTGCCTCTTGCTCCCAACGGCTGTGATCGTGTTCTCCTACGTAAAGATCATTGCCAAGGTTAAGTCCTCTTCCAAAGAAATAGCTCATTTCGACAGTCGGATCCATAGCAGCCACGTGCTGGAAATGAAACTGACCAAGGTAACTGCACTAATTAATAAATGATGTGTAGGCATACATATGTATAATTTCGTTGTATATATGTATATTCTTTTAACTTATACACAAAATGACATTATATAATATTCTTTAATATTTTATGATACATCCATATTTCATTTATATTATGAAATCTATATTAAAATAACCTAAATATGAAATGTTTCTAATTATTAGTATTTCTGCAAAAAATTTCATCAAAATTCAACCCATAGTGAAAATAAACACAACTATTGTGACATCTTCTATACTAAATCTAAACTATTTTCAATTACTACTAAATTTTGCCCTTTATTTTTCCTACTGAGTAAAAGTAAGTAGAAACAACCTCACACTGGGCCTTTTCATAGTCTTAGAAGCCTTTACCCCTGTTTACTGCTCAGGTTTGTCAATTTGCTTGTTCGCTTCGTGCTTCTGAGTTTCAGAACAGCCTGATCTAAAAGCTTAATATTTAAAGGTTACCTTTCTGAATTCTGGGATCAAAATTACTTAGTTTTCTGTGTACTCTAAGTATTTCTACCTGGGTTATTATTGGAACCTGCAATCTGTCAGCCTGATCTTGTCAGGCTAGAATCTGGCATTCCATCCACAAACATTTCTCTACTTTGTAGCTTCCATCTAATTGATTGGAAAAAAAAAATGACGGTTTTGCTAGACTTTTGTAGTGGCCTGAAATTTCACAACTACAAAACAGAGATGTGCAATATATATAAAATATATATGGCAATCTTTATATTTCTATGATCCAACATAATCTCATTTCTATGCCTACATTTGATTTTGTAACACAAATTTCGTATTGAACAATCAGGATAAATTCAGTTGAAACAGAAATTTCCCTTCTCTTCCCAGGACTACCTAAAAGTTTCAGGGAAGATTTCATAATGTCATGGTGCTAAGGGAGGGAGGCTCCTGGTCTGGTGGCTCATTGACATTGCTGAGATATTTAAGGTTCCTTCTGGTCTTAGTTACTGGTTGTCATGGGTTACTTTGCATCTTCATTGTTCCAACTATAGGCTGGTCAGCGCTGCAAGCTATTTCCCCATCTTTCTAAAGCAACCCATCAGGTGGATGTTGGGTGCTTGGCTGGGACCCTGAGAAGCAAGGTGGAAGTTTTCTGCTTTCATATCCCCAAATATATTGAGGGTTCTGTTGTTCCCCTGCCCCCATCCATGGCTCTTGGTGCTCAGCTCAGTGGGGTAGGTTCAGGGCACCTTCTCAAGGTCAGTTACTGTCTCCTCTGATGTTTCCCTTTGCCTTTGGGCGGTAGGTCCTTTACCTACTCTGGGGTGGGAAAGCTGGCTCATTTTTATGTGCATTCTCTAAATTATTCACATAGTAATCTTAATGCCCCAGGTCCCTTGGGCCTCTGGCTGTGGATGCCTAAAGTCATCTTTTCTATATTCAAAACCCTTTCTTGTAACTATTTTCTCTCCTATTTTTGCATTTCTGTTTTGAAACTCAGAAGCTGAGAAATGAATGTTTTACTTCTTTGGGTATTTTTGCTTGTAAAAATCTTCACACAGTACAGCGAACACTCTTGCTGCTGATTTAATGAGGGGAATGGTGGAGTGACAGGAAGGCAATCCCAGAAGCATGGATTAATTTTTCCAAATATGATTATACCCTGCATGTTGACGCTTCATCGTCATTCGTTTAACACACTTTGATCACCTGTAATGCTCCAGGGCTTCAGTTAGATCCTGTGGGTACCTGCATTTCTCTTAGTGTCCCTTCTTTAGACTAGAAAGCCTTTCTGATCCCCCCTGGTTAGTTCGTGTCCCCCTGGTATGGGCCACCAAAGCACTTGGAACATTACCTTTAGTGATACTTGCCATACTTAACTTAAGTCATATGTTTTTAACTCTCTTTTGGAAGACAATAAGCCAGGTGAGGGCAGTGCTGCAGGTCCTGTTTGCCACTGCACCCTGCAGCCTGGCACCTGCTAGGTGCTTAATCAATATCACTGGAACAAATACACAATTGGATAAACTAACGTAATGGAATTACCTTGATGAATGTCAAGAGGTTCCCTGACTCCAGGCTTGAGACCCTCTGTTCCATTTATACCCGATGGGGCATTTTGTTTCACTTTACTCTTTCACACTGATTGTGAAGCCTTTTTAAAACTCTTAAACATAAAGCTCTGCTTCCCTCAGCTGACTCCTCTCTTTTATTGCTCATCCAATGTTATCACTGGGGGTCAGATTCAGAGGACCCCCCGTATGGACTCTAAGGGCAGTTTTTGGGAAAGCTGGACTATGCTGTTTTTTTTTAATTAAAAAAAAAACCCAAATTAATTAATTGCCACTCTTTGTTCTTCTTAGCTTGTTCTTAGCTGAAATGTCACTACCCAGAGAAGCTTTTCCAAAATTGAATTCGATTCTTCCTATATAATGTTTCTTTGCAGCCTTTATATTTTCTTCCTGGAACTTGTCACAATTTTTAATTAATTTAGAATTACATACTTATTTGTATGATTATTTGTTCAATATCTATTTTTACCACTGGTCAGTAAAGCCCATGGGCGCAGGGAGTGACAACCATGTCTTTTTGTTCATTTCGTGTCCCGGGACCTAACATAATGCCTCGTACGTGGTAAGTACTTAAGACATATCTGTTGAAGGAAGGAAGACACGTTCAGAGAAACTTAATACTGAAAAGAATTTCAAACTAGAGATCAATCCCGATTGTGCCACTAGCTCACTGAAAGATCTCACATAGTTGGTGTTTGTTGTTTATTTTGGCTGCCAGTTATTGAATCCTTTCAGTGCCTAAGGAATTTCCAACATTTTGTGTCCAGTTGGGAGTGGGAGGAGGAGCAATGTGTCTCTTAATTTAAAAGATACTGAAGAGCACTGACATTCATCTCCCAGGATTGCCCTGCAGCTAGAGCACAGCTGTGGACCCCAGGCACCAGCTATCAGCCTGTCTCAGGAAGTAGTGACACCAGATCGAGGGGCAGGGAGTTCTCTCCTGAGGCCATGGCTACAGCAGCAGTGGTTTCTGCATCAGAATCGGTTCACCGTCATAGTTTTGGGTATCATTTCTGTCTGCTTGGTCTCAATTCTAAGTGCAGCATTCTGCAGTGATGCTCTGTATTAACCAATATCCTTTAAATAAATTCTCTTTTTGCCTCACTCAGGCAAAGTCAATTTCTGTTGCTTGCAACTCAGAATTTTGATTAATTCACCTAGGGCAAACCATGTAATCTCTCTGGGCCTTAGTTTTCCCATCTGTGAAAGGAAGTGGAGGAAGGAAATTAAATGGTATCTTTGTTACCTTCTGAAACTCTGAGGGTCTATGAAAATGGCTAGATTGGTTTAGTTATTTAAATGTCTGTGACAATAGCTCTTATTACTAAAGTCATCTGGCCTCTCGACCTGAGTATTTGTTCCCTTCCAAGTGCACATCTCCATCTCAAGGGTCTTCGTAATGAACAGTGAAGTCTCCCCTGTTTTGTTGAACCAGATACTTGTAAATCATTTTCTCTTCTTTAAGCCAGTTACTGCCTAGTTGGGGGATGTTGTGTTTAATTTTGGACCCAAATCCTAAAACACAGATGCACAGAGTGACATGACCTAATTTGCCTCCTCTCTTTTCAGTTGCAGCTTTTGCTTGTTTACAGAGTAGTGGTATTTTAAGATTTGAGAAAATTGCAACTGGGAAGTGTGGAATTCTTCTTTTTTTTAAGTATGAATTCATATCTTTTGCTTGGATCACAACCGGGGCTAACACGGGGTAGGTGTACCAAAGATCTCAGAAATTTTTTCTTTACAAGTTTATGGAAGAGGGTCTAGGACAATTGGCTTTAATTGTCATTCTGTGGCTAAAATAGAAGGAAGGAAGAGATTCAAACTAGACATGCTTAAAGTTGTTGATTGCTTGATTTCTTAAAAGGTAGTGTGAAAGCTAAGGGACACCACCGTTACTTACATATTTACATCTGAGGGACTTGAAGGCCAAAGAAGATAGGTCACAGTTGTCAAGTTCCCTACTTCCCTACTTGCCATTGGTAGTATCACTCAGTTTCAGGTGACCCCACGTGTAGAAGGTAGTAGTCTCATAGCTGGCATTTACTACCTCATCACTATCTTTGAATATAATTTTCCTACTGGTTGGGAGCAAATCCATGTACTTGCTAGGTAGGCCCAAGACAGAAAAACCAAATCGTATCATCCCTATGCTCCTGTCATTTGCACACTGTCTTGAAGCAGGCAGGACCCTCTTCCTTCCTGTTCACTTGGTGCGCGATGTGGTGATCTCTCCCGGTGACCTTATCTCACCCCAGCCACTGAAAAGTCTTTGTTATTTCTAGTCTGAATGGTTCTGAATGTGATTCAGTCTTGCTATGGATGGGGATTTTATTCTATCTGTTTGGCCCTTATTTTCAGCCTTTACTTTCACATCAATTCCATGTCTTCTTATCTATTTCGTTATCCAAGGTAGCATGCAGCTTCAAATCTTAGCTGAATTCTTATTCGTATCTGGGCAAAGAAGCCTGCTGGGAGGACCTGGGCACCCCTTCTGAAATGGTTCTTCATAGAGAATCAGGGATTCTGCGCCACTCACACTGGTCAGTGGAACCAACCATAACCAGTATCATGAAGAGACCCAGAGTATGTCCATGCCAGTGTCTTTTCCAGCTATCCCTCCCTGCTTCAGCACGATGAGAGAGGGTAGGAACTCCCTTCTTAGGAACCTCATCTGCTGGAATGGTTCAGATATTTTGGACCCAAAAGCAGATCCATATATAACTTGCAGAATTTACTTTCAACCACATTATTCTGTTATTGCTTTAATTGGTTAATTCACTGGAATTGAGCAATTAAGGACAACATGGCTTTGGTGACACAATGCCAGCTTGAACTAGAGCTGCAAAGTGCCTATATCCCTTGGTCCTCTGCAGCAAGATGTACTTAAAATGAATTGGGGTGCAGATGTGTGATTCTTTTGTAGAAGCTAAACACATACTCTGTGAATTTCCTCCCACAAAACCTGTCTAATTTAGGATGTGAAGTTTTACTGCTTTTCCAGTGACCCAAAAGGCAGTGATAAAAGTGAAGTATTTAAAAAATAAACAACCTAGAACAAGTTGGAGGGTACAGGTGCCTGTGTTAGAACTGGCTTAAGGATTTATCTGGGGAGGAAATTTTGGAAAATAGAAATGAGGACACACTTAGAATTGAGGAAAGTGAGAAACAGACTGATGAAAAAATTAAACACATTCCAAGCTGAGTAGAAAGTTCTGGAAAAAAAACGAGTATAATGTGAAAGTTTTGAAAATGTTTGCTTTGGGTATATCTTTAAATAGTTTTAATATTTAAATATCCAATATTTTGTGGAGTGTATTTTAAAACAGTTTATAGAAAATGAATGTGACTTATACTAACTTTGTATTCACGTCAAAAACATAAACACAAATAACATTCTGTAGTACCTTTTAGATTTAGCCTTTTATCCCTCTTTCTACTTTAAACTCCCGGTTTTTAGTCTTTCAGTTTAAAGTATTTAGCTTTATTCTAACCTCAGAGAAACCACAATGATTCATTCGCTCTGTGTTTATAAAACCGTGGTATATTTAATTCCCCTATGTTCTTTTAAAACGGATAACATAATGCAAATATTTTAAGTCTTTCCTGTTTCCCAATTGCAAACTTCTATAAAAGTAGAAAATATGTAAAATGTAGAAAATATTATGGACTAAGTGTTAATCTATTTTTTGTCAATGACTTTGGCAGCAACACAGAAAACGGCTCGAGATACTGTGAAATCATCCTATGACTCACTAAAGAAGCAAGGATGGAGCTATGTTAAGTCCCCAGACATCTGCTAGAGCAGGCTTTATTTATATAGTTCGTGTTTATTTGGGGATTTAGAAAAAGAAAACCCTCACTGTGAGCCTGGATGCATCCATTCCATTTACAAACAAAAGTCACACAGACCAAACCAAATATTAATAAAAATTTCTCCTGGGTAAGCTTCTGTGGAAAGACGGAAAAGCACCCCAGTGGGAGAGCTGCATGGGTGCGTTAGTCCTTGACAGTTTGTAAGCACAGGTGAGAATTTGGGTTCAGGACCCCTAAAGCAAAGCTGCAGGACATGCAGATTTGGGCTCACTTGATTCTTCTCTTGGGGATTCAGGTTCTCTATTGGCAAAGTGGAACGAAATGGATATTGTTAAGATTTTTCTCTGCAGCAGTTAATTTTCAGAGATGAGCCTTGAAATTCTTGGGTGGAATTTTAGAGCCTGAGACTTTAGGGCAGATTTTCCATGTTTCATTGTTACACACTCCACAAAGGTGGGTTCCCAGGACAAACACACTCTGGCTGTTCCACAGGTCCAGTAGACTGAGGGCTATGGATCATTCCCTGATACAGTAGTGCTGCTCCTACTAAAACATACTGAAATGCACATGCACATGTATGATCTCATTATAATAAAAACACATCCAAACTTCTAAAACAAAAAAGCATTCACTAATATTGTTGCTTTAACAACGAAGTTTAATAAAACATCTTGTGTCTCATTCCTTATCATTGATTCTCAACATAACTTGTCATGACCCTGATGTTGGAATTGTCGTTTTACTTCTTAAATTAGGGGTTGAGAGAAAGAAGAAGTGATGCATGGCCTCAGATAGCTCTTTCCTTACATCTTCCCAGGGTTTTAGGGAACTCAGAGATAAAAGGAAGGTCTGCTTTTCCTAGAACTCCCTTATATTATAAAATGCCAAAGATGGGTCTGATCAAGATCTTTTGGGTCATGTGCTGGTCCCTGTTCCTATTATGGTAGCCAGAGGCATGTCATCCTCTGATTGGTCAGACTTGGGTCATGTGATACCTATGATGTCAACTCCATAAAACAGTCGAGGACACAGAGAGATACGGGGATGCTGAGGTAGAAGATTCTGGGAAGATGAAAATAAAGGCAAACAAACAAACAAAACCAAACAGATGTTCACCACACAGAGGGATGATTTGAATAGTTTCCTTATTTATTTTACAGAAAGAATATTCTAGTAGATAACAGTGTAAGGATAATTTTAAGTTAGTGAAGTTAGTCAATTAGGGCCTGAAATAGCTGAAGTTTAGAATAGAAACCAAAGCTTTGATTTCATTTGTCAGGGTCAGTACTCTAATTAAGACCACTCTTATTTCTTGTTTAGACTGTTGCCTAACCAAATCTGTTAAAAGTAGAAATTCTGTGTAGGCAGGGATTGTCTAGTTTGTTTATTGTTTTATCCTCCACACAAAACATATAGGAGATGCCCAGTAATACTTGCAGATTGAATGAATAGACAATGATCTTTCTACTTCCTATTTCTTCCTGCTGCATTTTATTCTACAGGTTAATCTTAAGGAGCACTCTCAGTGTTTCCTGCTCAAAAAATTATTACCATCTCAAAGATTACAGAACTAAGTGCAAACTCAGTAATCTGCTACACAAAACCCTGAATATGGAGATGTTATCTTTTTTCTGAGTATTTTATTGTTTTTAATTTCAAAATATTAAGGGGTTACAAATGTTTTAGGTTACAAGGATCACTTTTGTAATGCTTGAGTCCTGGCTAAAGGTGTGTGTGTCAGCAACATAGGGTTCATAGTACTCGTTAGGTAGGTTTTTGCTCCTCCCTTCCTCCTTCCTCCCCCCGGTTGATTTCCACTGAGTTTTACTTCCCTGTGTGTATGTGTGTTCATTGGTTAGTTCCAATTTAATAGTGAGTACATTTGTGGACCACTGGCCTAAGATATGATCAATCTTGGTGAATTTCCCATGTGCTGCTGAGAAGAATATATATATTGTAGTTTTGGGGTAGAATGTTATATAAATGTCTGTTAGGTCCATTTGATTTAGAGTTTTGTTTAAGTCCATTGTTTCTTTATTTATTTTTTGCTTTGATGATTTGTCTAACTCTGATAGTTGGGTGTTGACGTTCCCAGCAATTACGATGGTGCTATTTATTTCTTTAGCTCTAGTAAAATTTGCTTTATGTATCTGGGAGCTCCTGTGTTGGGTGCATGTACATTTAAGATTGTTATGTCTTCTTGTTGGGTAGCTCTCTTGACCATTATATAATGACCTTATTTGTCTTTCTTTACCTTTGTTGGCTTCATATCAATTTTATCTGATATGAGAATAGCTACTCCTGGTTTCTTTTGATTTCCATTTGTGTGGAATGTTTTTTTCTATCTTTTCACATTGAGTCTTTGTGCATCCTTGTGATTTATATGTGTTTCCTGTTTACAGCAATACTTGGGTTGTATTTTTTCATCCATTCAGCCAGTCTATGTCTTTTGAGAGGTGCATTCAGTCTGTTATTGATATGTGGGATGTTGGTCTATTCATTTTATTAGGGAGGTCCCTTATTGCTTTATTTTACATCTTGTTCTATTGTTTTTATAGGAGTTGTGAGTTTTGGGTTTTTTTTTTTTTAGGTGAATTCCCACTGGTGGGTATATGTTGTGCTGATTTGTGTATAGTGCTGTTTTTTTTTTATAGTGCTGTTTTGAGTATTTCATGCAAGGCAGGTCTGGTCACGGCAAATTCCCTCAGCGCTTGCTTGTCTGGAAAAGACTTAATTTCTCCATCAGTTATGAAACCTAGTTTTGTGGGATAGAAAATTTTCGGCTGGCAGTTGTTCTGTTTAAGTCGATTGAAGATGGGGCCCCAATTCCCTCTGGCTTGTGATGTTTCCACCGAGAAGTCTGTAGTTAGTCTGATGGGTTTTCCTTTGTAGGTTATTTGATGCTTTCATCTTTTGGCATAAAAATTTTCTCCTTCATTTTGACTTTGGCCAAATTGATTACTACGTGTCTTGGAGATAACCTATTTGCTATGAATCTTCCTGGTGTTTGAGATCCATCTTGTATCTGTATGTCTGAATTTCTGGTGATACCAGGGAAGTTTTCCTCATTAATTTCCTTAAATAGGTTTTCCATGCTTCTAGTTCTTTCTTCTTCTCCCTCAGGATTATCTATAATTTGTATGTTAGTTCACGTCACATAGTCCCATATCTTTCTCAGTGATTGCTCAGACTTTTTTATATTCTTCTCTGTGTCTTTGAATGACTGGTTTATCTCAAGAGCCTTTTCTTCAAGCTCTGAGATTCTTTCTTCTCCTTGGTTTAGCCTGTTGTTAAAGCTTTCTGCTGGATTTTGAAGTTCCCTAAATGACTCTTTCATTTCTTTAAGTTCTATTATATCCTTTCTTATGTTTTCCAGATTTCTAGTGACTTTTTCATTTTTTTCATTGATTTCCTGAAATATTTTTGTCCTCTTTTTGTTGGTTTTCAACTTTCTCTTCAGTTCAATTCATCTTATTTGCCATCCATATTCTGAATTTCATTTCTGTCATTTTGACAATTTCCTTGTGGGTGAGGTCCACTACTCTAGCTCTGTTTTCTTCCCTTAGGGTGTCAAACTATTTTGTTTTTTCATGTTTCAAGGATTCTTTTGCTGGTTTCTTCTCATCTGGGTCCCCTTCTCTCAGCTCTGGGTCAATTGGATTGCAGGAGACCTGTTGTCCTTTGCTGGGGACTCTCACAAACCAAGTCCAGGAGTGATGGCTGCTCAGGGCTTGGGAGTCCTGAGCGAAATGTTGGACCTTGGGGAGGTTCTGCTGGCCCAGCAGTAGTAGTGGGGACTCAGTAGTGGGATATTTATTCCAGGAATAATTCTGAAGTCTCTGGGGTGGAGTCACAGGCCCGGTGGGAGCTCTGGAGCTATAGAGGCAGAGCCTTGGACTCAGGCATAGCAAGAGCTTCAGAGCTGTCTCTGGGGATTTCAGGGTTAGAGCCTCCCTTTATGGGGGGCTGTTCCACCAGCATGGGGACTGCTGATGTCCTGTCACACAGTCTCAACAGCCTAGGGTCCGTGTAGGTGGGCTGGCACTGCTGATCATCCCAGGTTCTCCCCCAACACCTAGAACCCACTGATGCAGTTGCCCCAGGCTTCCCAAGCTGTACCTGTGGCTTCTGGGGCTCCTGCTCTGTTTGGCTATGATGCCAGGGAGATGTGCTCAGCACCCTGTCACAGGGCTCTACACAGGGGAGCATTTGTTCCCTCTCTGGCTCAGGGGGAGTGATACAAAAGCTATTGCTGGGAGACAGGGTCCCATGCAGACCTGGCTCTGTGCACCAGAATGATCAGGATGGCATCAGTTGCAGAAACCTGGGATTGTCAGGCACCAGCTCTCTGCTTTACCTGCTCTCCAGTATAATGTCTCTTCACAGACTCTGAGAAGTGCCCTGATCAGCTCTCAGGTCTGCATTGGAGGAGGGGACCCTTCACAGATCAAGCTGCCTGTAACTTTTGTTTCTCTCCCAAAAAGCAGTGTCCCCTCAGGATGCTTCTACCCTGCTGTCTTCCTCTCTTCAAAGCAGTGTGAATTGTATGGGGATCCCCAGCCTAATCTCCGAGATGGTGGGTGATGCTTGTGAATAAGAATTTTTAGCCACGCCCTGTTTGATTGAGTTGGTAGATATTGTTATGAGTTATATTCTTACTCTCCCTGTCAATAGTTGATGCTTGCAGGAGAAAGCCAACTGCAGAGATGTTCTTTTGTGCCTGTGATAAGCTCTAGTCCCTCAGGTGGAGCACTTGAGTGCCCCAGGCTTTGGGAGGGGCCTTGCAGCTCCTAGAGGGTTGCTTGATTTCCCCTCAGCAGAGGCGAGTGGAGGGATGAGGTTGGTTGTGATCAGGTTGCGTGAGTCTGGAAGGCTTTGCAAAGTTTTGGCAGGGCTTTGAGATCTTATTCCTGTCTGCTAGGGGGAGCTGCTGGGAGAAGGGTAGAGGCCGGCTCTCTAATCCAGAAAGGCTGCTTGTGAGGGAGGGTTCACTCTTCCTAGACTGTGGGGAATGAGCTCTGCCCCTCTTGCATTGCTCCTGCCTCCCGGCTCTGAACGTGCTGCACTTCGTTGCTATGGTGCCATGGGCTGGGATCTTCCCTGTTTAGGACCTGCCCTAGTCCCACAGCAGGGCTTTCCTGTGGGAAGGATGGCGCTTCCCCATTTCAACATGTCTTGGACCCCAACAGTTTTCTCCCATCAGTTCTGCCCACATGGGCTCCCTCACCTCCCAAGTCCAGCTCCTAACCGGCCCCCCAGCCCCTCCCCCCGCCATGTCCCCCAGTGAACTGCTCAAGTTCTGGGGGGCACGGAATCCAGCTTGCATGTCTGACCTGCTGGAGTTCATCTCCATGAAATGCTGGTGGGGAGGGAGCTCCTAGATTGGGTGCCCCAGGTCCCCTGCAGGTTCCCAAGGGGAGAGGCATGGACCCCAGTCTGTGGAAACTTCAGACTGTAGGATTCTCCAGCTGGGGCTGGGGGCAGGGAGCTGCTTGCCAAATTCTTGGCTCAAACTGCTCTCCTGGTTGCAGCGGGTGGGGGAGGGGTGGGGAGAGATAAGAGTCTGAATGGAAGAAAGCCGGTCACTCTCCTTGGAGGGAAACCCTAGGGAGTGTCCAAACTCTGGGATCACTCAAGTTCTCCCCACAATTCCATGGTTGCTGCAGTGCGTGGGTTTGTGGGGGTGGAAACACTTCCCAGTAACTTGGTAGCGTGCTGATCACTGAAGGCTTGTGAGAGAGAGAAAGGGATCCCCCTTACCGCTTTGCTGGGCTCTGAGCCTCCCTGGGTTTGGTACTCAACGATATCTTTTTTTCCTTTATCCTCTTCCTTCTCTGCTTTGCAATTTTCCTCTGTGAGGTCCCCAGCAGGCTCCAGCACTTCTCTCACTGAAATTCACCTGTGCTGTGTCCCCTCTCCTGTCTCCCTTATCCGAAACCCTTCCTTCTCTCTGGGACAGTCTGGCAAGTGATGTCTCTAGCCAGCCATCTTGCTGCATTTGGGGGAATGTTATCTTTCTTTCCAGCCCATCTCCCTTTGTTGCTTTCTCATACCAAAGTTAATTGGTCACTAGTTCCTATACAAACTCCCACATTCGTGTGTGAGCCTTTGCTTAGTCTAGTCTCACTGCTGTTCCTTTATGTCTCCTTGCTAAGGTACAGGTTATATGCCACATCCGCCATAAAACTCTTCTCAATTTGCCCACTAGGATGTAATTTGTCCTCCTCTGAGCTGGCACTTAAATCACATTCAGCCTTGTAGTATAGTTATTTGTATTCTAGAGGGACACAACTCAGGCACTGAGGTATACCGACATTCCCCACAGCACTTGCCATAGTGTCTTGCACAAAGGATTTGCTAAAAAGGGTTTGTAAGTTGTAGTGAGATGATGTATATGTGTCAAGTAGGTGGTTACACAACACTCATTAGGACTACATTATTAAAGGGACTGAATTGCAGATGGTAAGAGACTCGTGAGGTTAAGACCGTATCTCTAATTATTCTTTGGTCTGAAAGTAAAGAGATCCCTAAGGTAATCAGAATTTTGTGAGAGAGAAAAGTGCTTTCTGGAAAATTCTCATTTTATACAACTCATTTTATGCCACATTGGCTGAATCTCAGAGACTCTATTTTACTTTATACCTAGTGAATTTCCACTATCTGAGCCCCAAACTTGAGGAAAACTTGAGCCAAAAGAAATAACATTTAATGGAAACCTCTGAAGATGCATATTAGAATTTCAAACCAGGACAGAGTTTCTAAGTTTCCTGAGGCAAATATGGATGCTTTAAAATTTCATCAAGGTGAACATATTTTCCATCAAGTTTTTAAGTGAATGTGGGTTGAGAAGTCTGGAAAGCTCAGGAGTACTGATATCTTTTTGTTATGATTTCTTGCCCAATGTAAGCACAATCTAACAGCTATTCTGGAGTTATACTTTGGGTCTTAGGGCACATTCAAATTCTACAGTGGAAAATGGATAAGATGTGGTAAATGGGATAAAGAATTATAACCACTTCCTCTGATGAACTTCTCAGAAGTCCATATGAAGTGATTCCTATGGACAAGGTAAATAATAGACTTTTGTGGGTGTGAAGAGGTGACCTGCTCCTTCACCCCCATCATTTCAGGCTCCGTCCTTTACCAGGTTTCTTGACACTGTTCCCTGTTGTGTTTTCTCCTCAGGTGGCGATGTTGATTTGTGCTGGCTTCCTGATTGCCTGGATTCCTTATGCAGTGGTCTCTGTGTGGTCAGCTTTTGGAAGGCCAGACTCCATCCCCATCCAGCTCTCTGTAGTGCCAACCCTACTTGCAAAATCAGCAGCGATGTACAATCCGATCATCTACCAGGTCATTGATTACAAATTTGCCTGTTGCCGAACTGGTGGTTTGAAAGCAACCAAGAAGAAGTCTTTGGAAGACTTCAGGTAACATTTCAGAAGCCAGAAATGAATTAATGCTCTCTTTGTTTGAAAAAATCCTGTGGTGTTCAAGCCACTTGGATGTGCTGTCTTTTTAGGGTTAAAGCTCATCACCTAGGGGTAGTGTAAGGAGAACTTTATTTTCTGTTCATCAAAATTCCAGCCACCAAGTAATCAGATATGTAAGGGTTGTATGATATGGATAGATAGTGAGAAAAGTGATTCTGGTTTTTATTCTGGGGCAACTAACATACAGAGCTGTGTCTATTTGAGAAACCGCTGTGTATCAATGGCCATTACCTTCCTTACCTGGGCTCAAATCCATTTTACTGCAAGTGTACTGCTTCACATGGCATTGATCCCAAATTAAGTTCTCATGACAGAATGATCCTCTTCTCTGGGACATCACTATCACTAGCTAAGAGCTTAGGAGCTGGGCAGGCAGAGGAAAGGAAGAAGGGATAAAACATCTTTGCTCTGTGCCAGTATCTTCTATTTTATTTTCATAAGAGCCCCATGTTATTCTTTTTCTTTATCAGATGAGGAAACTGAGGTTCAAGTAAGGTGAAGGGTAAGGAAGCTGCCCATGTTTACACAGCCAGAAAGTAGCAGAGTAGGGATTTAAATTCAGATCTGTTGGGTTTCAAAACATATGTTCTTTCATCTATACTGTTCTTGCTACTCAATGAACAAGAGAGTTTGGGAATCCAGCACCATCTTTCCTAAAGGCCCAAAATGCTCAGGGCGAGTAGAGAGTCCAGGATGATTGGTGGTCTTCTGTGTCTACTCAGGGACAGTCTCAGTGGTAAAAAGTGGAACAGGCACCTGAATTCGTGGTCTGAGGTGAGGGGTGTCAAGAAGGCCCTGGTATGAGCCCTTTTCATTCTTGTTTCCTTGATGTCTAGATATTTTTCAATACTTCTTTCCTTGAGTAAGTAGGGGACTGTGGACAAAAAGGTAGAACTAGCTATGGGAAGATGTGGGTTTTGTCTTGTTTTTTCATGGTACTTAAGCAAGTGGCAAACATTTTGAACTTTAGGTTCCTTACCAGGGATCAAATGAAAAATATGACAAAAAGGCACAAATAAAAGGTGATATGGTCATTGTTGCTGTGAAATAGGGGCAGAGACAAACAATTTGGAGATAGAAGGCCAGTGCTCAAGACTCTGCTGTTTACAATAACTCTATAATTTTGGGCAAATTAACTACTTAGAGCCTAGGATTGGAATGAGCTGATAACAATACCCATCTCTTGAAGTTGTAAGAATTAAGCAAAATGGATGTGTAAAAAGGTGTAGATGACAATTGTTAGTCATTTTTTTATATTGTTGGTGGTTAATGCCTTCGCTGTTACATTGAATAGTTAAATCCAAATGCTAAAATGCATCTATTTTAGAAGTAATAACACTATGCCCTCATCAGCTGTTGATACTTTATTATGAATGAAGGTAGAGAGGATAATTTTAATAGAGCAGTTGTGGGAGAAAGTGATGGGGCACTTCTTCATCTGAAGGATGTGGGTATTTGACAGGAATGGCTGTAAGCAAATTTCACCAACCTCATAATTTTGTCTCAGACTGGCTCTGCGTTCTGCACATTCACTCACGACTGTGAGCAGCCCATAAATATTCAATACTCAACAATGGGAAGAGGGAAATTTATGTGGAAGAAAGTGACTAAGGGCCACAAACCTTTGGGAAAATCAGCCAAGCAAGAGACAGCTCAGTTCACTTGTTCCCATCAGCCGTTTATAGGAAATACAGCAATTGCTTTGCCGGAGGAGGACAAGGGCTATTTCCTTACTCTAGAGGGTCAGCTTTCGGTGGAAAAAGCAGGCAGTAATGCTGCAGCAGCCAGGAGCCCTTGGTCTCTAGAGGCTGAAGCATCTTAAGAGAAGGAATGCTGAAGAGGTGTTGAGTTGCAGATTTTGGAAGGGATGTTTCAGAGAAGAGCAGAAGGGTAGAAGGCGGCCACCAGAGGTTTCTTTTTATCTTTACAAAAAAAATGTTGTTTATCTTTGTTGTCGCTAAGAAGCTAAGCAGGTGAGCAATATGGAGGCCTATGGAGTGAGGTTAAGTGGTACAAAGCCAGTCCACAGTGGTTAATGTACTACCAGAACACTTGCATTGAATTAAACTAGATTAATCAATATCCTTGTGCTTTCTTTTCCTAAGCTCTGAAATGTATTTGCATATAAGGGGAGACCCTCTTGGAAAATATTTTGAATTCAAATAATAAAGCTAATGTATTGAACATGAGATTGTGGAAATAAATTTTGAATTATTTTAACAAAATATTAAAAGTTTTTTTTTTTTAACTCTAATTCTATGACAGATTATCATTTAAAGTTAAACTCATTTTTGCCCCCTGAATCGAGTCCCCTGAGATTTTGGTAGAAGCTGATAAACCAAAGGAAAAAATGTGGCCAAGAGCCCTTTTTGAAAAGTTATTATTCCCCACACCTGGGTATCCAAATATAGTCTCCCGTATTGTATTTTGTAAATAGTGCTTCTTCACCCCAGGCTGTGTAGTGGAGACACCTGGAGACTTTGAAAAACTACCTGCCTGGGTGCCACCTGCAGAGATTTGGCTTTAATTGTTGTGGATTGGGCCTCAGCTTCAGTTGTTTGATTGTTTACCTCTCTCAGGTGATTTTCATGCAGAGTCCTTGTTGCAAGTGGGTGAACCAGAACCTGAGAAAGGAAAACATTGGTAGTGCAACTCCTGGAGTCATAGACCTTTGACTCTGTATAGGCAGAGACCAATGCGGCCACCCAGAGTCAGTGACAGGGGAAGGAGACTTCAGATGCTGGGCCAATCTTAGATAGAGAGGAAATGTTCAAAAGAGTCTGGAGGCATATAGTGAAGGAGTAAACGATGGAGGCATTTTATATTCCTGATATTGTAGTAAAGAAAAAGGGAGAACAAAGGGAGCCCCAAACTCTGGCATTGCTACTCTAATTGAACCTCCCCTGACTACCTTAGCTTGCAACGCTGTCTTTCCAAAGAATGTTCTCCCAGTAGGTGAATCACAAGGCCCAGTTGAGTGGCAGGTAGGTGTGCAATGAACTTTGTCCTAGAAAATAGGAAACTCACTATGGCACAGGCAATATGCCATAAACAAGTGACTTGCTTTTGGAAAGCTCTGACCCAAGGATTTCTTGACTTCGAATATTCTAAATTGAATTATTATTTTCTCTCTCTAATTCAGGTCTTGTGCACATAACTCTCATGGCAATCAAGTTTGACACAACATACGTATATATGTATTTATATGTGTGTGTGTATGGATATATATATGTAAAATTGCATTTTTCTTCTCCTATATCCAGGCTGCACGCTGTAACCACAGTCAGGAAGTCTTCTGCTGTGCTGGAAATCCATCAAGAGGTATGAAGATGGACACAGCATCGCTCATGGACACATTGATTCACTTATTTGCCTCTTTACTGCTGTTAACATTTGATTGTGGCCACACTTTTCTCTTTATATTATATTTTTATATTTTGTACACTTTTCCTCAAGCCAGGGTTTGCTGGGAGATTCCAATGGCCAAATGGAATTAGATTATAGGATATATGGAATTAGATTAGATTTAAGGTATATCATTAGGATGAGCATCCCTGGAACTTTCTTTTCTTGTACTTTAAAACCTATTCTGATGCCAAACATTATTAAGTCTGAGATATTAAGAAAAATGTTGAAAAGTGTTATTTATTAGGGTGTTATTTAATTTCATAACATCATTGTCATTATTATTCTTAATGTAGGATCCAGGGGTAGTTTGTGGGGTTCATCTAGGAGGGAGATCACATGTGTGGGGCCATGACTCTTTGGTTTCTGGTTCTCACAGTCATTCCCCTTTCGTGCTAATGCAGGGTCACACCTGAATGGCAGGGATTCTGCAAGGGAGTCCTCCAGGGAAATCAGTTTTGCCTTAAATCCCTAAATGAAAAACTCTCTTGTTATCTCCGAATTTGAGGACAAAAATAATTCCCAGTGATAATTTTACCCCCGTGGGTTTTTCTCATTAAGTTCTAATTACTAATCTAGTGACTGTAATAGGGCGTTACAAGGTGTAATTGCTTAAGAAATGAATGTAGTGAAAATAGCTATCTGTAAGTATTCGTTTTCTTTGTTCTTTGTTAGCTTTGTTCTTTCTTTTGTTCATTCTTTTCTTTTTTCTACAAATACCTTTTGAGGTCTACAGGTAAAGAGAAGCATGTATGGATGGGATGGAATGATTTAAAACGCAGATCCTTGCCCTTCAAAAGCTGATGAAAGGGGAAGGCATGTAAATACTAGGTCTAAATAGGCCTTCTACTCAGTGTCTGTTTGCTCTTCTGTCCTAATCTGATGAGCAGGGCCATCGACATTGCAGTGCTTTTAATTCAAGGCTTACACAGGTGTCCTTCATGCTCTCGGTTCCATCTGTCTCCCTTTCCACTGTGAACATAAGCTTTGCTCCTCATCCTGACTCTGCCTTTCTGGTCACTGCTAGTGAGAACAGTGAAAAGGGGAAGAAAGTATCCCTTCTCATGCCACTGACGGTCTCTCCACTCCTTCTCTCCTCTCCTCTCCACTTCTTGTACTTTTCTTGAGAGTTGGAGTAGGGGATGAGGAATGAGCTGATGTGTGTCATCGGTTTTAGATAAACTCTAAGTAGTAAACAGATGGCATAAAACTTGCTGTATGATTAAAGCAAGAAAAGTAACAACTCTGCTCGGGGCTTGGAAGTGCTTATCCAAGTCTAGAGAAAAAAGGCAGAATTGTCATTAGAACAGGGACCTTTAGGCAGATGTATAATTTAGAGCAGTGTGAAAGAGTGTGGCATCTCAGATAGAGTGGACGCAGGTTTACAGCACAGGGTCAGACTGCCTGGGTTGGCAGCACTACTCTGTGCCCTTTGGCCAGCATGTGAAATGGGGATAGTAACACAGCATCACAGGTCGTTGTGAGGCTTAGATGAGATAATGTCCATTAAGTCACTCAGCACCACACCTATAACAGAGGAAGAAGCCCCTGGGTATTAGCAATTGCTCTTATTAGTAAGGTGGGTGGTGATGGTCAGAGGTGAGGCTGGAAATGATTAGTCCAGCAAGAGCCAAATCATATCCCAAGGGCCTTGATGCTCCTGCAGTTATATGAATTTTACCCTGAAGGTGACAGGGAGACCATTCAGGATTTTAGGCGGGGGAAGGAAGACCCTTCTGGTGGCGGTGTGGAGGGTGGATTGTCTGGGTGGGAATGAGGATCACGATCAGAGGCTGGCAGACCAGTTAGAGAGCTTTATAAAAAAATTATAATTTATGAGAGCCTGAATTAAGGAATGACAATAGAAATGGAGATTAGAATGTAAGTTTAAAATATTTTAAAAAATAGGAGTTCTTGGTAATTGGTTACGTGAAGGCAGAAGAGTCAAGAGTGACTTGGGGGCATCTGCTTAGGAAACAGTGTGGATAATGGTGTCTGTAGAAGGGAAAAGTGCAGGAGAGGGAACGGGATGGGTAGAGAAAATGAATTGTATTTACGATGTGTTGAACGCAGAGCTTTTGCAACATAGGTGAAGAGATTTGGAATAAGTAGTAAAAAATAATCTCAAGTCATACTCAATGATATGGGGATTATAGAATTAGTGAGTGAAGCAGGTAGGAAAAGAATGTTAGGGAAAAAGTGCTGATTTCAAAAGATTTCTGAAGGAAGTGAAGTGATAGAGTTTTGTTTGTTTTGAGAGGATGATTGTGGAAGTGGATGGTGGAGGTGGAGGTAACAAGAGGAAAAAGGAACATTCAAGTTAGTGTAGATTTGTCTAGAGGGTGGAAGAATTTAACACTGACATGCTGTAGAAGTCCCTGAAGGTAGATGATACTCTCTCATTTAACTGTTTAACTATAATGTGCTCTTTAATATAGATATAAAAAAGCATGTGTAAGAAAAGATTAGCATAGTGAGGAGGGAAAAAAAGAGCTTTGGGGGAGATCTTAGAGTTATTTCTGCTACCAATTTGAAAAATATGATTTCAATTTTCCATACTCTGGTTCCATATTTTTTTGTGGTACTCTGAGAGCTGAGAGGCACCAGTATTGATACCGAAAAAGAGAGGCGGTCCTTGGGGTAGCATGGAGGAAGAAAAGAATGAGGGGTCATGAGGGTTGGCTTGTGTACACCAGGCTGTCAGTGGATAATTTCCTGAGTGTCTTTTGCTTCCCCAGGGACTTCCAGTGATTTGAGAAACTCTGTGAAGTCCACAAACACTTTAACAAGTTCGATTTTGGTTTATTTTAGCTTCCAAAAAGGATATATTTGCATTGTGTGTCTGGTGGGGTAGTGTGCAAGAATGACTGCAAGATGCTAGAGCTGGTCCCGTGCCTGTTCTCCTTTGGGTTCCCGTAACTGGCTCAGTGCCTGACACATGAAAGGCCTCTTGGAAATGTTATGGTTAAAATCAAATAAGTGACTATCACATTATGTTTTGAGGAGGATTTGGAAACACAGGATAGAGTATTCAATCAAGAATGTAAAATTCTAGATCCCTGGACCTCCATTTAAGCATAGCCTCTTCTATTCATAAATGAATGAATAAATGAATTTACAAAACAGGAATTGAAGGTAGAAATACCCTACTAACTTGAAAAGTTGAATTTCAAGAATCATAATAAAATCTAAGTGTATTTTGATTTTTTCCAAGTGGAATGAGACAATAGGAATATATTTCATAGTAAAACCCAATTTTTTTTTTTTGCTTTTAGATATGCATTTTTCCCAAGAATCAAATATTATGCTTATTTAGAACTGAAATGGTAACTGAAAAATTTAAGTCTCATTTAATTTTTCCTTGAAAAACATGCTACTTCCTTCTATGGCCTTTAGCAACATGAAACACAAATCCACGAGTGGAGATACTTCTCTATTAAGTTAGTGCAAATGAGGGAGAAAGGACAAAGGAGAGGAGGGAGGAAAAGAGAGTGAACTGATGAGTAGGCAGTTTGTTGAAGGGATCAATGATGTCGGCATACGGAAATGTCTTAAAGGCTGCCAAAACCTCAGAGGACGTTATATACAGAATGAAGATATGTGTCATTACAGAAAAAAGGTTAGTGAAGGTAGAATTGGACTTTGATTCGAAAAGTAATTTTTTGGACAGAGAGCTAGGCCTTATTGTCCAGAATATCAAAGTGTTGACCATTCTGTGTTCCTCTTGTGAAAATGGGACAAAAGGCAAGAAATGTACGACCCATAGGAAATGTGATAAGAAACACACTCAAGGGCATGCCCTTAGTCAGTACAGACAGCCCAAAGCCTCAAGCCATTAGTGTATGCCACATAGCAAAACCCCTGGGCACTGCTGTCACCTGGAATGAGTTTTTAAAGATTGTACTAACTTTCCACATATTTGTGCATCAGGTTATGGAACTGTTGGGCATATATTCTGAAAATAATTTTACCCAAGAGATCTGAATCAAAACAAGTGTTGCCATTTAAAGTGTTTTCTCAATTACTTTGAGCCTGCTTTCCTTAGCCATGTTATGTGCACCGAGGGCTCTAGAATAGACAGACATACAGTACATAAAATGTTTGAGAGAAAAAAAAATTATTTCAAATTGTACATGTGCTTTGTTGGTTTTGGTTTATTCTGGTTTTAACATTGGCCAAATCTACACAGGCAAATACTGTGTTCTCTAATTCAGCTTTACATCGAGGAACTTTTAAATGCCTGCAGTATATACTGTCCTAAATGTTTTGAGAGATACAAAAGAGGGGAGAATGTGCTTTCAGTTTTTAGGATTTGGGGGGTTTTTGGCAAAGTTTTGACCTCTTTATACATTGTAAATAGTTTTAATTGTAATAGTTTTTAGATGAGGACCTGTGGGCACCATCTTAGGATTTACTTTGATAGGATACCTTGAGAGACTGCAAAGTGTCGGGGCAGGTCCTGGGAACTGATTTACATGTGTGCCTCCCTTCCCTAGATGAGGGGAGAAATATGGGACTTTTGCAAGGTCCTCCAGAACAGAATCCATTCATTTCCAGGGGCACTGATCTCCTGTGATGGATGTTTGAATGTATGATTTGAACATAGGAAAATTTTATGAATTAGTTTCTTTTCCAGGACACAACAAAATGGAGCTGGCCAGGTGATTTGGGGCAGTGTGGGTTACACCTTTTTCTCCAAGCAATGACTAGAACATTGAAGACACAGCATAGAAGTTCAGAGTACAGTTTCAGAATTAGCCAGACTTGATCTCCAACTCAGGTTCTGTCAGTTCCCAGCTATGTGGACAAATTGCTTTATCTCTCAGTGTCCTCAGTTGTCCTGGCTGTGAAATAGAGACAGTCTTACCTTATGAGGATGTGTTATAATTCATGTAAAGTCTGTAAGATTCTTAGGACAGTTCTGGTCCATTGAAAGTATAAAATAAATGGAAGCTATTGTTATCATCATTACTAGAAGAGCCATTTAATTATTCCAAGGGGTTTTGTAGTGATAGCTGTGAATTCTTTTCTAAAGGTGGTAGGAGAATGTTTCTCAAGACGTCTGGTCACCATAGATCTGGAATGTGTTCAAACTGTTTGAGAAGGTGAGAAACACACCAATATTCAGTGGGAATAGCCACTGGTAGCTTTGCCACAGGAAACCACTAGTGTTAGGGATCGATACCATAAGAAGGTGCTTGCCCATTGAGCCATCGGTGCAGGTGGTGGGTGGTGCATCGGAGCAAGGAGAAGAGGGCTTTGCCCCATTCTAGTGGAGTCATCCTGGAAGGAGAAGGGGGTCAGAGCACCTTCTCTGTTTAGCTCTGTTGGAAGGATCAAGACAAACAGCCTTCCGGTAGACACTTCACTGAGGTGAGAACACAGTAATTTCCTACTATAGATCTTTTTGGGAATAGAGGTAGAGTCAGAAACTTTCTTTGGGGTTCATGTCAGTTACAGACATTCTCAGTTACCTGGACCTCTGGTTCCTAGCTGGAGAGTCTATTTAAAACAGAGGAGATTCCATTTTGAAGACTTATCTAGAATTTTTAACTTGCTAATGTCTAGGTGTGATATTGTTGTATATAGGATGTACCCAAAATGTAGTCTGCAGACCCAGAGCTTGGATGTCTCCTGAGAGGTGGTTAGAAATGCAGAACTTGGAACCCACCCCTGACCTACTGAATCGGAATCTGTGATTTAACAAGGTGATTTGCATGCCTGTTAAAGTTGGTTAAGTCAATGGTCCTGTTAAGATTGTTGTGGTTACAAGTGTTTTCCCATTGGATGTGGTATCAGTCAGAACTTGCCTGAGCAGTAGCACCCTTGCCAATGGACAGCTGTCCCTGAGCAGGAACTTGGAGTCTTGAGAGTGTCCCTGGGTACTGGAATGAGCCTTCTGTGAGCAGGATACTCTCTAAGGTATGTTCCACCCATAGGACAAAGGGACAGTATGGCATCAGGTCTGTTGAGGGGAGAAGTCTAAGACCACAGCCTCCTATGGAGCAGTGGGGACAAAATCCGTTCACCTCTCCAAGAAACCAAGGAAGGGAAAATGAGTCCGTTAGATGAGAGAGCATTTCTCCACATACATATCAGCAGAGATTGCCTACTTAGAGCTAATTTGTTCAAAGAGAAGGATCGTTTGCTTAATGTCAAGAGTTATACTTTTCTAAGTATTTTTTACTTTGAAAGTGACATTCACTTCTAACACCCACTTGCGCCACATAACATACCCACCCAAATGAACAAAATGAGCAAAGTCTAATTTGTTAGAGGGGAAGAAAAGCATCTGATCCATTTGAAAAGTGAGTCAAATTTGTCAGCAAGCATGTGGGATTTATCTGAACGCTTCAGAATTAGATCTGAATCTGCACATTTTGACATTCCATCCATGCAGAAGCAAAGCCATGTGTGAGCCCAGGCTGACAAAACGTTTTAATGGATTGGAAGCAAAGAATAATAGCATGAAAGCAGCAAGTTACTCTTGACACTGCCAGAGAGTGGGGAAGCTGGTACCCATAGGACCAGACCTGAAAATTGTACAAATGCTTCCAACCTAACGTTTTGCAGGAATTCGCTGCCAGTGGGGATTTGGTAAAGCATCCATTCAAAAGATAATCTTATTCTGCAGTTGAGCCTGAATGCGGAGCATAGATGAGGGGCTTAGCTCAGGGTGGGGATGAAACCAGGCACTCCACAAAGATGATACCTCTTCAAAGAAGGAGAAGATGCTCTAAGGTGAGAGAAGACCCTCCCCACCTCTTTTGAGCTGTTTCCTATATTGTTGGTTGGAGTACCTGGGCAAGCATGGAAATCAACAGCCAGGGCAGCCTGGGAGCCAGGGGACTAGGTAGGGTCCACTGCAAGAAGCGCCTGGCTCAAAGGTGCTCATGACAAGGGTTAAAGCAACTGGAGTGTATTTGGGTTGAGCAGATAGGGAAGAAATGAGATGCAGAGTGGAGGCACATGGGAGTGTCTGAGAGCATTACTGAGAATTTTCTGTCTCATTCTGGTTGCAGCAGCTGGGTTGCTGCGGGTCCAGGCCCTGCAGATGAAGACAGGCATTCGGAGGCTCTAAAAAGCCAGGGACTGTGTGGGCAAAGGAGAGCAACAACTTCATCTAGACAAATCCTGCAAAAAACATTTTTGCTTGTAAAAGTTGATATAAGAAGGAAGCAGGTGTGGCTTCTTTAAGTTCATTTAAAATATATATATATATTTTTAGCTTCTGGAGCAAATATCAGAAGCAGTTAAGTCATTGTACCTATAATGTACAAACACCATAACTAGGACTTCTAACTGTTTGTCTCACCCCCAGGCCAAGGGTAAATTTCCTGAGTAGTGGCATTGATGCCATAACTTGCTTGTCAGAAATCTCTAAATATTTCTGAAAGTTGGGAATTTTTTATTTTTTTGTACTACAGTATAAGTAGAAATTTGATACTGGAGGGAAGAAAGGGAGTGATTTATTCCATATTCAGCAGGTTAGTGCTGTGGTTTCATTGAGTGTTGTCTGGATTTAATTTAACACAATTATTAATTAACGGTTCATGGTTCAATAGAAATGATTTCAGATGAACAAAATCATTCACATCAGTCGGGCTGCTGCTATCGGTGCATTTGCCATTATCATGTCTTACTGGTTTTTCAAATTAAGTTTTGTACTTCAGAATCGTCAAAATTACAGGGAAGCTATATTATCTCAGACAGTGCCCTGCTGGTTTTATTTCTGATGACAAACATAAATGAGGAATGGCGAGGAATCTTCTGAGGTAGTGAGTCTCAGATGGCAGCTCATTTTGTGTTGATTCCAATTAATACAAATAGGCAAGATGTGTTCTCATTACAGTGGGAACATGACTAAAGGTTTCATAGAAGGTTGCAACTTGAGTTATTCACCAGGAAGCAAATTTCTCCAAGGAAAATAATAACAGCTACAATATTATTAAGTTTCATGTGTGCTAAGCACTGGTCATCTGCTAGGCTCAGCAAACTACAGCCCTCTGGACAGATCCAGCCCACTGTCTGTTTTTGTAAATAAAGTTTTATTGGAATACAACCATGCCCATTTGTTTACGTATTATCTATGGCTGCTTTTCCTTTTGAGTAGTTCAGAGAGACTGTCTTGCAAGTCCTAAAATATGTACTTTCTGGCACTTTACAGAAAAACTTTGCCAATATCTGCTCTACTGTTTTACATGTTTTAACAACCCTAGGGGATATTCTTTGTCCCCTATTAGGTAACTGAGGCACAGAGAATTTATGCAGCCTGAACAAAATTACACAGCCTGTGGATGGATGGAAGAGCTGGGATTCTAGCGTTCTCAGTCTGTCTCTAAAGCCTGTGCCTCTAAAAAGCTATATGGTTGCACAGAGATTTATTCTGTATTTAGATTTTCGATTCTCTTCATTCCTCTTGCTTGCTTTAAAATCATACTCTAGGTCTTTTACAATAATTCTATTTCCTTGCTTCATTTACAAGTGGGGTGGGTAATTAAGAACTGATTTCTATTCCTTTTAAGGGAGTCAAGGTCCCAGGACCAGGTTTGTTAAATTCTAACTTGGTTTATGGCATAAAGGCACCAGTTGTATGGGGTGTGATAGCATCTGTGAATAAATTCAAGTACACATTATTTATTGAGTGCTTCCTATATAGGAAGCCAGGCAAAAACTAATGCATGCTGCTTACATGAAAAGAGGTCGTGGTGTGGTAGAAAAACAGATGAGTAAGTACAGTTGATTCTCAAACAATGTGGGAGTTAGGGGGACTGACCTCCCCACATAGTTGAAAATCTGCCTATAAGTTTTGACTCCCCAAACACTTAACTACTGATAGCATATTGTTGAACAAAAGCCTCACCAATAATATAAACAGTCGATTAACACATATTTTGTATGCTATATGTATTATATGCTGTATTCTTACAATAAAGTAAGCTAGAGAAAATAAAATGCTATTAATAAAATCCTAAGGAAAACAAAATATGTTTACTATTTATTAAGTGGAATTGGATCATCATAAAAGTCTTCATCCTTGTCATCATGTTGAATAGGCTGCACTTAAATAAGTGTCCTAGGTAATTCTTATACTTCCCACAGTTTGAGAAGCACTGAATGATGGTTTTAAAAAGAAATAGGGGGAAAATTAATCCAGGTGAGGGCTGATGAGGGTCTGAATATTGGTACCTGAGCTGCAGGAAAAGGACCATTAGATTTTGGAAGTTTTTTCGAAATAAAAATTGACCAGAGTTGATGATTATGTGTATGTGGGTGGCGGGTAGCAAAGGAAAAGGAAATACGCTTCCTTATTAAAAAAAATTCTGACTCAGGTTATTCATGTGAAATAGAGAAAATTTTTTTCCCACCCAAAACTACACCTCTTCCTGCTTTTTTCCTAGGTCAATTCAGATTCTTGCTCAATAACTTCCCTGTTTTTCACTCTGAAATGAAACATGCCCACCAGTTTGGGAATAAGTAACCAATTTAGTTCCCCAGAAACTTGAAACTGTGTCCCAAGTAGTTTGTTAGAAGGTATATTTATTGAAATGAAGAGCCTGATATGTAAAATGGTATTTTTGAAATTTTCTTGCCAAATGTGATAGGGAGCCTGGCAAGTAGGGCAATTTAGTTCAATTAGGGAGTCTGTTCTGTGGGCAGATTGGCCACCGGAGAGCTCATAAAAATTTGTTCATGAACCAACATCATGAACATTTTTTTTTGTAAGAAAATGTTATTTGGTTGATCTTTTTTGTCATCACACACTTCTGTTGATCAAACCCTCCGAATAAAATCCTCAGACTTCAGAACTCCACAAGCTAATCTGTCACAGACAATCCAAAGGTGGGATAAGAGGTCCCACCCATGTGTTAGAAGGACAGACGGTTGAGGATACAGTTTGTTTTGGCTGTGAAGAGCACAAGAGAACAGCTTGGAATCCTGTTGTGATTCCAGCAAAGCCCCAAGCCACATGCTTATTGAAAAGAATATTGCTAAAGGAGTCATCAACTGGGTTATGCCTCTGATGAGTTATGTAACCTTGGCCCAGAACGTGACTGGGTGGTAATGTTGAATAAGACATGAATTTAACCCTCAAGGAGTTTATTGTCTAACATAAAAGACAGAGTTGGGTTCAGGAGACAGTTGGCTTCAAGGAGGAAGTGCTATTTGAGCGAAAATTTAAAGGATAAATTAGGTTTTCAGGTATGGAAGCAGGTGGAAGGGCTGACCTCAGCAGAGGCATGACAGGAAAACAGAGACCAGTTTATATTGAATGGATTGAAGGGGATGTAGGAGAAAATTAGGTGGTACAGGTGAGTAGAGAGCAGATCCTAGAGGGCCTTATAGGTTTGTCATTGGAGGCTGCATTTCATGCTAGGCAATGCTTAGGAATAACAGACAAGGAAAGGTGATGGGTGACTTTGGAGGTGGTACAGAAAGAAGGGGGCCTGAACTAGAGTTGTGGCCACTAGAAGGTCCAGGAAGGGAATGAGATGAAATTCACCTGGACAGTGGAATCTGTAAGACTAATTGTATGTGGGAAAAGAGAGACGGGAGTTCTGGGAGAAGCTGTCCTTGATGACATTCATCCCAATCCCTGTCCTTTGGGTGTATATGTGGTATGCTTAAGTTCTGAATTTAGTTCTGGAATCTCTCCACTTACTGGCTGTGTGCCTCTCCCTGAAACTCATTTTTTTCTTCTCTACAGTGGAAATAGCAAACGTGCTGGTTGGGAACAGCACATTTAAAGTGCTTACCCAGCGTCTGGCACATGCAGGGAAGTTAGCTTGCAAATGTTAATTCTCTGACTTCCCATTCCTACCCCATCTACCCTGTCTGGGCAAAATAATTCACAAGGAATAGCAAAGCAGTGATGCACCCTGAGAATATCCAAGTATCCTAGCTGAATCCTCCCACTATAGTATAGTGGTAGGGTTACCAACTAGAGTGCTAGAAACGCATGCTTTCAACATCTTGCAATGCTCACCCCAGTCTAATGAGTAAGGTCCTCACTTCCTACTGAGCTGGGGCTTGGGAAAGCTGGCATGCAAAGCCTGACCAAAGGAGATCAGGCTGTGTCTCTGTCTGGGGCAGCTGCACTCCACGTCTGTAATTTGACTCGTTCTATTGCAGATGATGTATGGGCAGAGGTGAGTGTGCATTGGGTGAAAATATATTTTTTATGACTGGCAAAGCAATGCAAAGGGGTCTTCTACTGTTAGGAAGAATTGTCACGAGGCAGGGTTTGTCCCTGATGCCTTTACTCCAGTATCTGAGCCCCTCTCAAGTCTTCCCAGGCCAGCTCCAGCTTCAGTGAGGATGGGGTGGGCTTTCTGTGCCCCAAATATTCTCGCTCATTACAGCCAATGTGTAGATTACTGCTCGTCTCAGCTGCAGGCTTCCAGATGTGGGTTCCATGTAGGTAAAAACTGTCTTATTCTTGCAATTGACTGACTTCCTCTTTTTTTCTTCCTGCTTAAGGCTCCTGGGATTGCCTCCTCTTAGAAGTCCTTGAAGAATAAGAAGTTAAACTAGGATAACCTGAATCTATTTTTTTATAAAGAGGAGATTAGAGAGCTGTTATCCCCATAACTCAATAGAATAGCTTTTTTTCTTTCTTATTTTCTTTGTTTGGAACTATACAATAGAAACAAAATAAGAAGAGTCTCCCTTAATTTTAAAGGTAACTTTTATGTAAAGAAGAAAGTCATTATGGCCAGAGGAAGAGTGGAAATAGGAACTTTAGGGAAGGGAAACAAACTTAAGCACCTTGTAAACTTTGAGTGAATTGTAAACACTTAATAGATGAATGAAAAGGGCTATTTAGCAGAGTGTGAAATGGTCCAGTTGGGAAATGACTAATGCATGCACACAAATCTTGGTGCCGGGTAGGTGAGCTATCCGTGAACTTTCTAAAGGTTAAATGAATAATAACAAGATCTTGTTAATGTGACAAAATGTGTTTAAACCATGAAATACATGATGCAAATATGCAAGTATCTTTAATTGGGCATAATTAAAAATAATGAGGTATGTGTACAATAATAACATTTTGAACAAGAGAGCATTTAGGGAGAATTTTTCTAAAAAGCCAAAAACTCATAGTTGCTTGGTGATTTAATTGTAATCCTGAAAGATAATTCTCTTAATATAATAAATTAGGCACTTTGCCAGGTGAACTGGGTTCTAGGCCTATTGCAAGTCTCTTAGGATTCCTCATAAGCTAGGAACCTCACCACTCCCACAAGACAGCTTCAGTGAAAACGGAAGATGAGCACGAGTCTTCCAGTCAAGTTTACTGTTGCGCCAGGTACATTGAATGTTTGGTGATTCAATTCTGTTTTATTCAGGAGCTGATTCTGTTTTTCCTCCTGTCAAACCTTTGGTTGATTTTGACTGTAGTAGCACATCTGGCAGGCATATGAAAACAAATTAAGTTAAAAAATACAATTTAGATTCCATTATTGTTTCTGCAAATGGCTTTATGGGGAAGAAAGTTGAGGTTATGACTGAAGATGGTACTTGTCTCTGGGTGACCCAGCTGGGTTATTCTTGACTGCTGTAATTACAGGTGACCTTTTTGATTATGAAGTGTGAGAAGAGCTTTATTGCCAAGGTAGTGAGAGAAGCAGGTAATTCACTTTTGCTTGAGAGGGTCTGTAAACTTTAGGAGGTTAGCCATTTCTTTTAGACTTTGGTGTATGTCCTAAGATACACTATGTATGTGTGTACACATAATACGTATATTATACATATATATTCTTGGTTTGCTTAATATCTTTTCAAAAACTTTTATGGAATTTTTCAAACGTGTAAGAGAGAAAGAGTAGTATAACTCCCGTGTCTCCATCACCTAGCTTCAACAATGATCAACACATAGCCTATCTTGCTTCATGTTTACATTCATCCACTCCCTTTCTTTTCTCTCTCCCTCCATTTTTATTATTAAAACTGTGGAGTCATTATTATTTTGAAGCAAATAACATCCTGGGATTTCATCACAATATTATTAATATGAATGTTTGATTTGTGAGAACAAGGTTTCCCAAAGAACGATCCCCGGAAACCCAGTCCTGTAAAGCTAATGCAAAAATAAAGGGTTCTAATCTCCAAATACTCCGGGAAAATGTTAGACACCATCTCTGCTTTTTGAAGTATTGTCCCATACATGAGAATGCTAATGGTTCTGAGAAGTCTGCACCTAAGAACTCATCTAAACCGGTATCTTCCAAACCTAATTGAGTCTAGAACTCTTTATTTGCAGAAGTCTATTTACATCATGTAAAAGAAATGCTAAAAGACAGTATTTAAATCATTTACCAGACACTCCCTATATGCCTGCTTTTCTGTGAAATATTTTTTATGTGTATTACCTCATTAAACTCTTATAATAATCCTATGAGGCTGGATTTACAGATGAATATATTTCTGCATTTTCAGATGAAGAAATTGAAGCTCAGAAATATAAAATAACTTGACAAAGGCCACCAGGTGAGCAGGGGCAGGATTTAGCCCCAGTTCTATATGACCCCTGAACCTGAGTTCTCACCCACCATGCTAGGCATTTGGAGACGGAGTGTTAACATTACCTGAAAATATGACCACCTTCTGGTGGCTATGGAATGCTCTTATTTTCTCAGAGTTACATGGGAAACAAAAGCACAACAAAACACACTAAGGATTTTGTTTAATAATATTTTCTATTTCCATAGAAAAAAATTGTTTTGTACTTTTTAGATTATTCTCACCTCTGTTGTTTTTGATAAACTTCCTAATGCCTTTGGATAAGCATTTTTCTGATTCAGCCGATAAGACATAGAGAAGGTGCATATTTGCCCAAGGCCACAAGTTCATTAGAGACCTGGAATTAGAGCCTAGATATTTGTGTCCTGGACAATTTTTCTTTGCACCATGAATATTGCATTGACAAAAAGGATTTGCCTCCAACTCCTGGCTTGTTCTGGTTGATGTAAACTGGGGAGGCAGAGGAATGGGAAGTGGAGGAGACTGCCTTAATCCACAATTACTTGATAGTGGAGCATCTGCTAGAGTAATACTCTTCAAAATATTTTAGAGGCAAGGTCTGATGCTTCCCTTAGCATTTATATTGTGTTTCCCATGTTTTTGGGTAGGAAAGGAAAAATCTAAAGATTTAGGTTTTTTTAGAATAACCTGTGAGCTACCATCATATTCCTTTGTTCCTTTAGACTGTAGAAAACCCCACAAATACTCATGGTGATATCCACCCACCCCCAGCCTGTTTTGGAAGCTCTGGCCTTGTGCCAGCTGTGATGGGAGAGGCTCTGTGAAACCACCAATGGGTTCCTGAGTGGAGATGTCCATGATATAGCTGAGAAGAGCACCAAATGGAGAGTCAAAAGAGTGGCTATTTACTATCCATCTCACTGTTCTTGTCAAGGTCAAAGTACTGTCTTCTTGATGACGTGTTTGGTATATTATTCCCTGAGAACAAAATTATGCAAAACATTTTAAGAAAATTATGCAATTATTTTCAAATGTATCATGGGAAGCAGGACAGTTGTGTAATAGCTATAGAGAATTAAGCACCAGCATTATTAGAGCTTTAGCAAGGCAAACTAAACATATTTGATTAACTGGACATTTATTCTGGCTGAGACAAACTTGCATAGAGATAGGGAACATTTGGATGTACTACTGTGAATAATGAACATTATCGCTTCATTAAAGTAGGTCAAGGTAAGCAAATGTGATAGTTTCTTTTCCACATGCTATAATTACCAAGGGCAATTCAGTAGGCTTTAGGCCTGTATATATCTAGACCATAAAATTATATAATAAGCAGTCATTCATTGCAGGTGATTAAAAATAAATGTCTCCAGACAGATTAAAAGAGGAGAGATCCAGAGTAAAGCACCATGATCCCACTATTTATTATATCCACTCTCATAATTAAGGAAGGTGTAAATTTAACACCCATTATTAAAAATGTGGAGGCACTATAATATTGTAAAAAGAGCATTGGTCCTGGCATTAGACAGCCCGGGTTAAGTAATCACTTCTTAGGCTTTTGACAGTGTGGCCTCAGGAAAACAATTTAATCTCTTGGAGCCTTAGTTTGCTTATTTGAAAATGAAAGATAACAATAAACCCTTAAAATATTTTTTGGTGATCAAATAATATAATATACGGACCTGCAAAGTTAACAAATGATTATTATTCATAATGGTTTAAAAAAGGGGAGCAATAAAGCCAGAGCAGAAAGACAGCACCGAATGACAGAGCCCCTGTACGAGTTGACACGTCTGAGTGTGCGAACGTGAAACCTGCTCCTCGGAGAGGAAGGTCGGCCAGTCTAAGAGGAATAAACCAGGGAAAAACAGAAGAGCCAGTCACTCACTAAGCATCAACCTAAGAGATGGAACAAGTATTGACTTTGGGATCTGTGACACTAGGAAGAAAGGTGTTTTTTTTTTTTTTTTTTTTGCTGTCCTGCCCACCTGGTTTCTCATTCCAAGTATGAGTATTGGTAGTCAATGGTCATTGTGATGTAAGAGTATAAATCATGTATTATTGTTGTTGTTGTTGGTTTAATTAGTTTGTGATAATCCAGAATGAATTCTGTGCTCCCCGGGAACTCTTGCTAATACCAAACTTTGAAATCAATTAATGTTCAATGGACTCACTTGCCATAGGAAGTCAATTAGCCTATCCGTGTTTCACTCCTACAGGTATTGAGACATAGAGCTTACCCCCAAAGACTCCCCAGTTAGCACAGAAAGTTATAAATAGTAGCAGAGCTGGAGATGACTGCATGACTTGGGGCTTTTCCACCTGCTTTATCTACTGGAAGTTAATTGGATGTTTTGCAAAATATCCCAAACATGGCTCCACACAAATAATAGTATTAAGGAAAAAATATTAAGGAAAAAGGAGACCTTAGAGTGTAGAAAGGGTAGGTAGATGTCTGGAAATGCTGAGGGTAAATTTCAGGGATTTGTAGCAATCTTGTAAAAGATGTGAGAAAGTCTTCAGTAATTGCTTTCTAAATAAGAAGACAGGATATATAATCTTTCCAAGTTAAAGAGGATGCCTAACTGGAAGTCCCAGGGGTACAAGAAACTTCACAGCATGATGTGTGTCATTCCACATAACTCTTTATTCATACATATAAACAAATTTTAAAAGAGGAAAAATATTAGATAAAAACCAGAGAATCTCAAAGTGCTTGAGAGTTTTCAGCAGAATCATAAAAAACCAAAACTACCTTCTTTGGGTTAAATCTTAATATAGAAGAATTTAGACTGGGCTTCCAGTTAGGCATCTGTTTAAATTTATATATATATATTTTATATATAAAGATTATTTACCCTATTTTCTTATTGAGAATCTGTTGGAGGTAAAAAAAAAAAAAAGGCATCAAAAGAAGCATATCTAGAAGAATTTGCTTCTAGAAAATTAGCTCTGCACAGAATCCTAGAGGTTACACAATCAGAACTCTTCCCTCAACCCTCATCCCTCATTTTTTTCAGAGAGAGGTACATGGTGACATGTCAATCAGTGACTGTCATGAATCCTCAGGTCAGCTCTTATCACCAAAGTATATTTAATATATATCTTTGTGGACATAGTTGTATAATGCAAAGGTTAGGAAATCAAGCTGAAGAGACATGGCCCTAACTTTCAGAGAAATGAAGAGCCCAGAAGCAAATGAACAAGTAAAATAAGTAACAGAATGAGCTAAGGGCTTTAATATATATGTGATGTGTGTGGTTTGCATTCTGTGGGATGGTGAAGGAGGAGTGTCTGGAGCAGGTGCACATATGGACAACATGGGCCTGGGGAGAAATAGTTGCCTCGCTTCTAGACATGCTGCTACCTCTGTCTAGTGCATATAACAGGGAGGGCTGGAATGAAACGTAATTTTCTCATGAGAGATGAAACTTCAATCTAAGCCCAGTGAGGCATAATCCCACTATGCCAGGATTACTTTTAAAAAAATCATTTTTGGGGCTATCCGAATTATAGGATAACAAATACCATTATAGCTACCTAATGTATTTGTCTACTCCACGGGAGAAATTGAGGAAAAAACTCTTTCTTCCTTTTCTTTTACATTCTTTTCTTTCCTTTTTCTTTTCCCTCCCTTCCTCCCTCCCTCCCTTCCTCCCCTCCTCCCCTCCTTCCTTCTTTTTTTCCTTCCTCCCTCCCTTTTTCCTTCCTTCCTTTCCTCTGTCCTTCCTTCTCTTCTTTCTTTCTTTCTTTCTTTCTTTCTTTCTTTCTTTCTTTCTTTCTTTCTTTCTTTTCTTCTTTCTCTCTCTCTCTTTTCATCCATTCATTCATCTATTTATATACCATATGTATGTATGTACATCTTTATATACACATGTATATACCTGGATACAATAGGTCTGTCTCTCAACCAAACATTTTTTAAAGACATGGTGAATAATAATTGCATTATTTTTGGAGTTCTCTCGAATGGGAAAATTGGATATTTCTTACTCTTGTGATAATTAATTTTAATTACAGAAATGTTAGCAGTAGACTGCCTTTACACATTTCCTAGTGGGGCACAATAAAATAGGCCATTCTGGTTATTAGTTTTACTGAGTTCAGCCACTACTCTTGGAGCTCTCTCCTTCCCATTGGGCTTTCATCTTTAGGGTCTATCTGAAGTTTCCTAAAGCAAGCATTAAACCCTCTGCTCTGTAAAATATTAAAAAACCCCCTTATCTTCACCCCAGTGTTCATAGGTAAATAGTGTCCATAAATAAATAATGTAAATAAATAGATAGATTGTAGAATGTCCACATTGTTCTGCCCTCTGTGAATAGGTATAAAAACCTGTGAATGAATAGATGCTGGATCTATCCAATCAATGGATATGTTGCACCTCAAAAATGTTGTTCTTTTACAAAGAGCAGGTACAGATTTACTAGTACCCATGCTATGGATGAAGAGTCATAGTAATGATGGTGACTGTGACAATAAATAGAAACCTATATTCTGAGGCCAAGAAATCCTGTACCTGTTTCACAAATAAATGGCAAGCTCCAATACATCTTTTGAAATGCTGAAAAAAATTTAGTGTATTATTTGTATTTATTTTTGAAGCTTGAGAAAAATACATGGCTAATGCCAACTGAAGTGTTGTGACTGAAGATGAATTATAAGTATGTAACATAGGTCAAGTACTCACTCTCCAGTCTTCACAGATGATTAAAAAACAGTGATGCAAGACAGAAAGGACAACCTGAGCAATGGGAAGGCAAAGAGTCACCTGAGCTTTTCATTCATTGTGATAGCAATTGAGCTTCTTGACATATTTATTATTGTAAAAATATCCTTGAAACTACCAACTATTTCTTCCTGTAGATGGTTAGAATGTTGAATATTATCTGGGAAACTTCTAGAAGCATAATCTGTCAAGTCCACTTGTACACAGCATTTGTAAGTACTCTCTATGAGAACATTCAGATGATGTCTCCATTTCTGACTTACTCTGTCTAGCCCAGTTGTGTGTTGAATTGAAGGACACATTTGACTACTGTGCTGGGAAAAATGGATTAGTTCTTTTTATCTCTGTCAGTTTCTCTTTATTCACACTTTTAAAATAATTTCTCTCTCTTTTCCTTTTAAGTTACAGCTGTGTTATTCTAGTACATTTTTTTCAATAAAGGAAATACACTGCCTGACATTCTGAATCATTTTGGTTTTGTTTATTTTAAATCTAAAGATTCAGCCACACAAGGGCAATAAATGAGAGGCTTTGACAGAACTAAAATAAGGGTACCTTACATTAAATGGACCAGCCAAATTGCACAATTCAGTAATTCTCCATTTGCCCATAATGGTGATTTGTGTGGATTTTTCTGAAACCACAAGGTTTAGGTAAAAATGCTCAGTGGTTGCGAATATTTCTAAACATTTGGCAGTACTGGGAGTTATCCAATAAACTCAGAATATCTCTGTGAGGTATGTCACTTACTTCTTTGTCTAAACAAAAGCAAATCTCCCAAGGTCACCCTCTAAAAATTGCAACCACCAACAAATATTCTGTTGTAACCTATATGCCTTCACCTTATGAGGGAACATTTTCTAGTTAAAAGAGTTGGTTTTCTCACTGACTGTAAGAATTTAGAGCAGTCATTGAATACCGCAACAAGAACCCCAGGAATTTAGAGGGACACGCTTACCCAATCAACCCAACACCACAGCAAACATCTCAATCCTATATTATGGCCATTTAAGAAAGGAACCAAAAACATGCAGGAGAGTAACTTGAGAGTTACTCTTGAGAGTGTCACTTCACCCTTATGAAGTGACAGCCACATTTTAAAATCTTTTAACATATTGCTATTGACGGGTAGCACTATTTTACAAAGCTGTGTAAAACAAAGGCTATGCTATGATGTAGCAACACCACCAACCAACCCACCCAAAACTCTCAAACCAAAAAATCCCTACTATGAATTGTTTAGCACAATGAATTTTATTGCTTGTTTGTGTCACAATCCAGTGCCACTGGGCAGAGGGGCTCTGCCCACACAGTCCTCCAGGGTGAGGCTCATTCCATTTTGTGACAGCTCCATCTTCTTCAAGGTAGCTGCAAAAGGGGGAAGTGAGAATGGAGACCCGAGCGGTGAGATTTTATAAGTTATGCCAGGACGTTTTATCTGTCACTTTCACCCACTCTCCATTGGCCAGAGCTACCGTATGGCCCAACCCAGTTGCAACAAGGTGTGTAAAAATGAGTCTTCCTGTGCGCCCAAGAAGAAAATGAAACACATGAACATGTGTGTTGAACACATGACGTAAGTGGTTGTTGTTTTTGTGTTTTTTATTGGCACTAGCAAAGATGTCAGCTCTTAATACTAGTTTGAGTCTTTTTAACCTTCTTAAAATATAGTGGGAGGGATAAACAATATTATCCAATAGTTAAGTTCTTAAGACATGCTGGAAATTCTACAATGCTTACTTAGTTCAGTTCATACTGACCTTATGTGTATGAAGTAGATACTGTTATTATCACTCATTTTACAGATGAGAAAAATGAGGTTTCATAAAGAACTTATTTGGTAAGCGACAGAGCTGGGTTTGGATGCAACCATTTGCTGCCAGAGCCTGGGCTCTTACTCAGTGAGCCATATTGCTTCATCAAACAAACATTTAATCCCATATGTATTTGTTTGGGTTTACTCTTTGTCTTGATTCAGAAACAGGTGCTTCCCCCTTCTGTGCCTGATCTTGGTGATCTACAGAAGAGGGGAAGACATACCCGCTTCCTACTTCCGTGGCATTTCAAGCCGAATGTGGTAATAGCTGTGAAGTGCATTAAATTTCCTCCAATAAAACTGCACAGTATCCTTATAATTTAAATGTGATTTATTTTTTGAATAGGTAATACATTCACATGGTTCAGGTTTCAAAAGGTACAACAGGATCCAGAGTGAAAATTCTCCCAACCATTCTGTCCCTTCTCCACCCATTTTCCCAATACAAAGGCAATCAATATTACTGGATTAATTTGTATACTTGTACATTGCATTATTTATATAATTGGTATATCCTTTAAGAGATAGACTGTATCTCTAAAACAATTCTTGCATTTTTGCAATTAACATTTTAGTTCACTGATAAGTCTATATTCATACATAGAATTTCTTCATTCTTTTTATCTGCTGTATAGTTATCAATTATAGGAATAGATTCTGATTTAACCAATTTAATATTGATGGACATTTAAGTTGTTTATAATCTTTTTGCAATGTTTCACATGTGTGACTATATTTTTAGGGCAAATTCTTAGCAGTGATGCCATAAGAAATTAAAGATAACATTTAAATTAATATATTTGCATTTAATGATTGAATTTGGTATTAGTGGTGATAGTGTGAAACCATGAATATCGTGGTAAAGATAAAGGCATATAATATCCTCTTGGCCATCTCAGAATGAAGCTACTGTTAAAAGAAATGAAGTTGTGATCAGTAGCATCAAAATCTAAAAATTCTTATTCTAGGTCCACCTTATTTAGGTATCTAGCTTATTCCTTTTTCAGTTTCTTGATCTACATATCTAAATAATGATGAGTATTTCTATTTGTTATAACATTGCTGGAAGAGGCCATGTACCTTCAAATAAAAAGTTTATGAAACCAGTTTAGATGACATTTTGAATAATTAATCATACTATAGTTTTTGTTATTAATATTTTGCTTAATTCTAAAATAAGCCAACATCACCTGCAGATACAGTCAACTTGTTTCACAATTCCCCCATAACATCTAAAATAGAAACTATAAGTAACAGTGGCTCAAATAAGTCAGAAGTTTATTCCTCTGGTAAGTGGCCTAGTGCTGTTATGATAAATGTATTCACTCTCATCAAGGACCCAGGTTCCTTCCACCTTGTTGCTCTGCCATTCTCAATGTGTAGCATCCATGTCAGTGTTCAGGATGGCTATTCCAGCTCCTTTCATCCCTTCCACATACCAGAGAGCAGGAGGGCAGAAAGGAAAAGAGAACAAGCCCTTTCTTTCTAAGAGAACAATTTGGAAATTCCACATATCAAGTTTTTTTCACAATCCTCTAGCCATAAGTTAATCACATGGTCACATCTAATTACAACAAAGATTAAGAAAAGTGATTTTTATTTTGTTGCAGGGGAGAGGGGGACATGTTTCCCTATGGCTAAAACATGGACTATATTATGAGAGAGTAGAAGAGAATCAGGGACAAACAGCAGTCTCTGCCACAGCTCATCTTTCTGTCAGCCAAATACCTGTGTGTACTCTTCTTCTCACCAACAGAACACACTCCATCACCTGACCCCACCCCGACCCAGGAAGAAAACCTCAAAGTCCCACCTGGTTACCACATTAGGAGGGCCCAGAAGTTCTGCATGTTGTGAATCATCTCCATCATGTTTGGATGAGGCACCCTATGGTCTGTTAATCACCCCAAGTCTACACAACAGACAACGGTGGGAGTAGGAACTGGATAACTACCATAAAAACTCTCATTCAGAAAAGCACACAAAGGGAAATACTGCATCACAGAGTCATAGCATTTATCAGATCCAACTCAGCAGGCATTTTGAACCTTCCCTACCTCATCAGTGGAGTAAATTCCTTAATTAGCTCCATCTGGTAGTTCTGGTTCTTTCCATGGGAAGGAATCCCTTATCATTTGGCTTCTGTGTCCACTGGCATCATCTTATGGGAATCCTTTTTGGCTCTTTATTGTCTACTACTAAATCTGAAGCAGACACTGGAAAGTGAATGCTTTCTGAAGGCTGTAGAGGGTTCTTAGCCTGCTTCCTAATGGTGTACGTTTGGAAGTTCAGGGTTATCATAGGGATCAAAATCACACACTTTGAAAGTGAGGCTTGCGTGAGTTTCCCCACACCTATGACTATAAAGAAAGTGGGTTAGAACTCTGCTGTCCCCCAGCACCAGATGGAAAGAGAATCTGTGTGCTTGGGGGAGGGAAAGTGAAGTGATTGTGGGACTTTGCATTGGAACTCAGGGCCACCCTGTTGCAGCAGATACAACACAGGGCAGAATTCTGCCAGTGCCCACAGAGGGAGCATTTCGACCAGCCCTGGCCAGAGGAGAATGCTCCCCCCCCCGGGTGATAGGAACCTGAATTCTGGCCAGCTGCAACACTGGCTGATGAAAATGGCCTGGGGCCCAGAATAAAATTGAAACACAGTCAGGCCACAGCGACTGCAGTCCTTGGGCAAGTCCTGGTGCTGTACTGGGCTCAGAGCCAGTGGACTTGGGGTGCACATGGCCCAGTGAGACAACAGCTGCAGTGGACAAGGGAGTGGCTGTGTTATCCCTGCCCCAACTCCGGGCAGTACAGCTCTGGGAGAGGCTCTTTCTGCTCGGGGAAAGGAAAGGGAAGAGTACAGAGAACTTTGTCGTGCAACTGTGTACCAGCTCAGCCACAGTAAAATAAAGTACCAAGATATTCCTGAAGCTCCTGATTTCAGGCCTTAGCCCCTGGATGACATTTCTAGACCCACCCTGGGCCAGAAAGGAACCCACTCCCCTGAGGAGAAGAGCCCAGTCCTGGCAGAATTCACCACCTGCTGACTAATGAGCACCTGGACCTTGAATAAACATCAGCTGTAGCCAGGCAGTAGTTGCCACAGGCCTTGGGTGACACTGGGCTGGCATCAGATGTGACCCAGTGCAGTCCCAGCTGTGGTGGCCATGGAGGAGTGCTCACATCACTCGTCCCCCAACTCCAGGCAGCCCAGCATGGAGAGTGAGACTCCTTGTTTTCAAGAAAGTGAGAGAAGAGAGTGAAAGAGTTTGCCTGGTAATCCAGGGAATTCTCCTGTATCTCACCCAAGCCCACCAAAGTGGTACCACCAGGAGTCTGCAAGGGTTGCAGTGTTACTGGGCTTGGGGCACCCTCTAGGGATGAAGTGGCTGCAGTGACCAAAGACTTAGATCAAAACACTCAATTCCCTTTGAATACCTGGAAAGTCTTCTCAAGAAGGACGAATAAGAGATTTAGGCAAGATGGCTGACTAGGACATCAGTCACCAGATCATCTCAGAAAGAAGGGAAAATTTTAGATTTATAAAAACATACCCCAGGTAGAATTATGAGGAAAAAGTGCCAGAACTTGCCAGAGATTCCATGGGAGGAAGTTACAGAACAGAACAAGGAGAAAGATTTTGGCAGAGATCAACCACCAAGGAATCTTGAGCCCTGTGGAATGAGTAAGTTGTGGTGTTTGTTTTTCCTCCCCTCACACCTCTGGCAGACTGCAGGCTCCTGAACTGTTGGAGAGCTTCTCTGCTCTCATGAACCCAAATGCTACTGCTGCCAGCGAACTGGGAGCTTCTTGAGAACAGAGCACTAGGCTGCCAGCCCCCCTGGGGTCGCTCCCCCTCACCACAGACCCAAGCAGAGGCAGCAGGTGCCATTCTGCTTCTCCATTCATTGTGTGCTTTGTCCTCCCCAGGGAGCTTCAGTCCTTCAGTTTTTCTTGTCACTGGTCCCCATACAAACATTTCCCAACTCTTGCCCAGAATGTGGTGGCCACAGGGGGCTGATGGGTGCCTGGGGAATGCTATGATCCCAGAGCTTGGACATTCAGGGTGGGCTACCATCATGGGAAAGGAGAGTGCAGCAAGCAAGGGGGGCCCCTCAGGACAAAGGGGACCAGAGTGCTAGCTCTCCTCAATTCAGAATCTTCTCTTCCTTCCCTCCCTACAGCTGCCCATCAGCCATGGCAGTTCCCATGTGGGTCAACATGGGTGCCTTAAGGGACAATTGAGCCAAGGGTCTCAGGAGCAGCCACACCAAGGCATCCACAGAGGAGCTCATGCCTTTCCTCTTAAAGACCTGCAGCAGACCAATTGGTGCTCAAACTGTGAGGTCTCTGCATGCTGGCCCTCTCTGGTACTGCTCACCTGTTGACTACTGCAGAGTAGGACACACCCTGAACTTGAGGGACATTAAACCTATTTGAGCACTCCATGGGCAACTTAGGCAACTCGGGCAACTTGGGACCAACACACTTCTCCCTGGCATGGTCAGGGATTGGACTTAGGGGACAGGCCTGCAGACTGAGCCCTGTGTGCTCTGGACTTATAGTGTTGCTTGAGGGCATGGAGGAAAGATTTGTGAATGAATCTTGGGAGGCAAGGGAGCCCATGTGGGAAGAACTAAAAGGAAAGTGCAGTGTGGGTCAGAGCTGCAGTGCACTCGCAGAGCATGCCTCCCTCAGAGGAAAGCCACACATTCGGTCTAGGGTGGGATCCTAGCCAGGGAAGTTCCCAAGCTGTGGGGGCATTGCTGGTGAGCTCAGCTAGTTTGAGCTCCTGCCTGCAAAAGGCAAGGAAACCTATTTGAGGGAATAATTGAGGAAAAGTTCGCTGGTCTTGCTAGAGACTTAGACAACTAGATATAAAAAGCTTAATGAACATTTGGGAGATTCATTGCAAAGAGGTAATCACTAAGACACATAGTCATCAGATGGACCAAAATCAACATGAAGGAGGAACTCCTGTGAGCCCTGAGGTGAAAACATCAAGTAATTTACAAAGGAATCCCATCAGGCTAGCTGCAGACTTCTGAACAGAGACCTTACAAGCCAAAAGGTATTGGGGCCCCAGTGTCAGTCTTCTTAAACAGAACAACTGCCAACCTAGAAGTTTGTATCCTGCAAAACTAAGTTTCATATATGAAAGAGAAATAATGACTTCCAGACATGCAAACAATGAGGGAATTTGTCAAGACCAGACCTGCTCTGCAGGGAATATTCAGAACAGCATTATATATGGTTCAGCAAAATAGATACCCACTAATATAAAACCACCCAAAAGCTAAAGCTCAGCACACATATAAAGTATTAGCACAAGAGGTAAAACAAACCAATAAGGTACTACCCAACTGGATGAACGGAAGAGCATTACACATGTAAATTCTATCAAACAACATGAACAGCCTGAATACCCCACCCAGGAGACATAGTCTTTCTGAATGCATGAAAAAATACAATGCAATTATCTGCTATAGGAAACACATCTAATCCACAAAGACTAATACAGACTTAAGGTGAAGGGATGGAAAAAAATATTCCATGCAAATAGAAACCAAAAGAAAGTAGGTGTAGCCATTCTAGAATCAGATAAAATTGACATTAAATCAACAATGGTAAGGAAAGACAAAGAAGGTCATAATATAATGGTAAAGGGAGCAATTCAATAGGAAGACATAACAATTCTAAATATTTATGCACCTAACACAGGAGTGCCCAGATTCATAAAGCAAAATCTATTAGATCTAAGCAGAAAGATAAATGACAGCATTGTAATTGCTGGGGACTTCAACAACCCACTGATGGTACCGGATAGATCATCTAAGCTGAAAATAAATAAACTCTGGACTTAAATGGGACTATAGAACAAATGGGCCCAACAGACATTTACAGAACATTTTACCCCTAAACTACTGAATATATACATTCTTCTTATCGGCACATGGAACATTCTCCAAGAGTAATCATATCTTAGGCCACAAAGAAGTCTCAACAAATTCAAAAAAACAGAAATCATACCATGTATCTTCTCAGATCACAGCACAATAAAACTAGAAATCAATTCCAAGAGAAACACTCACTTCTGCACAAAGTCGTGGAAATTAAAGAACCTGTTGCTGAATGATTATTTGGTCAATAATGAAATTAAGATGGAAATCAAAAGATTCCTCAATCAAAAGATTCCACATAAATAGAGACACAGACCAATGGAACAGAACAGAGAACCCAGATATAAAACTATCCACATAAAGCCAACTGATCTTTGACAAAGCAGACAACAATATACACTGGGGGAAACTGAATAGCCACATCCAGAAGAATGAAATGGGACTTCTATCTCTCACCACTCACAAAAATTAATTCTAGATGGTTAAAAGGCTTAAATGTAAGTAGGAAACCATAAGAATTCTAGAAGAAAATGTGGGAAAAACTTTTCTAGATATCAGTCTAGGCAAAGAATTTATGACTAAGACCCCAATGGCAATTACAGCAACAAGAAAAATAAATAAATGGGACTTGAATAAATTTAAAAGCTTCTCCACATCTAAGAAAACAATCAACAGAGTGAATAGACAGCCTATAGAATAGGAGAAAATATTTTCAAGATATACATCCAATGAAGGGCTAATAACCAGAATCTTCAAAGAACTAGAGCAAATCAGCAAGGAAACAAACAAACAAACAAACAAAAAACATAAACAACCCCATTTAATAGTAGGCAAAAGACATGAACAGAAGCTTTTCAAAAGAAGATAGACTAATGTCCAATAAACATATGAAAAAATTCTCAGTGTCACTAATCATCAGGAAAATGCAAATCAAAATCACAATGAGATATCACCTTACCCCTGTTAGAATGGGTTTTATTAAAAAGTCCCAAAACAATAGATGCTGGTGTAGATGCAGACAGAAAGGAACACTCATACACTGTTGTTGGGACTGCAAATTAGTACAACCTCTATGGAAAATAGTTTGGAGATTCCTTAAAGAACTAAAAGTAGATCTACCATTTGATCCAGCAATCCCACTACTGGGTATTTACCCAAAGGAAAAGAAATCATTTTATCAAAAAGGCACCTGAACTCGCATGTGTATTACAGCACAATTCACAACTGCAAAGATGTGGAGTCAATCCAAGTGCCCATCAATTCATGCGTGGATTAACAAAACATCTTATATGTATACTGTGGAATACTACTCAGCCATAAAAAGTATGAATTAAGGCCTTTTGCAACAATTTGGTTGGAACTTGAGACCATTATTCTAAGTGAAGTATCTAAAGAATAGAAAAACAAATACCTCATGTACTCACTATGAAATTGGAACTAACCAGTGAGCACACATGTGCACAGAATGAAGTAAAACTCAGTGGAAATCAAGAAGGAGGGAGTAGGGAGGAGGAGATGGGTGAAAACCTACCTAATAGGTACAAACAACACTATTTGGGTGATGGGCATAACCTTGACTCAAGCATTATAAAAGTAATCCAAAGTTTTGTACTCCTGTAATATTTTGAAATTAAAAAAACCCCGATAAGGTACAATAAAATTTGTACTAAGAGGAAAGTTTGTAACAATAGGTACCTACATCTACAAAGTAGAAAACTTTAAATAAACAACCAAACAATATATCTTAAGTAGAAAAACAAGATCAAATCACACCCAAAATTAGTAGAAGAAATAATAAAGATCAAAAGAGAAATATATTAAATTAAAAAATACAGAAGATAAATGAAATGAATGTTGATTTTTTGAAAAGATAAATAAAATTAGCATATTTTTAGACAGATTAAGAAAAAAAGGAGAGGCCCCAAATAAACAAAATTAGGAATGAAAAAGGAGACATTACAACTGATACTGCAGAAATCCAAAGAGTCATTAGAGACTACTATGAGCAACTATATAGCAATAAATTGGAAAACATAGAAGAAATGGATAAACTCCTAGATAGGTGCAACCTACCAAGATTGAACCAGGAAGAAATCCAAAACCTGAAGAGACCAATAACAAATAATGAAATAGAGGCAATAGGAATACATCTCTCACTTAAGAAAAGCTCAGGATCCGAAGACTTCACTGACGAGTTCTACCAAACGTTTCAAGAAGAACTAATACCAATCCTACTCAAATTATTCCAAAAAATTCAGGAGGAGGGAATACTCTCCAACACATCCTATGAGGCCCGAATCACCTTGATACCAAAATTAGACAAAGACAAAACAAAAACAACAAAAGAAAGCTATACGCCTATATCTCTGATGAACATAGATGAAAAATCCTTCACTAAAATACTAGCAAACTGAATTCAACACCACACTGAAAGGTTATTCATCAGGATAAAGAGCGATTCATCCCAGGATGCAAGGATGGCTCAACATACGCAAACCAATTAATATGATACACGTCATATCAACAGAATGAAGGATGGAACCAAATGATCATTTCAATTGAGGCTGAAAAAGCATTCCATGAAATTTGACAACCTTCATGATAAAAACTCTCAAAAAATTAGTTGTAAAGGGAACATATCTCAACACAGTAAAAGCCATATATGACAGAATCATAGCTGGTACCTAATGAGGAAAAACTACAAGCCTTTCCTCTAAGATCTGGAAGAAGACAATGTTGCTCACTTTCACTGCTGTTATTCAACATAGTACTAGAAGTTCTAGCTAGAGCAATCAAGAGAAATAAATAAAGGGCTCCAAATTGGAAAGAAAGAAATCAAAGTGTCCTTTTTTTGCAGATGATATGGTCTTATATTTAGAGAAACCTAAAGATTTCATGGAAAAAACTATTAGAACTGATAAACAAACCCAGTGATATTGCAGGATACAAACCCAACATACAAATATCAGTAGCATTTCTATATACCAACAGTGGGCAATCTGAAAAAGAAACCAAGAAAGTAATCCCACTTATAATAGCTACAAATAAAGTAAAATATCTGGGAATAAACTTAACCAAAGAAGTGAAAGATCTCTGTAATGAAAACTATAAAACATTGAAGAAAGAAATTGAGGAGAACACACAAAATGGAAAGATATTCCATGCTCATGGATTGGAAGAATCAATATTAATACAATTTTCACACTAAGCAATCTACAGATTCAATGCAATCCCTATCAAAATATCAAACATTTTTCACAGATATAGAAAAATAATCTTAAAATTTATATGGAAACACAAAAGACCCAGAATAGCCAAAGCCACCCTGAGTAAAAAGAACAAAACTGGAGGAATCACATCATCTGACTTCAAATTTTACTACAGAGCAGTAGTGACCAAAATAGCATGGTACTGGTGTACAAACAGACCCATAGACCAATGGAACAGAATAGAGAACCCAGAAATGAATTTACATAACTATAGTGAACTCATTTTTGACAAAAGTATCAAAAGCATACAGTGAGGAGAGGACAGTCTCTTCAATAATTGATGCTGGGAAAACAGGATATCCATATGCAGAAGAATGAAACTAAACCCTTACCTCTTACCATATAGAAAAATCAAATAAAAATGGATTAAAGATTTAAATCTAAGACCCCAAACTATGAAATTACTGAAAGAAAACATTGCAGGCAAAGATTTCTTCCATAATACCTCAAAAGCACAGGCAACCAAAGCAAAATTAGACAAATAGGATTACATCAAGCACAAAGCTTCTGCACAGCAAGGAAAACAATCAACAAGATGAAGAGATAACACACAGAATGGTAGAAAATATTTGCAAACTATTTATCTGACAAGGGATAAATAGCTAGAATATATAAGAAGCTCAAAACTCAGTAGGAAAAGCTCAAACAAGCTGATTAAAAAATAGGCAAAAGATCCGAACAGACATTTCTCAAAAGAAGACATACAAATGGCCAACAGGTATATGAAAAAATGCTTAATGTCATTAGTCATCAGAGAAATGCAGATCAAAATGACAATGAGGTATCATCTCACCCCAATTAAAATGGCTTTTATCAAAATGACAGACAATAACAAATGCTATTGAGGATGTGGAGAAAGGGGAATCCTCATACGCTGTTGGTGGGAATGTAAATTAGTGCAACCATTATGGAGAACAATATGGAGGTTCCTCAAAACACTAAAAATAAAACTATCATAAGACCCAGAAATTCTACTGTTGGGTATATATACAAAAAAAAGGAAATCACTATATCAAAAATATATCTGCACTCCTATGTTTATTGCAGCACTATTCACAAGAGACAAGATTTGGAATCAACCTAAGTATTCATCAATGGATGAATGGATAAAGAAAATGTGGTATATATGCACATTAAATATTATTTAGCTGCAAAAAGAATGATCAACAGTATGGTGCTCACATAGCAGTAATATTCTTCAGGGATTGGGGGCTTGGGAGTGGGTAAACTCACAACTAATGGACGTGGTGAGCATTGTAGGGGGGAAAAGGCATGCCTCAAATCATGGTTTGGGTGTGGCAAAGTCATAACATGTAACCAAAATGTTTGTACCCTCATAATATCCTGAAATAAATAAATAAATAATGAAATCCTACCATTTGCAACAACATGGATGGAACTGGAGAACGTTATGTTAAGTGAAATAAGCCAAGCACAGAAAGACAAATCTCCGGATGTTCTCATTCATATGTTGGAGCTAAAAATTAAAACAATTGATCTCATGGAGACAGAGTAGAATTATGGTTGCCAGAGGCTGGGAAGAGTAGCAGGGATGGGGGAATAATGTGGGGAGGGTTAATGGGTGTAAAAGTATAGTTAGATAGAATAAATGAGATATAATAGTTGATAGCACAAAAAGAGTGACCACTTATAGGCAACAATAAGTTAGGGTATACTTTAAAATAACTAAAAGAATGGAATTGGAATGCTCCTAACACAAAGGAATGCTATATGGTTGAGGTGATGGATATCCCAATTACCCTGATTTGATTATTACACATTGTGTGCCTATATAAAAACTTTCTATGGACCCCATAAATATATATAACTATTATGTATCCATAATAATTTTTTAAAAAGAAAGAAAATGGGGTAGAGAAAGAAAGTACTAATTCTATAGTTAGAATGGCCATTGCCAGAAACATGTGTGACCAGAGCAAGTCCCCCTCTTAAGGTCGATTTCATCATCTACAAAATGAATGATTTGACTCAGCAGTCTCTGAGGGCTCCAACCACTTCAATCTCTGACAGCTGTTTTTAAGTGATTAAGCAGTTGCCATTTCTAGGAATATTTGAATTCCCATCAGAATTGAAGCCTTTTAAAAATCTTTTCTTGTGGAATGTAGTTCATTAAAATAGAAACAGCACATCATCTCTTGCATTCCTACAGTTTTTTAATGTACTTTTTGCTATTTAAGCCTTCCTCTGCTCCTCGCCTCTTATCCCTAATCTAGGAGACAGGGCAGCTTCCCTTCCCATCCTGCCTGCAGCATTTCTATGTATCCTTATAAGATAGGAAACTGAAGGATACTTCCTTATCTGAATGGAGGAAATTGTCTCAGTTTAAGGATTCGATGGCCAATAGTCACAGATTCCAAAGCAATGGTTCTCCATTTTGTGTGTGTGTGCATGTGTGTGTTTGTCTAGGGGGAAAATTGTGTATTTTGAAAAATATCCCCAAGATATTTCTTGATACGCTGTTTAACACTGCTTGGTTTAAATACGGCAGATTTTTAAAGAACTTCTGGGGTGCATTTGATTTCTATTCACATTCAGTGACCCACTTCAACACACACGTGTGTGTGTGTGTGTGTGTGCTCGTGTGTGTGCACACACACACTTAGAAGCATTACCCCAGACCAGAGAGGTTGTTCAACAGCTACATAATAAGAACTCAGCCAAGATGAAAATTTGTTTTAAGACTGTATTAGGTTCCAGTTGGTGCTGTAACAGATTATCACAAACTTAGTAGTGTCAACCTAAATATTAATAGCAACTGGAGAGAGGGTCTCTAAAAGAAAAGATATTTATTTGGGAATAGAGCATTGCAAAGGGAATATGCATGGCATAGTAAACTATGTGCGTATTCAGGGAGGTAAAAGGAGACTGAGGTTTGTAAAGGAAAAAATGAGGAGGATTACATAATTGCTTTGAAGTAATTATTCTTGGTTACAAAGATCAAAAACAAGGGCAATTCCAGTCCAAGTTTGGACAGGCATTTGCTGGGGAGATGTCCTTATGGAAGTATTTTTTTTCTGGTAAGGCTGCAATGGCCTTTGTGCAAGGTTTGATTTTTGTAAAATCTTTTTGTTATCAGCCATACAGGCATGAGACCTCTCTCTTCCTGGCCTTCTGTGTCTCTGTTTGTCAGAGTTTTCTTAACATGGGTGGCTCCATTTTGATTCTGACAATGTTCACAGTAGCTTAAAATGACACAAATTTTATTATCTTATAATTCTGGAGGTCAGTAGTCTGAAATGGGTCTCACTGGGCTAAAATCAAAGTGTCAGCAGGGGTGTTTTCCTTTCTAGAGGCTCTAGGGAAATTTCTAGGTATATCTCTTTCTAGAGCCTGATCCCCATTCTTGGCTCATAGTTCCTTCCTCCATCTTCAAATCCAGTAGTGGCTGGTGGAGTCTTTCTCATGATGTCATCTCTCTGGTTCTGTCCCTCCTGTCTCCCTCTCCTCCATTCAATCTCTTTGTGATGATATTGGGCACATCTGGATGAGCCAGGAGAGTCTCCTTATCTTAAGGTCAGCTGATTATCCATCTTAATTGATATGCAATGTTAATTCCCCCTTGCCATATAAAAGCATATTCGTAGGTTCTGGACATTAAGACATGGATGTATTTGGGGCCATTATTCTGCCTGTCACAGATACCAAGAGGGAAGGAGAGAAAACTGGCAGGTGATAGCATTTTAGGCAAGTGTTAATGGGGAAGTTTAGAGATCAAGCAGGAGAGGGAACTCCAAGCCAAACCTTTGGCTTTGTAAGTGATTTTGAGACATTGGCACTTTATCTTGATTGTCACGGGAAGCCACTGCAGGCTGGGAGGGTCAGATTTCCCTCATTTAAAGGTCATTTCATAAAGCTGCGCCAGGGTAAAGGTGTGGCATTGGAAATAGGAGTGAAGGAGGGTAGGTTTGTGCTACGGTTTGACTGTCCCTTCCAAAATCTATGTGTTGAAACTTAATGACCACCATGTTGGTATTAAGAGATGAGCCTTTTAAGAAGTAATTAGGCCGTGAGGGATCCTTCCTCATGAATGGGAGTAAGGACCTTATAAGAGTGGTTTCTCATGGCATTCGTCTAGCTTGCCCTCCTGCCTTTTCCCTTTGTGAGGACACAATGTTCCACCCCTCTGGGGAATGCAGCAGCAAGGTGCTGTGTTGAAAGCAGAGAGCAGCCCTCACCAAACAACAGAACCTGCCAGTGCCTTGATCTTGGACTTCCCAGCCTCCAAAACTGGGGGAAAAATAGTTCTCTGTTCTTTTATAAATTACCCAGTCTGTAGGATGCTGTTATAACAGCACAAACGGACTAAGACAGTATGAGACACATTTAAAATAATTGAGGGGACCAGGGGACTGACTTCTTGTGCTAAATAAAGGAGAGAATGGAGTCAATGACTATGAAACATTGCCCTTGGTGACAAAGCAAAAAGAAAGTGAGTTTGAGGTGAGGCAGATATATATGAAATGTGGAAGATCCCAAAAGATGATCAGAAACATCCAGCTCTCCCCAGAGAGACCTCTGATGGACTTTGAAGAATCCTAAATAAAAATGTTAGTTGTCGTGTTTTCTTTTTTTTCGATTTAGAACCATCTCTGGCCAGTAAAATTGCCACCTTCTTGTTTTTTTAATTGTAAAATGTAAGTAATATCATTTCATCTAATTTGAAGATCAAGTTGAAGGTGAAATATAATAACAAGTTTCCCTTAAAAATAGATCTAAGCATTTTCTTGCTTTCCTCCTAGGTCCAATCTAAAGATTCAGTGGTGGGGAAATTATTTCATCTCACTTGGAAAAGTGACAGGGGATGTCTTATGAAAATCTATTTACAGTAGTACATTTTCAGCCCCGTCACTGTAAAGCAGCAGCACACTTCCTCTGGAGGATTTCACACTTGAGTAATTCATTATGTCACAGGTTCCTCCTGGTGTGAAATTCCTCTGATTAAGAAGAGCTGACAGAGGCAGGAGAATGAAGTAATTCTCTTCTTTCTCCCCTCTAAACAAGTCATACTTAATATTTCTTCAAGGTCAAGTGCGATTGAAAATAGGACAGGGTGATAGCTCCTTAGATTTGTACTAATAACTGGGTGTTCTCAGCAGAGGCCTTTTGGCAGGAGAGCAGAGTTAACTTATCAAAATGCTTAAGAAAGCAAAATTGTCTGCCAGACGGGAGATCCAAAAGTTTCAGGGCCCGTCATCACTAGATCTTTCTATTCTGCTAATAAGAATGAGCCTAATGCTAGAACAGCAATGCCTTTGAAAGCATAATTCCAGATGCAGAGCACAAATGTTCCTCCTAAGATTTTGTTTGTAATTTTAATTTTAGGTATTACCTTGGCACTGGCTTCAGAATTTTAGAAAAATTATGAGAGAGGCCAGTGCTCTTCATCTTCATGGTGGTATTTGAGTGATGCCTTGGAGCTTGTATTCAAAGGACCAAGTGGCTCCTTCATTACCTTTCCTCAACCAAACCTTCAATCTTTCCAGCCACCTGTTGTGGCCTGTTAGTCACAGCCTCAAATATCTGGAAAGTTGATTTTGGTTGTCTACAGAGTCAAGAGCAGGTGTACAGATTCACTTTAGCTCATAGGTGTCTAAGAGGAGGGGCTCATATTTTCACAACAGGTAGTGACTCTCAAAGAGCATGATGGTTTAAGCTCCACCCTTTCCTAGGTTCATGCTCTTGGACAAGTTAGTTAACCTCTTTGAATCTCAATTTCTTAACCAGAAAAATAAGGATAAGTGGAGCATTTGCCTCATGGGGTGTTTGTGAAAATTAAATGAGATAAAATATGGAAAGAATTTAAGCCAGTGGTTGGCACATAGTGAGCTCTAAACAGGAGGCAGTATGTGCTCTAAAGAGAGAGAAATGAAATGAGACTCTCAAGTTTTGAAAGAAATACTTGAAGATTTTCTACTGCCTTTATATCCCCTGGTTGTTTTATAGTTTGAAACCACCTGGCTTCTCTAACAAATACAGCATCAAACTCTATTAATACGTTAATAGAAAATTCATATTTAAAAAGGAAAAAAATGAAAAGGGATATGAAGAAACGATATGTGGAAGAGAACTTTTCTGGTAGATATTAAGATATTCAAAGAGAGCACAGAGAAAGCCTCTTTGGCTTTGAAGTGCTGAACTAATTAGATGTGGAGAGTAGACTCTGAAAAAAGGTGGGGATGATAAAAGAGCATCCTTCCAAGAAGCTCAGTGGAAAGAACAACGTGTAAAGGAGCCTGAAGGCTTAGCGTTATTCCTTCAAAGGGAGTGACAAATAGGGGAATTAAAAAAATTGAAGATTAGTGTACCTGGAATGTTCTTTCTTCCCTCTGTACTAATTCTGCTTAGTTTTGTAAGCCCAGGTCAGTTTCCACCTCACAGCAGCCCTCACACAGTAGGTACCAAAACTCCTCCAGCCTGCTCTTCCTTCTGAAGGTCCATGACCCGTGGACATTTGAGATTTAATTTGACATTTCATTGTCTTTGCATTTCTCAGGTTGGTTTGATTTTGGTGATCGGGGTGCCCGTGTTTGATTGTGTGCTCCTCTGCATGGGCTTGGGCATATAAATATTTACCAGTACTTTCATTTAATCTTTACACCTACTCTATGTACAGTGGAATGTATATATAGAGAAGCAATTTCCACAGATATGCAGAGTAATGTACACAGAGGTAGTTCAGGCTCAGGGAGTTCAAGTAATCTGGGAAGGTCACAGACCTCTGCCTTCCCTGTCATCTGATATCGACTGTGTCATGTCCATTGGGCCTGCTGTAAGAGAATAACTTAGACTTAGTAGCTTATAAACAACAGAAATTTATTGCTCACAGTTGTGAAGGCTGGGAAGCCGAAGATCAAGGCCCTGGAAGATAGGTGTCTGGTGAGGGCTCTCTTTCTCATAGATGGAACCTTCTCACTATGTCCTCACATGGTAGAAGGGCAGAGTAAGCTTCAGTGGGTCTCTTTTATAAGAGCACTAATCCCATTTGAGGTAGGAGCCCTGATGACATAATCACCTTTCAAAGGCCCTACCTCTTAATACCATCACCCTGGGGGCTAGACTTCAATATAGGAATTTTGGAGGGACAAGAACATTCAGACCATAAAAGACTGTATATTCATCTTCCACTACTCTGTACAAATTTGAGACAGATTCAACCTCCAGCCTCCTCTCTCCACTGTGATTTGCTGATTTCTCTGTATTTTCAAATAGTTCTCTGAATGCTCCCTCTACATCTTTGCCTTTTCTTCCAGCTGGCTCTTCTATGATGGTGAGGCTTCTCCTGTGGCTCTCTCAAATAAAGACCCTATTTTTCTTTTAACATTTCATAAATCTCAAGGTGAGAAAATGGTGTGGGTGTGTCTCTGGCTCTCAATTGTTGCTTCCAAGCCATTTTTCTTCTTTTTTTTAACTCAGAACAAATAGACAAATACAAACCAAAGAAAAAAACCAACCATCAGAAACCCAGGTCCTTTGAAACCTGGTGCATTCAATGATTCTATCATCTTTTCTTATCCTTGCTGCTGCTGACTACTGGCCTTCTGTACTCTTCTCTTCTCTTAAGACTTTAAGTCCTGACTTTCATCTTCCTCTCTCTGTCTCTCTCTCTCTAGTTCCATCGTCATTTATGACAACTGTATGTTTCATATAAATAAACCAGTAAACACTCTGAGCTATCAGTTCTTTAATATCCACACATCAAATGATCTTTTCCTCCATCCCACTTCCCAGTCTTTGACATCAACACTTCTGGCAGAGGAAAAATCCCATATTTCATTGCAGGACAAAGTTAGTTCAGGATAATCTGGCCTTGAAAGACCTTTGTAGCTGGAGATCAGGGACAACTTTAATGTGATCTGTGTGAACTCAAGAGTTTAGACAGAATAGGAACAAAGATATCTTGGTGGATGCCAGAGTCATTTTGATAACATTAGGTCACAACCTCATGCCCAGGCACTATTTAAGCTTCTAGTCAATATCAGAAATCAAATGTAAGCTTTAAGAAAAGATCCTGAATTGCCTAACATTAAGCTTCCTCATCTAGTGGAGTCCTATAGTAGAGATGAAATTCCGCTATAAAAAATTATAGAAAGTTACATTTCCTGCACAGCAATGTTGGGAGATGAGGTTTGTACCTGCATTTTTCACTTTTCCACTTTTTGCAAAGATTGCTTAATACTTTCTGCTCTCTCCTTAAACTTTCTACATCTTCTTCCATCTCTTTTTGTACCTTCTTCACTGAGAAATATAAACCAATAGAGGAAAATTCCCTTATATTTTGAGCCAGATTCACACTTACATATTTACATTTTCACATATATACATATTCTCAGTCATTCCCTCCACATTTACAACGTGTGAAATGCTCTGTGTCTATTCTCAATGACGTGCTACTGCAGTTGTACATCCTCTTCTCTTTTTCTTATCATATATTTTTAAAACATACACTCTCTTCTTGAGTATCATCACCTTCTCCTTTGCAACTGGAAATTTCCACTAGCATAAACCTTGGTATTCTGTTTCCTTCCCTCTAGGCTTCTACATCGTCATAAGCTACCACCTCATTTTTTCGCTCTTTGCCACAGCAAAATATTTTCAAAGGATTGTCTTCCCTGATTGTCACTTCCTAACTTCCCAGTTGTTCTCCAAGCCCCCTGCAGTCTAGCTGCTGTCTCTCACTCCACTCAACGTGCCTTTTTATATTTGCCAATGACTCCCATCTTGCAAAATGTAATGCACATCTTTCTCTCCTCATTCTGTTCAAGATTTTAAGCTGCCTTATACCCAGAAAGTCACTCATTTATCTTTCTTCTCTTGGTTTCGTCTTTTGACACCTCACTCTCCAAGTTTCCTATACATCTTGCTGGCCATGTCTTTTCCTTCTCCTTTGCTGGCAACTCCTCCTTTACCCAATCATTTGATATTTTATAAAAAGAGTATGTCAAACTACTGATATAAAACTCTTCCGTGGATTGGCACTGCATTTAGAATAATATTTAAATTCTTCAAAGTACCTTCCTCTCCAGCATTTCTCAGACTACTTCTCTTCTGCTCGCTGGGCTCTAGCAATGCTGTTTTCCTTGTTGTTCTCCTACATCAGAGCCTTTGCCCCTGCGGTTCAGTTCTCCCTTCTTGCAGCTCTCTTCGCTGATATTTTGTGTGCCTGGCTTCCTCAGGGGTCAAGTCACTTATCCTTACAAAGGGGACTTTCCTGACTCCTTTGTAAGTTCCTCTCTCAGGCTACTCTATCTCCATTGTAAAGATTATCGTGATTATTATTTTTTTTGAAAAATACATTTCCTCACTTATCTATCTTTGTGTGCTTGATTGAGGACCTTGTTTATCTTTTCACTGCTGCATTCTGAGTGCCTAGAACAATGCCTGGCACAAAGTAGGTGCTCATTAAATATTTGCTGAGTAAGCTAATGAATAACTAGGCAGTATCAGAGCAGGCATTAAAACCAGAGTTAGTGATTCCAGTCCCCATGCTTGCTTTTAACACTACACTGTAATAACTTTAGCAGTGTAACTCTTGGATCAGAGGCTTTTCTTTTTGATCTACGGGGAAAGCTGTTAGCTACCTTCCAGGGTTAGTCAAAAGAACTGGACTTAAGTCCTCAAGCTTGGTTGTTTGCTTTTCAGTTCTACTCCTTTCCTACTGCTTTGCAGTGGGGTGAGCCAGTGTCTGCTTGGCAACTACAGAGCTGGGGGTTAATGGACTGCTTTTATTTACCTGAGATAATTTATTACTGGACCCAGTGGAGGTTTAATAAATTATTTTACCAATTGTTTAAAACTAATACAGGTTGAGTATTCCTTGTCCAAAATGCTTGGGACCAAAAGTGTTTCAAATTTTGGATTGTTTCAGATTTTGGAATATTTGCATTATACTTACTGGTGGTTCTGCATTCCTAATTCAAAAATCTGAAGTTTGAGATGTTCCATGCGCATTTTTTTTTTTTTTGAGCATCATGTTGGTGCTCAAAACCTTTTGGATTTTGGATTTTCAGATTAGAGATGCTCAACTTGTATCTGGAAACACTACAAAATCAAAAGCCTGGGGATTGTGCCTGGTATATCTAACTTGCACCTTGCTTCCGCCCCACACAAGAGGACAGGGCCTTGTTAAGCAGGTCTTTGGAGGGTGCCTTGCATGAATACTCCACCCTCTCCTCTTTCTGTGAGCTTTCCAGTCCTCATAACTTCTCCATGGTCTTCTCTTTTATCCCTTTTCCTCTGTTCTCCCTTTTCTAGCTGTTCCCATCTCCATGGCCTTCTTTCCCATAAAACAAAAAGCTTCTAATCTGGAGTCCTGCAAACTTAGGCCGCTCATCTGTTTCAGCTTCCACAGAACCCATGCTGGGAGAGGGATGCTCTGGTCTATTGGAGGGTGATGGGAGAGTAATTCAACTCTTGTTTTTAGATCTGTCCGTACCACCAACTTCCACATTATACTTGCTCATTCAATCTGTGGAACTTTCTAGAGTTCCAGAGTTCTGAAAATTGGTGTGCTTCTCATTAGTTACTTCCCTTGCAGTCTTAGTTTTTAGCCTTATTTTGTCTTCTAAATCAATTACCAAATCTACATCTGCCCTCAAACTCATGGTATTGTGTTGCCATCTCCTATATCTGCTGCTGTTGTCTGTCTGGTCCTACTTGCCCCTGTGGATATTGGTCTTCTTTATATCTTAAATGTCTTGTGTGTTTTTTTTCAGTTTCCACGAGGAATAAGTAATAAACAAGTATGCTAAACATGACTTGCTTAATCTGGTGTGGTCTTTTATTTTCACTTACCTTCTTTATGAGTTAATGCCTCACTGTAAGCAGAACACATTGTATCAGTCTCTTTGGTTGGTATATCCTGTTTTAGGCAAATAGTCAGTAAATTTCAATGTCAGTCCCTGTCAGTGTTAGTTTAAATAATATCTTTGGGATAAATCAGCTTCTTTTGGTTAGTCATTCATGTGATTTCCTCTCTCCTTTCTGGCAATAGACCTCTAAGTACGTGAAGGGGAGAGGGGCTCTCAGATTCATGCAGCCCTCTCTGGATCCTCTCAGGTCTTTCCTATGGAGTGGATGGTCTTATTTGTCCCTTGGACTAGTGTCGAGGTGCACATTGTCCTGTCCGACACAGACTGCTGAAGGTTGTAGTCCTAATTATTCACTGTGAGTAGCGAATTCTCATGTCATTTGGGCCCTATTTCCAGGTCCCATCAAACCACTTACGTCCTCAATGCCTCTTCATTCCATCCTCAAGGCTCAGCGGCTTCTTGTCTCCACCTGCCCTTTGTAGGTTGTAGGGAGAAAGGAATTCATTTGTCTGGTCATTTCCCTGAGCTGCTTTGTTGTACTAAACTGTTCCACGTGGACTTTGAGCCTATCGTCCCAACATGCTCTTCTCAAGGTCTCAAAGTATTAATAGAACAAAGAAAAAACTCCTTTGCTTTCAGTTTTCCCCTAACCTACATAGAATGCCTTTCCTACCTGGGATTTTGGCACAAAGAAGGGAAGCTGGGACACAGGTTTCCCACGGACTTCTTCTACCTTTGCCTCTTTCCACACTTCAAAAAGCAGGTTTTCTCTGCTTTTTACTCTCTTGCAGAGTGTTTTCCCTTTGTCATTAATTCCTTCTTGGGAAATTAAAGCTTCATGGCTCTGCTTTCAGAAGGAAAATGTATTGACTTAAAATGATGTGAAAAAGACTTTCTTCTACTAGTTTTGGCTTTGATATAGGTGATGCTGAACTGTTGTGACTATGGATCACTGAGGTTAAAAAAAAACCCTCCAAATAAATACACCAAATATATTATCCCTTTTATAAATGTTGAGCTTGAATCAAAATAAATCCTGAATTATTTTGGAAAGAAAAAGATTTCAAATAAGTAAAAAATCTTCCAGAAAGCAAAAGAGAACATAAAAAATGGAGACAGTCCAGGTCCTAAATAATGGGAAAGAAATGTGAACTATGTATGTTCCAGTTGTGTAAGTTCTATCTCTTTGAACACAGGCAAATAACGTTACTTCTTTCAGTGTAATAAGGCTTTTTATAAAGGTAAAAAAAACAACCCTTCTTTTGATAGTTTCCAAATGTTTTCCAGTCCTGGTGGTCTGCCTTTTATGATTTTAGACATTACAGTGTACAGGTGTTCTGGTTATCTATTACTGCATAACAACCACCCCCAAAACTTAGTGGTTTAAAACAATGATAATTTATTTTTCTCAAGTATCTGCCATTTGTGTAGGGGCCACCCCTGGGCAGGAAATTAGCTTTTGCCCAGAGTCAGCGAAACTGGACGTGCTTCTTGAGGCCAGAGGTCAATAGGTCCAGACATGGCCTGTTGAACAAACGAACCGTTCCCTATGACTGATAGCCAAGGACCTTAGGTTTTGCACGCAAACCAAGGCATCTCATTGCCTGCACGCAGTGATGAGATGAAGAGGTAGAGATGCAAACATTCACCTCCCTTGAACAATCACCCAGAACGAATGGAACAGGTGACCTCAAGGCGTCAAAGAAAGTCACGTACCAGGAAGTAGCTGCTGGGCAGAAAGTATAAAACTAAAACGACTGGTGCTTTCGGCACTGCAGTCTTGTACCATCCTTATGTGTCTGTGTGTTTCTTTCTGTGTTCATCCCCCGTCCTGCAATCAGGCCACGACAGTTTGGGCTTGGATGTATGGGGAAAGCTAATTCTGTTCTCGTCAGCATCGTCTGGGTTGGCTCAATGGGTACAATGGACAGATTAAGTTGAAACAAAGGGAAATGAAAACTGAATTTTTGGAGTTATTTAAATCATCATTTATTCTTATAACAATTGATATGATATTTTATTTCTTCATAATTGATGGACAATAAAATCAGCCAATTCGGAACTTTGTCAACTAGATACTTCAACTTCCTTATATCCCAAGACAGTGATAATGGGAGGTTGGCTTCTTCAAGGTACTGAAGAAAGATCACTCTATAATTAATAGAATATTGATGTTAAATGAAGGTCACTATCTCCTAACTGTTTGAAAATACGAGACGAGCTACTCAATGATCTTGAGATAAAAAAAAGAAATAAAAAAAAAGAAAATATGAGATGAGCTAACTGATTAAAGTTCAACATACCTGTGTTCCTCAAGGTTGAGGCAGAGATGAATAGAGGGAAAAAAAATAGAAGACAAATTGATGGATGGATACAAATTCAAAGATCAATAGTAATAGATTTTTCCAAGTAATGGAAATTTTTATAGGCCCTTTTTCAAAAATGGAAGAAATAATAATGGTAATAATGATGATGGCTTATTCAACACTTATATGATAAATTTTGTATCAAGACTTTTACATTATTTCATACTAACCTATGAGCCCTAATAAGAATGTATGGAATGAATATTTGATGAAGGAATAAATGAACAAACAGATGGTAGATAGCAACCTCTCAATACATATTTGTTGAATCAATGCATTTACATTTTTAAGAGATTAGGAAACCAAGGGCTTGAGGGGTTAAATACCTCTCCCAAGGTCACACTCAAGTGGGTGAGTGGCACATAGAAAATTTGAAACAAATCTAAATATTTCAAATTCATGCACTTAATTCCTAAGCTATACCTCTTCAATGTTATTTAGTAACATGTGATGAAGTAAACACATATTTCTTGTGAACGTTGTTTATAACCTTCCACTGCCTTCGAAGGTGAGTGGATCTTGGTAGCCAGAAGATTCTTTTTAAGGTCTACGCTTAAGTAAGAACAGATGAATTTGAAGGAGCTGGCCCAGAGATAAATCATTTCTTGAGCAAAAGATCGAAAGGGCCCTAAAGAAGACCAGAAGTTGAGACGGGAGCCCCCTGGGGGAATGGCTGAGAAAGAAAACTTCAGATGTGCAGCACTAACAGGGACTTGGAAGAAGAGACCTATTGCCCTGGGTGTCACAAAGTTATGTGCTATGAAGGTTTGAGTGTAAGACATCTTCATTTCCCTTTCCAAATCTTCTCTCAATACTGTACTCACTAATGTTTCAGATGTGAGCAGATTTGTTTTTTCTTCTGAGGAATGGAAAGATGTGCTGAGCCCTACTTCGAAGTTGGTGTGGGCGAGAACAAAGGATGCATGCAGGGGCAGCTGACATCAGGTAATAGTTTGCAGTACTTTGAGTGACAGATCCGGCCCACCGGATTCCATTATAACCTCAGGGAGGCATCCTTAAGACCACACAATTTCTTAACCTTTGAGTCTAAGCTTACCAAAGAAAACTATTTTGTTCCTGAGATAGTTCTTTCTGCCAGGAGCCAAGGTGGTGGTGGGGTCAGTCTGGTGTGGGGTCATTGTCGGGGGCCATACAAGGTTTATCCTGTCTAGATCCTGATTGCCAGAAATTTCTCAGACTTTCCCTGTGAGAAGAGTCACAAACCTCATGTTTCTGGGTAAAAGTCTTTCTATTTTCTCCTAACTTTGCCTGCAACTGTAGACAAACTTTGTCTCAAACTTTTTTTAGTACCTGAACACTTGATTAACCCTCTGTTGAGCTCCGGGGAGAACAATAGCAAAGAAGATAAACAGGTTTGTCTCCTCACAGTTTATGGTCTAGTCCGCAGTTGTTTTCTAGGATGTCTTTCTTGTTCTCACTCTCTACCTCCATTCAGGTAGAATTCAACATCCTTTCCTTTGTGCTCTTCCATACTTTGTATGGACTTTGAGCAAATAACATATTATTTCATTTAGCACTTCTTAAAACCATGTTGGTCTCTCTCCCCCTGCTAAAATATACGCTACTTAACACGGAGTGTTCATATGTCCAGTGCTTATTCTGGAACCTGTCATGGAGTAGGTGCTCAATTAATGATCGAGTGTGGATGACTGAATGAAAGACTGAACAAACCTTTCAGTATGGCAGCACCATAGACCTGGAAAAGAATGAGTAGTCCTGAAGCAGGTCTTCTGGCGGTTGTAGTATTTCTCCCTGTTCTATAGCCCACCTATGGCCAGGAGATGATTGCAGAGGGGCTGTAATGGAAACACCTAAAATTGCATTATAGTACCTTTAGGCTGTGAGGACTGTAATGATGACATCTCTATGTCACCTGATTAAACCTCACTCAGATAAAATTCCAAGTAATAGAAAGAGAGAAGTAAACATATATTGAGTTCTGGCCACATAATTATTATTTGAGAGGACAAAAAGCCCAGAGAAGTTAGGCAACTTGCCTAATAACCCATGGCTTGTAAATTATAGAGTTAGGATATGCATAGAGGTTGGGGAGACTCAGAACACATTCCCTGTTTTTCAGAAAGCCAATGCCATTATAAACAAGGAGAAACTTTTCACAGGTGAGATGGAAGATTTACTTCCGGTATCTAGGAATGAACACTTTAGAACATACCTTTTGTGTTTTAAATGCAGCAAGCATCATGCATAATAACTGTTCCTGTGAAGAGGCCAGGAAGGGGAGCATATAATTCTGCTTTAAAGAGAACTGGCTGAATGTACTGCAGTTTTGTAAACAAAGTTTTATAAACAAAAGTAGAAGGTGGAATTTATCTAGTGCTCATTCTCTTCTATAGCCTTGGCAATAATGAAGTATTTGTTCAAATCAGGAATTAACTCCTCAAATCTGAAAGGATGGATGGGAATACCCAATAAACATTGGCTGCCTGAGTAAATGAATGAGTCACTCCCGATAGAGAAGTGGACACCGAAATTGCTTTTGAATAAATTTTTGGAGGACATTACATAGGATCTGAATCAGGGAAGTTGGCAGGAAATGGCTTCTCTCCTTTGGCTGGTGTTGGTTTCTTAAAAAATTAGGCAATTCCTGTGTGGACTCTCTGATGGAGTAAAAAATAAAATAATAAAAAAAAAAACAAAGAACAAAAAGAATAAAAAAAAAAGGATAAAAAAAAGAAAAAAGAAAAAATTAGGCATTAACTGTAGCATAGCCACCCAGGGCTTTCCCTTTCTCATTTACTACTAATGTATCACAAAGGATTGGGTTCTTTACATCTAATCAGTAAGAAGGTAGCTGAAGAGCGGCTGAGAAGCAATAATGCTCTACTTGTGGGATAATAGTACCCTGGTTGTGCCAACAGTGTGATGCAGCTACTGAGACAGCTACTGTGACCTTGGGCTACAAGAAGGAGGTAATAAATGTTCTCTCTGTGTTGTTCGACAACCAGCCTGCAGCTGGAGCTCTGTGTCCAGTTCTGGGCAAGATGCTTGCAGAGCGTTGCTGATGAGCAGGGATATGTTCAAACAGGGTGACCAGTATAATGAAGTGTCTGGAGATCCTGTCATCTAAGCAATACTTTGCAAGGGCTGGAAATTTTATTTTCTTGTATTTTTCTATAAAGTGAGAGTCCTCAGGGGAACAAGTGAGCTCTTTTCAAATATTTGACGTTCTGCCTCGTGAAAGATGAGCTAGATTTATTCTGATTGGATTTAAAAGTAGACACAGATATCAGATGAGCGTAAGGAGGGGCTTTCTAACCATTGTCTGAAGAGGGGATGTGTTGCCTCGCAAGGGAGTGAGCCTTCCATTCTAAGATGTGTACAAGCAGAAGCTAGATGTTTGCAGCTTTTGAGAAAAGCTTAGGCAATAAATACTGAAGAGTGTAAAGTGAAAGCTGACCCAGGAAAAAGTATTTTTGTTTTTTCATCACAGTTCAGTTAGTGAAAGTTAGGATATGACAGTTTTCATTTGCTATTCGCAGAGGCCTTTCTTGCAGTGGCCAGAGAAGGAAGGAGCCTTAGATGCCATTAATTGAATTTATTCATTTTATAGACGAAGCTAACTCTTGTCTTTCAACCGCTTAAAGACAGAGCCAAAGGAGATTCTCTGCCCTTTTACTTACCAATGGGTTTCAAAATTTTCCAGCGAGGCTGAGGAGTTGCAAGCAAAGGGGTGGGAGTGACAGGTTCCTGGGCTCAGAGCTTTTATGCTCACCTGCTCTACATGTTCAATTTCTGCACTGGCTCTTGGAAAAAGGATTCTGCAGCTGAAAATTCAGAAACCCTGGTTTATACCAAATAGTGTCCCCTTCTATCTCCTGTAGTTTCCATAGCAGTGGCATAACGACATGCATTTCTTGCCTCTAGAAATGCTGTCAGTTCCCTTTCCGAGCACCTATTACCACGAGGGAGCCAACAGAGAGTGAACAAGCGGTGCATACCTTGGGTTCCCTGACTCAGATCTGTTATTTTCCTCCTGACTTGCATCGCCACTGTGTGTCATTGCTCTATTTTTCCTAAGCCACAGCCTATTTTTATATGTGTATTAATCTAACTGCTTCCAATCTCTTCTGTCACCACTGATCCTCCCGATTTGTCCCAAACTCTTTTGGGATTAAAAATGGCCAATCCCCTTTATTTCAGTGGTATATAAAAACTCTATTTTCATCTCTTGGTTTTATACTGCAAGTCACCTCAAATAGCAGTGGCCTATTTATTTCTTATAAATATTACAAATGCATTCTCAGCTTGCTTTCTCATATCTTTGTTCAGCTCTGTTAACCTAACTGTATTTTTTATGTTTCTCCTAACTGTGCCTCCAAACCCAGGTTTCTGGTAAATTTCCTTGTGTGTTTCTCAGCCAAATACATTTGAGTTCTTTAATGCTTGCATCTGTTAACATCTTTATGCCTGTATTTTTTTTTTTTATTTTCTTCTCTTGCAAGGTTTAGGAACACTGCCTGCTTTATTAGTAGTTGCAGATTTCATTTATCAGTTGTTCTGAATCAGTAATGAAGATGTAAAACAACATTGGACTCTGGAGGCGACCGATGACACCTCCCTTCAGCAAGATTCATTTCTATTCATTTGTCGATGCTGTCAGCCTTTCAACCAAGGGAATGTGCATAGCCCAAGCAATTTGCAAGTAAGATTTCGGTAATATTATATAAAATGCTTTCTGAAAGTCTGACTATTTAGACATATTGCTTATATATTCATTTTCTCTCCCATCCTGACTTGGATGATTTTCATTAATGTGTAGTCCTCATGATTTCTTTTGAGATGACTTACATATTTATTGATTTTTCTCTCTACTATTAGATTCATATTTCAACAAACTATAATTACCATTTTATCAAATAGCAATTATCAAGGTCTTTATTGCCCAATAGGCCACTTTTATCCCCTTTTTCTGTGTATCCTCCTTTCTAAGGTGAATAGTCCATTCATCTTGAAATATTAGGATACAGAGAGCCCAGTTTAGCCTGGATAAGTTAAGCATTCACACCTAGATGATTGGTGATGTGTGAACTATTTAGTGTATAAGGAATGATGTATACACCCAGAAGTTATAAACTGAGGTATAACTCAGGTATAGCCCATATAGCCCATATAGACAGCTCAATTCTTCAGGTATGGTGGGTAGTAGTAAATAATAGCTTGAATAGTATTTTTTATATCAAAATATCTACCTGGCAGCCTGTTGTGGCGTAACCATGAAGCTTTAAGTATTTTGAGACTTGTGACCCTATGTTAAAATTACTTACAATTGATTGACTTTTTTTTTTTTTTTTAGGAATTCTGGATTTTGGTAAATTAAGGAGGAGGTAAAATTTTACCTGGTCTAAACTTTCCTTTCCTCCCCCCATTAGAGCTATAACACACCCTCCCTCAGAAGAAAAAAAAGGCAACTCCCACTTTTGTTTATCCCTGCAAATGTTATTGTAGAAATGGACAACTGAGCTGTTAATATTCACAGCTATTGAACTACCATATTACCTTTTCCAGAGACATTTGCATCTCGACAGGGAACTCTTAAGGGAACTGGTAAGCTTTCAAGATCAAAGGAGTAAAATTGCAATGAAACGTGGTCCTGAAGTTGATATTTTTGGAGATGGTTTTCTTGCTTGTCACTCTTCCAATTTATCTCATGCAATTTGCTTCCAGTAAATTAGTAATGTGGGCTCTTTGGAGAAGAACTGTTTCAAATAATAGCTATGTCTGGTAACATTTTCTTTTTTAGTTATCAGTTTTGTAGGAAATTTGGCAATGTCAATGCCAACATATGTGATTTAGTGCTTGCCTTTTTTCATGGTTGTCCTTGTGATTATTTCCTAGAATATCAGGGTTTTGAGTTTCAATGATTATATTTTCAGTAAATTCCAGTAAAGTTTTTCATCTGGGGTTTGAAATGGAAGAATTAAGCCTTACAAGATGCAGAGATTTGACAACTTTGCTTGGAGGAAGGCTGAATGTTTAGGACATCATGTTAGCACTTTTTCTCAAATTGGGAGTAGATAGGAAAACTGACTTTTAAGAAAGCATGATTAGGCCCCCAATAGAATCAGCTTTTCATTACATGGTTTTAGCTTGTCTTAATGGTATTCAGATATGCATAAGGGGTTTTTCTTTTTATCTCCCACCCCAGTAGTGGTAATTTAAAATAGTCCTAGATCCAGGTATGTTGGCTGCATACAATTTCTTCTGCATACCACATACAGGAGAGGAGAAAACCTGGACAGCATTTTTGGCATTTTAATAATATGCCTCCAAGGAAGGAAAGAACCACACAATTCATTTTCTTTGACAAAACTTTAATTAGAAAACCAGACTCCTCTGATTATAAAAATTACACAAGCTGATAAATCTTGGTAAGTTATAGAGAGAATAATTTTATGAACATTTTATTCCTAATAAAAAAGTTAAAATAATTAACAGCATTCATCAGATTAATTTTGTTTTCACATGATTTTCTAAATATAAAAAAGCATATAGTCATCAACCTTTATATAAATCCATATATGTTTGTAATAGCTTTTCGTAATAGGAAGGAACAATATTTGTATTTAAATAATGATATTAATAATTGTTAATGAATCAAAACTGCCAAAAGCTGAAGCATGACAAAATTTACAATCAAGATTGCTTAGGAAACTTTTGAGTCTTCTGGATCCAGCCCAAGTGATCTTTTAGAGAAAACTTAGACTCAAGAATTCATATTATGTAGTATCGTCCCACCTGACAAAAATTACTTCTTATTAGCGTTGCTTCACTTGCTTTCAGAATAATCATTTTTTCTTTTCTTTCAACAGTTTCGTACCAGAGTGGTGCTAACTGTGTGCTGGTGTATTGTGCTACCTATGGGAAATGGCGTCGGATCAGCAGAAAACTAGGAATCTTATTTTTTCTCCCCAGACTAATAAGAACAGGTGCACATTGATAATACAAAGTTTTATATGGATATGCAGTTTCATGTGGGGGCTAACTTCTATCCTGCAATACTACGTCATTTAAAAATATCTCACTTCTTAGATCTTCCACCCTGGAGCAAGATGGCGTCGCACTGATTTCCTGACCACGGCCTTTTGGCAAGATAAAAGAATAGCTCTTGCATCCAAACAATAAATGAGGAGTCTGGGTAGCACATGAAGTAGCCACATGGAATATCTATATTTCTTTATTGCATTCTACTTTTTTTCAATATTGCATTGCAATGCTGACTCAATTTCATACCATCACCAAACCATTTTAATCCACAGTGTTTCCGTTAAAAGTGCTCCTGTGTCTCTGCAATAGTATCCAAATAGAAGAGCTAGAAACTAGTTAATAGATTATTTGCTTTCATTTGGGGAACAGTAATGAAAAAGTTATGAAGTAAATCATCTAGTAAAGATGACACTATATTGAACACACAGATATTAGACATACTAATGGTTGCCATTAAACATTCTTTTACAAGCTGGTACTTTAACACCTACATCCCAAATTTAATTTTATTAGACTGGTTTCTGAGCAAACTGTAATCATAAATAATTCTGTAACAGTACACTGAGGACCAAAGATAACACATTTAAGAATGTCACTTGTTTCACCTCCGAAATTCAAATCCAAACACAAACATTTCTGAGATATTTCAGTTGATTCAGCTTATAAGCTAAATAGTGGCAGAACCAGACCATCTCTAGACATTTAAATTTGAGTGTTGTCCATGTGGTCTCTTGTTGCACATTCCCTAGAAGGTGTTTGGTTAGAAATTATATAGTAAGTGAATGAATACCCCAGCAATTATAGGAGAGAGAAGGTTCTCAGAAATATACTTGATTTTGTAGTAGGCAATCCCAATTTTGGATTCAGAGTCAGACATAAGAAGAAAATCTAATGTTAGTTTATAATATTCACCTTACTACATAAATTCCTTTTGTAGGACAATGTAATGTGTATGAAAGAAAATTAGATATATTCAGCTTACCTCAACTTCAAGATTCAAGTGGATAAAACTATAAGTAGCAATTTCAGCTGAGAATGAGGTAGAAATGAAAACATTAATGGAAATAAAAGTTATCACATCTCCCAAGCAACCATCACCTACAATACTTTCAGAAAACTTTGCATGTGATGAAACCTATGTGGTACAATTAATAAAGCATTTTCTGCCACAAATAATGCAGTGCTGCTTCACCAACATAAATTTTGCATTATTTTGAAGAGATTCTAATATGTATAAACTAAAGCATAAAACAAAAAGCAATAAGAAATTTGAATAAGCAACAGGCTACACTTCACTAGCCATCTGAGTCTCAATTTCTGTGGGTGGAATTAAATAATAAATCTGCTGGCGTTAAGGAAACTAAAACAAGTTCCATACAAATGAAAATTTAGAAGGTGAGAAATTTCTATCGGAAAGGAAAACAATACAGCAAATATCACACTCGTACAGAAAATGCTTTCTATAATCTTTCTTGAATCGATGAATTTAAACTACCTAATTTCTCCTTAATTCTTTTAGCCATTAGAGAACTAGTTAATGATCTTGCAGAACCTGAAATTTAATTACGAGCATCTGTTTTTGAGACTAATCAATGAATCATTAATGTGAGCATAGAAACAGCAGGTAGAATACCAATAAATTACTCATTTTGAGGGAAAAAGGAAATGTTCCTGAGCATCAGATGATATATTTTAGTCATGTCAGACTTGCTTTGTGTGCTTGTGTGCATACTCCTAAAATCCCAGCTGAAAATGGCGTGGGGCAGTATCTTTTACTTCCTTAGCCCCAGAAAAAGTATAGCTATTGCTCCCATTTAAATACATGGTTGCCATGATAATCTTTCACTTTTTTGGATGTATTTCTTTTTCTCTCCATTGACAAGCTAGGATATGAGCACAGTTCCTGCTCTGTCAAAGGAAACCATGGTTTTTGTTAAAATTTAAGCTACTGATAAATATTTAAGGGAGTGAAGGGCTACATGTTAATATTACCTGGAAAGGAATTCACAGGCAAAGAACTTTGAAATTTATTAGTAAGTCTACCTTAAAATTACTTACTAGATAATGAGATACATCTAATGACTTCAACTTTGCAATTGAAATACTTGAAGCTTTCAAGTTTCTCCTCAAATTGGTACACATTTTGAGCTCCCTACCTCTCTCCCACCTTCCCTCCCTTCCTTCCTTCACCAAATATTTATTGAATGACTAATATGTGCCTGGCATTGTCCTATGGTATGGGGGTTATATCAGTTTATAGAGCAGGAAAAAAAAAATCTCTGCCCTCACAGAGTTTTCAGTTTACTGGGGATAGACAGATAATAAACACATACCATGATAAATAGAGAAGGAGGGATGGAGACTCGCTGTATTTTTATAAGATGGTTAATGAATACTTATCTAATGTTTAAGAAGAAACCAAAAAGAGGTGAGGGAGGAAGACCTGTGGCTATTTGGGAGAATAAGAACACTCAGTGTGGTGGGAACAGCAGTTACAAAAGACCCAAGGGGGTGCATATTTGGTGCACAGCAAACAAATATGTTGGAGAGGTGGTCAGAAGAGGAGGCAGCAGGACAGATGGGGCAGGGCTTCCCCTCTTTTATGACTATTCCATCCACGTTGTCTGAAGGCCTGGATCCTTTGCTTAGGCAGATTGAATGCCTCTTTCAAGGCCTCCTTGAAGTTGCATTTCCTTCATGAAGTGTTTCCCTTTAATGCCAATAGTCCCAGAGACTCAGATTCTCTTACCGCTAATGTATGAATCATGCAATTTATAATCAATCATGTTTAGCCTTTTATTGCTCATGACTGCTTCCTCTCTTAGAATCTTCAGATAGACTGCGAGCAACTTAAGGGTGGGAAACATGTCATACTTTCCCTCCATCCCCTATAGCACACAATCCTGAGCTCAAGGTAATCTAATGAAAGAAGCACATAAAATTGTTGATTAAGAAAAAACAAAGAAATCCACAACTCAAAATAAGAAATTCAAGGAATTTTGAGGATATAGCCAAGGAAAACAAAAACATTAGGTTGGAACTCAGTGGTTAAAACACATGATCTTCTGACTTTGTCTGGTAATTTATGTCATTGCCCATCCTAATCTGGAGATTATATCTATACATCTGTAGACCTCTTCTTCCTGCCTGTAGAAAATGGAGGGCTCATCTATGCTTCTTTCTTTATATTAGTACTATTACCCCTTCTCCATAATCTCTGCCTCCATTTATGATTTATTTCTCTGAACTTGTGTCTACAATTTTTCAGAGTGTCGTTACCTAGCAGAATCAGGGCTGTCAGTGGAGCAGAGATTTTAAACACATCAGAGACGTAGCCACAGGGCAAAATCTACTAGTCTCCTAGTTTATTTGAACCGTTTGCTTGAGATTCATCTACTTAAGCAGGGTAATTAGGTCATGGATAAACAGTGGTGATAAAACACTTTCATAAAAATTAATTGTTTATGCTTAGGTAAGTTATGAGCTTTAGACTTGAAATTATTTTATAAACATTTTTACAAGTTCTCTAAGGTAGTATAGTCCAACTAAGAAACAAGTGTTGATGTGCTCAATGCTGAAATTGAATGAAGATGAAAAGAAGGTGCTCCTTGATGCCTCTCAAATCATTATTTTATTGGAATGTATCAATTTCATTCTAATTATTGAAATCTCATAACCCCTCCAGTGCTAAACTTCAAACTGGACAAACACTTTGGAACCTGATGTTAAGAACGACCGAGATTGTTTTTCTCTGACCACAGATGAATTCTTCTTCTTTCATAAACTAGTAAGTCATGATTTTTCTTTTCCTTAAGCCATCCTTCTGAATATGCTTTAGTCATTGCCACACTGAATAAAAGTGAGCAGAGGTGGCAACAGGGTAGAAAATGACTCCTTATTAACATTCTTTGCTGACGTTTTCGTAAAACTATTTTTCCTTTTTTTTCTTCTTATTGTGTCTCAGTTCTTGTCTGACTATTCTATTTCTTCCTTTGGGTAAAATTAGGAGTTTTGGAAACTGTTTATACTTATTTTCACTAATTTTTTCTAATATATTAATTTAATTTAATTTAATTATTTTATATATATATTTTTTATTTCAGAATATTACAGGGGTACAAATGTTTAGGTGACATACATTGACTTCGCCCCTCCTGAGTCAGAGCTACAAGCGTGTCCATCCCCCAGATAATGCACACCGCACCCATTAAGTATGAATATACCCAATCCCCTCCCACCTGCCCAACACCTGATGAATGTTACTACCATATGTGCACATGAGTGTTGATCAATTAATACCAATTCTATGGTAAGTACATGTGGTGCTTGTTTTTCCATTTTTGTGATAGTTCACTTAGTAAAATGAGGTCCAGCTCTATCCAGGATAATACAAGAGGTGCTAGATCACCATTGTTTTTTGTGGCTGAGTAGAACACCATGGTATGCATATACCACATTTTATTAATCCACTCATATGTTGATGGGCACTTCGGTTGTTTCCACATCTTTGCAATTGTGAATTGTGCTGCTATATACATTCTAGTGCAGATGTCTTTTTTTAATGTATTAATTTTAAACAAAAAGAATTTATACCCTCAAGTTTATATCTTCTGTATTGTTAATATAATAGTCAATTGACTGGGTATCCTAGCCTTCCTACCTTATCATTTTGTCCCAGACATATCTATCACTCATTGATATTTGTGTCTAACAAACAAAAAAATTAGTAGAGTCACTACTATTTATTATGGCAAACAAATATTAACTAAGAATTTTGGACAATTTTTGGATTAGGTTAACATCAGGCAAATAACAACCCTGGTCTTGCCAATGTCTCATAACACAAATGTTTCAGTTAAAGCAAATAGTTACTTTCTTCTTTTAATAAGATATTACCATATTCCTCTGAATAATTCGAACATTGTTTTCTCCCATGCACAGGACTTGGTACATCATTCGGCACATTATGGGTACTTAATCAAGTTTGTTGGATGAATTAGTGAATGAATGATACAGCTAGTTCATCATATCATTTTACTTTCCCAGACTTGCCCATATTTCTAGTTGTTGAAAAATTCTTCCAATCAATAATTATTCCATTTGTAAACCTTTAGTTGTGACATCCTATTGTTGAAAAAAACCCAAATAATTCAAGTATTTAGACATAATACATAAAGAAAAATGATTGGAATATTTAATAAATGATATTTGACCTGTAGAGGCATTTTGTGTGTGACTTTGATATGACCAAGTTGGCCTTTTGGAGGCCTGATGGATTTTTAATGAATTACTGAGTTTGCCAATCATTGCTTTTGTTAGACTATGGCTTTTTTTTGTTTTTAATATCCCAAGTCCAGAATATAGCCCAATTTAATAGCTGTGGTGTTGAGACCAAAAATCTGCTTACAACTTTTTTCAACACATACTTTTTTTGTAGGCTGATTTCCCCCCTTTTTTTACTTTTATTAAGGTTCTCAAAGAAATAACCTTCCTCAAGTGTTTTAAGACCAAAATTTTCCACTTATATTAGAATGATATAGCATTTTTAAAAAGGATAAAAAATAAAATATCAGTCCATTAATGTAGTTGGCTTCAGAGCATTTGGTAATTTTTTCTTCATATTTTACTCTTTTTTGGCCTAGTTCACCTTGTTTTTTATTTATTTACTTTTCATTCTCTGAATTTCCACTGGAACAGAAGGGAAAAATCAGCTGTGTATTGTTTTAATTAAAATTCAGACTTCCAATTAAGTTACCCAGCTGATGAGTTGTTTGTCCTTAAGTATTCTCTTGATTATCTAGAAAACAGCAATATTATTCAGGAAATGGGAACTGATTTACACAGAGGCCTATTAACAATGTCTCCTTTGGAATTTTAATAAATACTTGTCTGCACTTTGGTAACAAAGATAGCTTCTCTAATATAACATTTCCCAAACTTTGCTCCCTGGAACACTAGTTCTTTAAGATGCTCCATGAACATAATGCCCCATGCTCAAATATATTTAGAAAATGGAATGTTCTCTGTATGCTATGGGGAAATTCATTGCACACAGCTAGAGTATTTCAAAGAGTAGGCTTCAATTTTCCAGTGTTGAAGCAATTTGGACTTCAAGTAACAGTTCTTGATAAGAAAAAAACAAAAAGATCTTCAAATTCTCTGGGCTTTGATTATACTTAATATTTTTACTTAAAAATTGTATATCAATTTCCTTTTTGTGTTTTGATACTTATAATGGTACCACACGCAGGGGCAGATCAAAATTTTGTGGAGCCTGAAGTGTATAAAGTTTTCGAGTCCCTTTTTAAGAATAAGAATACAAAAAGATCCTATTTTTTTAAAATTTTATATAAACATGTAATGATGTGAACACACTGCTAAGGACCATCCTATGGCCTTGGAAGGACTTCTGCAAGCAAAGCGCTCTGAAACTTAAGCTTCATTAGCTACATGCTAAATCTGCATCATCCCACATGCAAAATAATATTTTATTATTTGGCATAATAATATGATATTGTTTCAGTCCCATTCTTTCTGGTCCTTCTCTCCACCTGACACACACCCTTATAGTTATAATTTTCCTATGGAACAATTATTCTGTCAAATATTTCACATTTCTAGACATATGAATTTTAACATTAGCATTATATTCCATGTACACTCTTATAGCTATGAGATTTAGCAAATAAAAATGCAATATGCTCAGTTAAATTTGAGTTTCAGAAAAACAACAAGTATTTTTAGTATAAGTAGGTTCCAAATACTGCATGGAACATACTTTACTAAAAATATTATTTATTGATTAACTGATATTCAAACTTAGCTCATTTACCATATTGTACCTAGCAACGTACGTGTCCTAGTCAAAGCACTCTACACTAGGACTTCTCTGAAAATGATATATTCTTTCATACGCCCTACCTTGGTTCCATGTGTCCTAATTTTTTTTCTTGAGCTAACTCTCTTGGAGGACTTGTTACAAATGTAGATTCCTAAGGCTCAGCCCTGGAGAATTTAACAAGCCTTCCAGATGAATCTTATCAGCACACAGACTTAGAAAGCATGGCCTTAATTCAGGTAATTTTGTTTCCGCAAGCTGGAATGCCCTTGTACACTGTGACCACGCAGCCTTTCAGGCCTAGTGATGAGAAGCTGATCCTTGTCATCACCTTCTTTCCTGGACAGATTTAATCCAGCTGCTCTCATAATGCCTACCTACCACTTCACAAACTCCTAATTTTCAAAGTGAAAGTATGGTTCCTCAGACCAGTAGAATTAGCATCACCTGGGGATTTGTTAGGGATGCAAATTTTCTGGCCTCACCCGAGACTACTGAATCAGAAGCTGTAAAGGTGGGGCCAAGGAGTCTGTGTTTTGACAAGCCCTCCAGGTGATTTTGATGCACACATTGATGAATCACTGCTCTGTAATGACACCCATTATTTTTGTTTTAGTTATATATAGCTATCTCACCTACTCGTTTGCTCTTCTGAAATCCTTGATGAGTAGTGGCTGCATGGGATTTCTTTCTGCATTTATTCTCAGTGCCTGGCACACACAGGATATTTAAAATGCTTGTTGAATAAAAGATTTGGTGAGTAAATGGGCTAAGGGATAATTATGTATTTTTTGCAGTAAGCTACCCGGTGAAAGCCATGACCCAAAAGGTATAGCACAAAGCTACAGGGATGATCGAACTGTTTTGTGACACTATTGCACTGTGGCATTGTGGCTCCAAGATCCAACTTTTTACATTTTCTCAAGTAGCCATTTGCTCCCTCGCTCTCACATATTTTAGTTGTGCTATGACTGTAGAAGAATACAAAGAGTTGATATGAATCATCATCTGTAGTCATTTTAATGCTAATGTTAAAAGTCATATATCTATAAATGTGAAATGCTTGACAGACCAATTGTTCCATAGGAAAAATATTGAATAAGAGACAGACAGGCCATCTATTGAGTTATGTAACTGCTATGTGTAAAGATATGTGGTGAAAATTACATTACACCAACATTAACTAGTGCTAATGGTTAAAAAAGGCAATACTATAACTTTATGGTGGACTAGAGGTATGTGCCTTACATAAAACTTTCAGAGAAGATAACTAAAGACCAGATATCTAGTCATGTGAGTAACAGTGATCTTATTTCTAAGCATAAATGCTAAATTCCCTGGAATGCAAATAAATTTTAAGAATATTTGCTAATTAAATGTTTTCATTTCTAGTTTAGTCTAGATATTATTGTAGATTCTCTAGTTATAATACATGCTTATAGAAAAGTATTATATACCTGAGCATCCAGCAATCTTACATGGAGAGAAGTACAAAAGGTTAGATGTACCTATTTATGTTCCTAAAATTTTTGTTTCTCCCTCTGACTCATCTTGCATTTACTATACTTAAATGATGCAATAAAGGTAAACAAATTAAACCATTTTTCCCCAAGCTAGATATGCAGAGAACCAAATCAATCATTCTGTAAAGATAAAGTGATTTCCTGATATTTTGTGACAACAGCTCTGTAAATAAAAATGGGCCACTTTGCATGTCAAAACCACAGAAATATGATTATTAAAGTATGAACTAGGGTATTTTAGATCATGCAAAGAGTGAATGGTCACTATAGTACCCTATCAACTCCACTAATTTGAATAGTCAACTATAGGGTACAATACACTAATTTGAATTAGTACATATATTAATTTGAATATTCAATTGTAGGTGCTTTGGATATTCAAAAGTTCTTGGCTGTCCAGGCTATGTTACGGATATAGGTTTTTGTGTTAATTGTATTCATTTCTTCCTTTTTTATCTTCAGTGCCACAACTCTATTTCAAAGCATTATTACCTTAATTTTTGAAGAAATCTCTTTACCCTCTGGGAACCCCCTTTGGAACCCTTTGCAAGGTCTGGCTTGCATTCTAGTCATAGATGCCATAGATGCTTTTGTTTTGTGACTTTGTCATCTTCACTCATTATATCATAAGGGTTCTATCAGTATTTACTGGGTTAAATTTGTTGACTTGGTAGTCTAACACACTGGTTTTTAAATTTAGCTGCACATTGGAACTTGGATCCAATACTGAGGCCTGGGTCCCACTGCAGGAGGTACTGATTTAATTGGTCTGGTGTGCAGTCTGGGCATTGGACTTTAAAGATCTCTCCAGCTCATTACGATGTACAGCAAATTTTGAGGACCACTAACTCTGATAATCCTGGGATTATCCAAAATATCTCTTGGAGTGTGTTTGTTGGCCATGGTCTCCTATGGCCACTTGGTTGGTAAATTCATCTCTATCCCAACTCTATGAACAGATGAACTCTTGAACTGGCTACAAAATGGGGCCTCCTCAGACCAACTTGAACCTTATCTATAACTCCAAGTAACATCATTAGGGAATGCTTATTTCAGGTTTAAATGTTGAAATATATTCCCTCAATCTTCCTTGTAATCCTGATTGTTGTTTTTTGGGAATACCAATTATTATAATTAAGACGCTAATTACAAAAAAGGGCAAGTTAGTAGGTAAAATGAGTTAGTTTTATGTTTAAAAACTATATGCATATATATCTTACTATGATCTTCAAAAAAAGTAAAAGTGAATTATAAGGAAGTGAATTAAAAATAGTTTTAAGCATTTTAGCCATTGCATTGTCTTAGAAAGGGAGGGGGGAGAAAATCTATGCAGTTATTTCTCATCATATACAATTTTACCTTTGGACTTCTCTGTACATGCACCTTTCACACTGATTTACAGTGAAAAGATGATGTATCATGTATCATTGTAAACTTGTTTACAATGTTTCTTATAAAAAATGTATAAAGCAAGGATAATAATACCTGTCCTGTTAAACAGATATTATTTGAATTGTCCATAAAAATAATGATATTAAAAGATAAATAATTGGAGTGTATTAGTTTGTTTTTTCTGGAGGGTTTGAGTTCTAATCAATCCTTGTCAGTTTATTAATCTCCCACTTTGAAGGGCACCAGGTGTATTTTAGAGGCCCAGATGTCCATGGACTTCCGTGCCAGAACTCGGGCAGTGTTCTACCATCAGAAGAATCAAACACACACCCTAACCTGGCCCTCGCAACCACCACACTTCCAGGCAATAGGGATAATAAATTTATGTGATATTGCTGAGTTTGTAGATCCTTGATGTTAACAGATAAAACACAAAAATGGGGACTGTGGTGTTTATATTTTATAAACCTGTCACTGCATTCAAGCCTAAGAATACATCTCAAAAAGAGCTATTTCTTCATGATCCCCCTTCCAACTCCAAACAGCTCCCCATGTCCTGGTGATTCTTTATACCACTCACGATAGACCCTTCCTTTTTTTTCCCACATGTAACCATTCTCCTCTGGGCTCCTATTACCTCATCTGCTATAGCCTTCATCCTGGACAGCCAGCTTTCCTGTCTGCATGCTCTTGCATATTTCATTTTTCTCCCAGACTGTTGTATCCATCCTCTACCTCTATTAGAATCTCATCCAAGCTTCAGTGTGAATCAATTCATGATTTTTTCCTTGCTTCACTTGAACACCTCAGCTAGATATTTTATTTATTTATTTTATATGACGTGGTAAACAGGAAGTATCAGCTGGAAATTTACTCAACAGATCATACATGCCTCAAAGTTAGGAACTACAAATAGTTCAGTGGTATTTTTTTCTGAGTATAGCATAAAGACCAATATTTATTCCTAAATATTTTCTGAGTAAATGAATACAATCCCAAGCAATCTAGGGATACTTTAGAAACCTATCCACAGCAAATCTTGATGATAAAATAGAACTGAAGTTCTGGTTCCATTTTTCTAAAGAGTAACAAACTTTTGGAGATTTAGAGTATGTCAAGACTTTTCTGACACCTTCCAATGTGCTTATTTAAAAAAAAGACAAACTAAACTAACAAACAAAACAAATAAAACCAAAAAATTTTATAGTATTCATGGATGATATTTTGTATTTCTGTGGTATCAGTTGTGAGATCTCCTTTTTAATTTCTGATTGAGCTTATTTATTTGGGTCCTTTTCTATTTTGGATTAATCTAGCAAGAAGTCTATCAATTTAGTTTACCCTTTCAAAGAACCAACTCTTTGTTTCATTAATCTTCTGTATTATTTTTTTATTTTTAAAATCATTTAGTTCTGCTCTGACCTTAGTTATTTCTTTTCTTCTGCTGGGTTTGGGATTGGTTTGCTCTTCCTTTTCTAGTTCCTTGAAATAATTCATTAGATTGTTGATTTGAGATCCTTCTGTCTTTTTGATGTAGTCATTTAAAACTATGAATTTTCCCCTTAGGACTGCTTTTGCTAAATCCCACAGATTTTGATAACATGTCCCCTTTGTCATTTAGTTCAAGGAATCTTTTGATTTCTCCTTAATTTCCTCCTTGACTCAATAATCATTCAGCAGTAGGTTGTTTAATGCATGATTTTGTGTAGAATTGAGTGTTTCTGTTGGAATTGATTTCTAATGTTATTCTACTGTGGTTTGAGAAGATACTTGGGATAATTTCTATTTTTTTGAATTTGTTGAGACATGTTTTGTGGCCTAAGATGTGATCAATCTTAGAGAACATTCCACGTGCTGATGAGAAGAATGTATATTCAGCAGTTTTGGGGTAGAATGTTCTGTTAGCCCCATTTGCTCTAGAGAAACTCCTGGAATTGGTTAATAAATTCAGCAAAGTCTCAGGCTACAAAATCAGGGTACAAAAATTAGTAGCATTCCTATACACCAATAACAGTCAAGCTGAGAATCAAATCAAAGACTCAATACCTTTCACAATAGCTACAAAGAAAATAAAATAACTAGGAATATATTTAACCTAGAAAGTGAAAGATCTCTACAAAGAGAACTACAAATCACTGAGGAAGGAAATTTCAGATAATGTAAACAAATGGAAACACACAGCATGCTCATGGATCAGCAGAATCAACATTGTTAATATGTCCATACTACCCAACATGATTTACAGATTCAATGCAATCTCTATCAAAATACCAATGCCATTTTTCACAGATCTTGGAAAATTAATTCTATTTTTTGTTTGGAACCAGAAAAGAGCCTGAATAGCCAAAATAAATTTAAGCAAAAGGAACAAATCTGGAGGCATCATTTTACCAGATTTTAGCTATACTACAAGGCTATAGTAACAAAACCAGCATGGTACTGGCACAAAAATAGAGACATAGACAAATGGAACAGAACAGAGAACTCATGTATAAAACCATACACATATTTCTATCTGATCTTTGACAAAGTAGACAGGAATATACACTGGGGAAAAGAGTCTCTATTCCATAAATGGTGCTGGGAAAATTAGATAACCACCTCTAGAAGATTGAAACAGGATCCATATCTCTTACCACTCACAAAAATTACTTCAAGATGGGTAACAGACTTAAATCTTAGACATGAAACCATAAGAATTCTAGAAAAAAATTTTGGAAAAACTCTTATAGATATTGACTTAGGTAAAGAATTTATGAAGAAGACCCCAAGGGCAATCATAGCAACAACAAAAATAAATAAATGGGACTTGATTAAATTAAAAAGCTTTTGCACAGCCAAGGAAACAATCTACAGAGTGAATAAACAACCTAAAGAATGGGAGAAAATATTCACAAGCTATATATCTGATAAGGGGATAATAACCTGAATCTACAAAGAACTCAAGAAAACAAGCAAGGAAAAAATCAACCCCATTAAAAAGTGGGCAAAAGACACAAACAGAAGCTTTTCAAAAGAAGACAGACTAGTGGCCAATAAACACATGAAAAAATCCTCAGTGTCACTAATCATCAGCGAAATGCAAATAAAAACCACAATGAGATATCACCTATCCTCAGTGAGAATGGCTTTTATCAAAAAGTCCCAAAACAATAGATGCAGGTGTGGATGTGGAGAGAAAGGAGCACTTATATACTGCTGGTGGGAATGCAAACTAATGCAACCTCCATGGAAAATAATATGGAGATCCATCAAAGAACTAAAAGTAGACCTACCATTTGATCCAGCAATTCCACTACTAGGTATTTACCCAAAGCCAAAAAAGTCCTTTTATCCAAAAGACACTTGCATTAGAATGTTTATTACAGCACAATTCACAATCACAAAGATGTAGAATTGACCCAAGTGCCCATCAATTCATGACTTGATTAATAAAATGTGATATACATATATATACATATATATGTACACACACACACACACACATACACACACACACCATGGAGTACTACTCAGCCATAAAAAATGAATTAATACCTTTTGCAATAATTTGGATGGAACTGGAGACCATCCTCCTAAATGAAGTGTCACAGGAATGGAAAAACAAACACTGCATGTACTCACTATTAAATTGAAACTAACTGATCAGCACTCATATGCACAGATGGCAGTAAAACTCAATGGAAATCAAGCAGGTGGGAGGGGGGAGGAGCTGAATGGGTGAAATCATACCCAATAGGTACAATGTACACTATCTGGGTGATGGGCACACTTATAACTTTGACTCAAGCAGTACAATTTCAACCCATGTAATCAAGACATTTGTAGCCCCATAATATTCTGAAATTATAAAAAGGCAAAACAACTGCCCCCCTCAAAATACACCCCCCCAAAGAAATTTTAGTTCAGTTGTTTAGTTCTCTTTAATAAGTTCTGGATTTGTTTTTTAACTTTTTCTTATTGACCTCTTTTTTAAAATCACCCTGTCCTTTGATATTTTTCTTTGTGTCAAATCACATTCCCTTTTATTTCACTATCAAGATGTGTACAGCTCTAGGCTTTCACATTTCAGTTTATTGGAAAGGACAGTTATTAATAGTTTCAACAAACCTGAAATTCTTCCTTTATGTGGGAATTTATTCCTTTGTAACTCGCTCTCTAGGAAAATTCCAGCAAATAAAACAACATAAGCATACAAATATGGGTTCTCACACTGACTTCTGAAGGTGAGAGGAGATGGGACCCATAGCCCATAGCACAAGTCAAGGATTTGGTCTTTCTCATATGAACATGATTCACTCATTTCTAATAGGAAATTAGAAAGACATAGTGGGCACAGAAGTAGCATTTTGAATTTCTGAAAATATAATGGCTTATACTTTCTTTAGGTAGTATGAGGCAGGGACTTAAAAAAAAACAAATATGGGCTCTCAGAGATTGAGATTGTTAAATCCCTCCTTTTCATTAGGTCATAGGCAGACAAGTCAGAAGCTCAAGGATTCTTCTATTTATTTCTTCATTGAATAGGTAATTATCAAGTGTCTGCTAAGCAGAGGTTGTGTGCTGTGCCATGTCAGCTGCCATTATTAAAGTCTGTAGGGAATTTCAGCCTGATGCATATATAAATAACAATCAGTAGTACTTTTCCCAAACTTTATTCAGTGCTTGCAAATATGTTCACGTGCTCAGCTTAAGTTTGCTGAGTTCTTATTTCACCCTTTTCTAGCCATACTCATTCTTACCTAAAGGAAAAACATCTTTTAATTACTCTAAGCAAAAGTTATTTTAGAAATTGAACATATTTAAACAAAGGAATAGAGCAAAATAATTAAAATATTAAATTTGGACAGGAAATGGCTAATGAATAAATTCAAACATTTCCATAAAAGAAACAAGGGCATCTTTGTTTAAAAAAAAGTCTATGGAAAACTCTAACAAAATGAAACACTATTAGACAGACTTCTCTAGTCATGCACATGATGTCAATAATGGAAATAGCTCTGCAATGACAAGGCTTCTAAAGTAGATTGTGGATTACTAAATTGTTTCAGTATAATTTTGGCATAAAGTGCACTTAAACACTGTGAATGTTGGTTATCTATGTTCCTTATAATGTCACCATGTTATTCATCAGAATATAGTGGATTTGGGTATTTAAATATTTAACATTGGTTTCAGTGATTTAGAAATTTTGCTGACTGTAGTCAAGAATAAGTTATGCCATACTTTTTAAAATAATTAAAAGAGTGAAATTGAAATGTTCCTAACACAAAGAAATGATAAATGCTTGAGGTGATGGATACCCCAATTACTCTGATTTGATGATTCTATATTATATGCCTGTATCAAAACATCACATGTACCCTATAAATATATACAACTGTTATGTACCCATAATAATTAAAAATAAAAAAATTAAAAAAAAAGCAATGCTAACAGCCCATGAATAATTTTGATCAGACTTGGAACTGTATAGGGTGCAGCTAAAGTGATACGTTTTGTAAGTAATCCCCATGTACTATTCAGGAGCAGCTGGCTTATTTATTTTTGTCTCCATCTTCTGTAGCTCTCATATGGTAATAAAAAGGTTGGTTCAAGAATTTTTATAGTTAATATTACTACGGTAATGCAATGTAATGTTGTGAGAAATTTTTGGTAGAATTTATTTGAGCCTATTATGAATTGCTTTAGATTTGAAGTTAATATAATTCTTGGGGGCCTTAAATTGCCATCTAAACATTTTAGTGATACTTTAGTAGTTTATGTATTCTCAAGATACTTATGAACTTAGGGATTCATAAAAAAGATCTCTCAGAAATGCCCAGGCATTTCGTATTTGCTTTAGAACGCTTTATCTTAACCATGGAGGGATAATTGACATATATTATCATTATGCTATTTTTAAGGTATGTATTCTTGAATTTTTAAGGATAAAAATTTACCTTATAATTTTTAGAAATTATGATTGAATAAAAGACTAAAAAGTATGTATTATGTTATGTTACGTTGTGATATTATGAGATGTTATGTTAAGGAAGATTAATTCCTAGCTATACCAGAAAAAAATCTTTCTCTAAAAGATAGGAAGTTCAAAGATCTCACTAAGGTTAGATGAATAAGTTGTGTACTATGATATTCTGTGGTGTATGTAATATTAACAATAAGAAATTAAGGAGAGTAGGGTGAGTCAAAGAATAACCTAGCTTTTTCAGCATTTGGGATTGTGATCAAGAAAGACCTGGTAAAGTCACTTAACCCTAGGAACTACAGAATAAATGCTTGTATAATTTATCACTCTTTTAATATACTATATTTTCCATATTATGACTAATGGAACTAGATTTGTTGTTGTTATTAAAACAAAAGGTCAAGGCAGCCAGAAATGCTGTAAATAACTTTGCCTAGTAGAACTGTAGTAAATATAACTGTGATGACATTTTTTCCAAGTAGCTAAGACTTGTTATTTTTACCTTTAAGATTTTTACCTTTAAGCTTTAGAGCATAGAATTCTTAAGCAGAGCAATTCTGAGGAATTTAAAATTATTATATCTCAGTATGTCCAAAGTATAAAAATAATAATAAAATAAATAGGAAATATTTGAAATATAATTTCCCTTGATTGAGGTATGAGATTTATTTAATTATTAAATGTATGTTTGTGTATGCAAATTTATGGGAAATAACTTGTTATTTAGTTATTTTTATTATAGTTAGGAAAACCTACTTTATAAGTTATTTTTTCACTTATCACGATGGATATAAATTTTGATAATGGACCAAATTCAAGCAATTTGGAAACCTTGGAAGGATTTTATTTTATTTTATTTTGCTTCTTAGTAATATCTAAAATGGATACTTTTAGAATATTTCCCTTTTAGTAAGGTCTAAAATGGGCACCCAAGCATTTTAGAGGAGATATTTTTGGATGGGAATACACCTAGGTAATAGTTTTGTGATACTGACATTTTTGTTCAAAATTCTTTTTTAAGCTCTCTTCAATAAGGTATTTTGAGTTGTATACTCTAAGGTACAGAATTATAGAGCAGAGAGCTTTAAATGGCTTATTAGTTTATTTGCACTATTTTGGGAGTGATAGATGAGGCCATTTTCATGAAGGGGATATAGTAAGAACCTACATATAATAGAGCATTATAAAAAGAATGTTCTTATGGGGAAAGACATCTGGAAATTGTGGTTTGCCATGAGGTTTGTCTTGTTAAGACATTGAAGTCTCAAAATTTCATACATTTTATCATTCTTCTTTATTTTGTTATAGAAATTAGCATTGTGTCTAGCCATAATTGGTAACAGTGGGTTTTTGTTTTAGGAAAGAAAAGGAAATAAAAATGCTCAAATTTTACTTTCATTCCTATAATTTATCTATGTGTGGGTGAAGAGTGTTTCTTTCCAGTAGTTTTCTTTTCACTGATTCTAATGTTTCCACAAGTGACCTGTGTTTCAGAACCCTAATTTAGTGAAAAATAATAGCAAAGACTTCCAGTGGACAAGAAAACAAGTAAAATGCCAAATGCTGGCAACATTGTCTTTCTTTATTTGCCTAGGGCAAACAAAACAAGCTGATTATTCTCCTCCACTGATAAGGAATGCACCACTTGGGATTTTTTCTGAAGTTATTCACAGATTATTTGTGCATTTTACTAGGTAGACCACTGCCTTAAATCAATGTCAGATTATTCTCTTTCTGAGCCAATTTTTGTGCTCTGGGATATCTGTAGGGAGACAACCAAACAACTGCCCTGAGAGATTTCATATTAATGAATATTATGTTACCCAGAATGTACAAGTGGGGCTGCTATAGGGGTGTTCATTTTATATTTAGCCTCGTCTAATCTAACAAAATGAAAGAACATCAAGGAGAGGTGATAGTATTGCTTTGTGCCTTTAATATACTGCAATTTATTCAAAGGTTGCATGCCATTTTGTCTTTAAATACCTTTATGAGGTAGCTCGGAGAGATCTCTGTCCTTTTCAAGCTGTGACAGATTTCCTATTTAAGAGCAAAAAAGTCTATTGCTGAAAAATATGCATAATTAACAGGAAAGTATAATAAAAATTGTCGCTTAAACTCTGATAAACTTTGGGATATTTGCATTGGTGAGTTTAAGATCTAATTTAATAGTACCTAGCACTTTTATATTTGAGAAGAAAAGATGCCAGAGTTTCCTGATTCTACTTCAAAACAGATACTGCAGACTGCACCAAGAGATACAAAAATATGACTGTCTATTTTCCCCCCAGCTCTGTCAATGTCCCAACCAACAAACAGTGAATTCATCAAATATAATTATGGAAGGTATTCAGTTTCCAGGGGGAGATTCTATTGATCATCTTACAGTAGATACCTTAAATACTCCCCACAACATACTATAGACTGCCTCTGCCAAGAATCCAAGTTAAATTTATTCAGGACTGGAAAGATATATATATTATAATAAACTCTGCTCATCTTTTATCCATGACAGTCTCTCCTAGTTATTCCTAGGAAATTCTTCAATGAAATCTTCCAAAGCATTAAAATTCTTATCCTCCACTGGTTTGACAGAGCCCTGTGGGCAATGTCATTGCTCTAATAACTGTGGAAAAAAGAGAGGAAGGAAACCATAAGGTTTCTCTGTCAGGCCATGCCATTAGCTGTTTGGGACAACAGAACACAGTCACAAATGACTTCTAAAAATCCCACTTCAGATAAGCACAAACACACAATACAGAGCAGGAAGTGCCCATAATCAGTAGATGGTTCCTATTCTTCTGTTCCTAAAATTTCCTTCTGATTTTTATGACTTCATAATTAGCATGACCTGAGAGAGCTTTCCTAGGGAAAACTTCAACTGGAAAAAATAGTAGGGACTGGCTTTCTATAATTTATAAAAGTGTGCAAAATTAGTGATGATTTTATTTATAAATACTTTATTGTATTAAAAAATATCTACCTTACAGAGGTTTTCAGTTTAAGGTATAAGCCCATTTAATTTTGACAGTATCTTTAGAGATGTGGAAGAGATAAGGTATGTTCTATAGACTAGCTATCTCTACTATAAATATATACTTGATCCTATATATTGCTCTCTCTGTTTTCCATTGCATAAGAAAAGTAAGTTGACTCCTCTATCAGCAACAGAGAGGTCCTCATTAAGCACAGAGAAAACTAGTCAAAAAGTGTTAATTACATCTCAAAGACTCACAAGCAATGCTGAGAGTCATCCTGGGAAGGAATAATGCTTATCTGGGTGCTTACTTGAAGCCTCTTTTCAAAGAGTTTCCCTAGCTTCTCACTTTCAGTTACAAAAGGGTCTATGGCTCTCCTTTGTGCTTGGATATTCAGAAGCACTTTCCCTGCAAAGATCAAGTTATGAATCTGACAAATGAGAACACAATCTTCAAGTGGGATATATTTGCATATGGTCAAGTTTGCTAGCAGTTGAGAATTTATAGTTTTGAGGCACCAAATAATTCTCTGTGCTATATTCTAAACCACAAAATATGTGGTATTATTCTACTTGTCGTATCACACCTGTCAACAGATATCTCAATTTCTGAGACATGGGCTCATCTCTCAACACCCTTCCGATATGACTCCAAATGTTGCCTGATCCAGCTCCACAATGCTTTAAACACACAAAACCACCTCTTGCCCTCCTAAGTAAAATATGATGGTGGATGAACCTTGGTCCTTTAGTTGAGAAATCAAAGTAATTTATTGCTACTATACCCATATACTATCTCTCCCATGCTGGACCCCATGCAAAGAGACTCTGTTGCTTTCATCCATGGTTTTGCTGCTTTCATTTGGGTCAATATCATTGCAGTCATTCTGCAGGCAAAGCAGTCAAAAAGAAATCTAGCTCATTTTTTCCTACACAATATATCTGAAGATCATTGCTTAAAAGGGTTGGTGTAAAGGCCTGCACCACAGTGATGATGCTCAGTTTTATATTTAGATTCAAGATGGGGAGATTTCAAGGGCATACCAATTTAGCCATAGATATATTTTGAGTCAATGTCATAAAATTTGTCACAAAATTTTTTTGGTAACACAGAAAAAGCACAAAATTTTTTTTAAAGGAAATAAAAGTGCTTCCAAAACTCTTTTGGAAAAAATGATGGTTTTCAGGTTCACATTTGAAAGGATTGTCAATATCCCTTTGCAAACATCAACAAAATAGACTGAACAGACAGATCTCTCTGGTAGGAAGTTGAGCAAATCAGTGAGTCCTCCAATCCCCAAAAGGCAATACCTAAATTCCAGTCTCAAGGCATTGTATTCTCTGGTTCATTGTAAGATTAGCAAACACATGTCATAAAAGTATGTTTATTTACTGACTAATGCAGAATATGCTAGGCCCTTTACCTGGAAGCCAGATTTAGTTTCTGGGATTTTCCAGAGGACATTCTAGAAGAGGTGGCTGCTACTGACACCCAGGTAAGACAACTTCTAAATTGCTTCCCTTGGGAAGGAACTTTCTATGGACTTTTGGCCCTTGGGATGAAAACCCATGAAGCATTTATGATGATATAGGTGATATAAGAATTTTAATAAAAAATGCAATAACCCTGAAAATAGTGTCTTTAATAATCTGTGTACTATTAGTAACAATGCATGCAGAGTGCCGTGCATTCATAACTATTTGGTCATAAAAATATGTGACTGTAATTATGATATTTACAGTCAACTTATAAAAATACATGTAATTCTGAATGGCGAGTTAATCCCTAGCTCTAACCACAAGCCTAGAAGGATTAGCTTATTATGAGAAAGTGCAATAGATAATTACAAAATGGACAAAGCTCTCACACTCTTGACTTCAACATTTAAGAATAACTATAACAGCATCATAAAAGCTTCCCTTGTCATCATTATTCTTTCTTTTACCTCACAAGGTAAAATCTAAATTCTGTGGAAATAAATGGGAACCAAATGGGAAAGAGAAACTCACATGGTAACAACCACAGAGGAGAATAGTTCTTTCATAGAATATTCATGCACGACCTTCAAAGAGGTTCATGGTCACTGCAAAAATTCATGGGATGACATGTAAACACAACTTCCATTAAAAAGAGTTAAGCATCATCTAAGTTAGTGTATGGTTACCTTTAACCATACAGGTTAAGAATCTAACCTTTAGCCAAATCTTTTCCTGTGATTTAGGTGAGTACCTCTTTGAAGCTTTGTTAACATCATGGAGAGTGGAACTCACATGGCACTTTCTAACTCATTTAAATTCTGATGGAGGGAAACATATCCACCTTCCACTTTAAATATAGAAAAGGAGTGGTTTTGCAAGCTTTCAAATCTCTCACTTTAAGGGAAAAACACATTTCAATTAAATAAAATATTCCACAAATCTCACATATATCCCACAGATTTCTTCTCTTCTAGGAGTTGATTGGTCATCTGCTGACAATAGACAAATTCCTAATTTGACCACCATCAGTACTTCACAAAGGGACAAAGCAATGAGAGTAAACTTGAAAAACAAGGGAGAAGTGAACACAAGCTACTGAAAAAGGCTGAAGTTGTTGGTGGTTACCTGCAAATCATGATCTCATATTTTTGGATGTATCTTGGCATTCAGTAAATGGAATTCTTGGAAATATCTGTTTCACAGTGAGGTTGGGAGGTCAGATGATGCTCAAATTCTTCTTGGGCTTACATTACCTTCTAGGATTGAGTTAAGGCATTTTGGCTGGTATATTAACTCTTCCAGAACAAGGAATTCCATTTCAGTAAATTATTGCTACAGTTCACTAAAGAGTACCGTGGTGTCCTGGAAAAGATAATGTTCCTTCCAAAATGCCCCTGAGCCACTTAAACAATGAGAAATTCATATTTATTTATCTCAGACACTTTAGTCCTTGGTGAGATAAGTAAAAAAAAGAACTGTTTTTCCTCATCCAAATGGAGACTATTTCAATGGAGACATGATATTAGAACTGCCATAGTAGCTTGGCAGTATAGGCCATTATCCCCACAGGCATTTGACAACTGGTGTGCTTGGTTCTTTCTTTGTAAATCAATTTGCTGAGATCTTCTTCGCATGTGGAATGGTCTACATTAACTTAAAAAGAACCGACCCAAATAGGCAAGCTTTTGAAAAATTAGGTGAATGAATGGAGTATGGCACACCAAGGGAAGAAATGGAGTGATAGTTAATGTAATTTCTCAGCTGATTACCTCCCATCTTTTGAAAAGGAGGCAAAAAAAAAACTTCACAAATTATAGGTAATCTGTAAAAAAGGATTCTTCCTCTCCTTGCCCCCAACACTAAAACCCAAACCAAAAATCTCAGAAACTTCAACTTCAGATATGAGATCATGGTCTGGAGGTCGATTAACCTCAAATACAAGTTCATCGTAGCACAGTAGTCCATGAGGCAAAAGGCTAGAGTTAGCTGTGACATGACTTTACAAATCATGTAAAACCAATAATCCTATGGCTATGGGCAGTTATTTCCCATACTCAGATCTATAGATTTTGTGCCCAAATGGACACAATAGAGAAGACATGATCATTTTGACTAGAAACTCAGTGACCTCAAGGCAGGACAAAACAAACTCCATTCAATAAATAAAATTTTACTTAAATGTTTTTCATCTTAGCATCTGTTCCCCTTCCTTTTCATATTCTATTAAAATCTTTATTTGTAAAAGTACACTTGTTTCTTTACTTCATTAATCTATCAACTTTATTCCAAAGACTGTAACCAGAATGGAATGGTTTGTATCTACTGAGCTTAATTGAGTCCAGGAGTTTTGGTTTTCTTTTTAGATATGAATATTATTAATTTGACTAAAACATACAATCCAAGTTGATGGGAAACAATAGCTTTCTTCCAGATAAAAGAGCTTATTAGCATGGCAGATCTTTGGACATTTGTTCTGTCCTACCTGGAAATAAATTATGTTACTGCTTGGCATGGGAAAAGACATTTTCTAGTAATTTTCTGTGGCAGGAAGCACAACATTAATCCAAGTAAGCACCCACAACAGATTGATTCTATCTGCTAGGGAGCAGTTTTAAACTTTAACTCAATGAAAACATTAACCTCTGTACTTTTTTTGAGAAAGAGTTCAGCAGCAATTACAGTTAATATGTCACCTATGGAGACATAGGTGGAGAGCTATGATCACCCTAGGAGGTGGACCAACTCAGGAGCACTTTCTAGGTAACAAGAACAATGATATTGCAAGAAGCTACAAAATGATATTGCAATAGTTACAGTGACCACTACTGTAGTGGTCATGGCCTGGGTTAATGTTCCAAATATTAATGCAAGGAACACACTAAAATTTATAGGATTAGAATATTTTCCTCATGATAAGAACCAGTTTATGGTACATGATGAGTTGTGATGGTCCATTTTACTCTGTTTCACCCTATGACCAGTTTCCTAGTTAGGTTTCCTTTCTCCTGTGTTAATTACCTATATTCCATGGCAGTATATTTTCACCAACTAAAATAAGAACACTGTAACTATGGAATACTCCAACTCACACACACACTCTTGTGCACTCTTACACAGATATGTATGGACAATATATGTCAAGTGCTCATTTGCAGTTGGGTGAGCTCTCTGAAAGCAGCTGTATCAGCCTCCCAAATACAGAGAACTAATAAAAGCCAATGAAAGCCATATGAACTATTTATTTCTAACATAAAATTTTAAATCTTATCCATGTAGTAATTAACTTAAATGTTTTTTTTTGTTACATCATCCAAAGCAAGAGTCTCAATGACTGACAATGTGATATGTACAACCTAATGGACTCACATCTCTGTTTATTTTGCTTATCCCACAGTTGAGTAATATGCTTACTGCTGAGACACTTGAGTTGATTTTGAATGGCTATTAATGAGACTATATATTCGGCTAGGGTTGATTTGGCTTTCTAGAGAAAGGCTAGCCGATCTGCAAATGGACACCTTCCTCCACACAAACATCAATGTACAATAAAGACAAGTCTAAGTATATGTATATATGGCATATATACATATATATGTACATATAAAATGAATTGGGAAGTCCTTTGGTTTAGACAGGATTAAATATATACTCCCCATGTGCATAGGTTTCCTTTGACCAACCTGTTCAAAAAACAAACATGAAAAGTGACATGGCAATTTTGACATTTCCTATGTCTTTCCTCCGACTTGGAGGACACCTTTTCTCTCTTCTCCATCTCTCCTAAGCATTTTCTTTTTATAAGCAGTTGGTTCTTTTGGCCTTCTATCTGAACACTTCATTGATTTGTCCATTCCTTGGAAGAGCTCTAAGATCACATCCAGAAAATTATCTTTAGTAGAGAACAAGGTCGCAAAGAACTTTCTCCCCTTTTCTTAATTCCCTCTTCCCCCCAAGAAGCAGACACCTTGATGTGTCATGAATAATGCACTCTTGATCTGACTTGCCTTGTTACCCCTGGCCAGCCCAAGCAGCTGAGGTCTGAGCTTTCCTCGCCCTGCATCATTGTGCGATACTGGAAAAGAAAAATAATCCATTAGTCTGCACCCCTCAGACTGTGGTGACGTGATCAGGGTTCTCTTGAATTTCTATGCATTCGATTTCCTCTCTCTCCTTTCGTTTGGCCCTTTTCTTTTTCTTGTGGTGCTTTTTGGAAGGGGGGAAGAAGGTTAGGAACACAGGTAAAATAACAAAACAGTGCAGAAGTGTGCAACCCCCAGTGAGCAGCAAGCATTTGAACAGTGTGAAGGTCAGGTTCGAAGGCACAAATAGTAGGGGGACCAACCCGATAAGAAAAGAAGTAACATTTTGCAAAATGGCTGTCCCATGCTCTTGCAGGGAGCTTTTTATACATTGTGTTCGGGTGTGCTCGGTTGCTAATACAAATGTGTAAAGCAGTGGTGCACAGTGGTCAATGGCGAAATTCAAGGTGTAGATAAGGCACAAGATAGAAATGCAATCCATGTCGACGTTCCATAATGTCATTAAGCCCAGAACGCCCAGCTCAATTGAGGTGACGCTAAGAATTAGCCAGAAGTTTCCCAGAGGGTGGATCACTAGGAAAAAAGTCAGGATTAACACCAGGAGAACACCCAAGCCTGCAATCAGAACAGGCACTGTGACAGACAAGCTGTAATGGTCCATGAAAACAAAGGAGGGGTTGAACACGATGAATCGGATGCTCTTTGAGAGGGATAGGGGCCTCAACTTTTCTAACACCTCTATGACTTCCTTCTGCTTGTCTCTGCTAGTCCTGGCCACCAGATACAAGCGAGAAGCAATGATGTTGTTTTCATCTCCTGCCTTGGAGAAGATGATATCGTTTCGAAAGTGCTGGAATTCTGGCTTTTTTAAAAATGAGCTCTGTAGGACACTGATGAAGTCACTCTTGTTGTTGGCACTGACGTTGCTGACTTTCAGGAACTGGTAGTACTGCTCCACCCAGGACACTGCAGTGAATCCGCTACAGAGCTTTCGTAGGTCCTCCTGGACGCTGCTGTTCCAGTACTCCAGGGGCTCGTAGACGTAGAATCCTATCACGGGGCTGTAGTTGCTGAAATATTTTTGCTGAACCATGGCGAAGGAGACGCTTGGGGAATCACTGGCTAGTAGGTTGATGATGTTGGCTCTGTCACTGATCTGTAAGCACCCCATGAAGGAGAAGGAGGCATATATGAGATACAGGATGACAACAAATGGCTTCACGTAGATATTGGTAATCCACTCATTGTAATGTTCTCGGAGGAAGTGCTGAATGAAGTGGTGCTGGTAGGGGTTCGTCTCGTGATGGGATGTCTGTTGATGCCCGTCGCTCATCACTGCCTGGAACCACACGGGCTTGCGATCCAGGTACTCTGCAGAAGGGATCTTGCAGCAAAAGATGCTGTGGTAGCGATTTTGCTCTAGTTGGCCAGCAAAGACGAGACAGGAGCCAAAGAAGGAGAAAATGTAGAAGTAGTTCAACAGAATGGAGACACACATGTTTTGACAGAAGACCTTCACAGCCTCTATGTTTGTGAATGGGCTGGCACCCATGCCAAAGGTGATAAAGTACAGGGAGCTGGTCATGGTGTAGGTGACCATCACATCAGAATAGGCATCTGCTATCCTGTCTTTGAAGGGCAAATTTTCTTTGGTTCTCCGCCATCCAGACAGAAGCTCAAATACTCCTTTAGTTCCATGACCTATCGTTAAAAAGAAAAAGAAGAAAAAGAATAATTGTTTTTATTTCCTCCTATGGTTCAAGTGAGTTCCTTACAGATTATCTATGCTAAACAAAACTTTATACTCTAATCTCCAAAGTGCTATGATCCTCCTATCAGGGTCTCAAAATTTGAGTTGCACACCGGATATATTTGGTTCCTGTTTCACTTTAGCAAAGCCCAAATTTATTGGTATTCTGGGCAAAATAAAACATTTATTTTCTGTTCTATTAATCTGACAAGTTGCAAATATGATGTTACTTTACTTGATTTTTTTCCCTGCACACATATTGTCTTCCCAAATGGATCATAAATTGTCAAGGGCAGGAGCTGTTATTTGTGGGTCTTTAAATGCCCCTCAACATCAATTCAAGTGCTTGGTCCACTGATTCATTGACTGATCATCCTTAACCTCCATCAAAAACTGATTTATATGCTGATTTAGGAAATTATAAATTTATGTTAAACACTTAAAAATGGTCTTAAATTGATTTTATAATGTTGATAATTTGCTTGGTGGCCAAATGGCTTAGAAACCAATTTCCATAGACTTGATTAATTATAAGTTTGGATGGGAGTCAGAAAAATCTGCCAGGTCACATAAAAGACAGGGCAAGACCTTTCAGGGTGAGAGATTCTAGCAAGCATTTCCTTGGAGCTCCTCACCGAGCTTTCACTCACAAGGAGTGGATGCCGACTAAATGCTTTTGACTGCTTCATTAAAGCGGATGAAGAATGCTTCTTTTTAACCAGTTTTTGTGTACCTTTTGATAAAATTAAATAGGCAAAGGTTTATTTAACAAACATTACTTGAATACCCACAATGTGCCAGACTCTGTTAGCTACTGAGCTGTTCCTTTCAGGAATTTGTTAGCTCTTAAGATGCTACTACTTTCTCCTTAGCAGAAGAAGAAAGCAGCTGGGAAAGCAAAGATATTATATCTTCAATTTCCTTTTTTTTTTTTTTTCACTTTTCCTGAATTGAACCTCTCAATTACCATCCACAACATATCAATTGGTCACTTTCTGAGTGAGTAGAAACCTTCATAGATCACTCTTGTCCTTGTGGGCAAGGCGACACTACACAGGAACCTTTCCTGTGGATGGATACAAGCTGTGCTCGGGCTGCTCTCCAAGAAATCCATTAAACAACGATGTAGCTTAAAGGCACAAAATGACCCAGTTCACGAAAACCTGGAAAATGGACTTTTGTATGGCACTTAGATATTGGAGTTAAGTTGTTAACAGACCCAATTTACTTAGTAGTGCTTTAACAAAGATATTATAATAGCTGGAGTCTTACTACACTCCCTCTGAATTTGTGCTGCTGATAGATTTTGCCAGTTGACCTACATAATTCTTCTCCATCTCCCTTACGTTTATGTGAGTCTGCAATGTCCATAATTAAAAACTTTATTTCCCAGCTTACTTTTCAACTGGAAGGTGGTTCATGTGACATAGTTCTGGACAATGCAATGTAACTGAAAGTTATCTAAGGATATTTAGTAGAAAACCAGAAGGCAGTTTGTCCTAAACAGTGTCATGGAGGCACCAAAAAGAGCCCTGTCAGCTTTCCTTCGGAATTCTTATTTAAGAACAACAAGTCTCCATTTGGCCAAGCCACTGTAAGTAAAGCTGTTTTATGCAGCTGAGTTTATTCCTAACCAACAACGTTTTGTAGGTGAGTTAACAGTTACCAAAACCTCTTTTATGGGGAATCTAAGGATTATTGGTTCATAGTTAATTCGACTGTAGTATTTACAGATTTAAATATGTATGATGCCAATTTTTTTAATTTATTTCAGGATATTATGGGGGTGCAAACATTTTGGTTACATGTTATGACTTCACCACACCCAAACCATGGTTTGTGGTGCACCCTTTCCCCCCTACAATGCTCACTGTGTCCATTAGTTGTGAGTTTACCTACCCCCAAACCCCCAATCCCTGAAGATGCCAATTTTTGATTTTAAAGATACATTAGCCAATCTTTTGGAAGTTGTTATTAATAATTAATTGTTACTAAAGGGAACTAGGCATTGGAGTTCTTTTTACCTCAACTATAAAGGCTATTTATTCTCCAAAGGTCTCTGTTCTTGGTCTCTAGTCAGGAAAAATAATTTTATTCTAACAAGTAGAAATGGTTATGCAGCTGCATATAGGTAAAAGGCAAGGTTTTTTTTTTTTTTGAGGCAATGATCTATTTCTTCTTGCATTTTATCATGAGTTCAACATAGATGTATAAAATTAAGTCTGATGATTCTTTAGAAACAACACTGATTTTTCATTCCTACCTTCTGAAAGACTCCTTGGCCAGACAGAATATAGTACTTGCTCTCTTATTCCCTTGACAAAAATATATTATTAGGATAATGGTTAAGGCAATTAAAAAATTCTTTAATTAGAGCACTTCTGTTCAGAAATGAGGACTCTTACTATCTTTGTAGTCACAAAGGGGGAAAGGCTACATGGGGCTATAGCTAAATTTAGCTTGCCTCTGCTAATGGTCATTTTTGTAGAACATTAGGTACATTATGTAGGCTAGATTTTTGCTTTATGTACTACAGAGGTCTGTTGGTGTAGGAAGATAATATTAAACCATATTAGATTAAGTAATCATTTTAAATGTGATAGAGACTGAAAACACAATTTCTGAACTTTGTTTGGAGATGGAATGTTTTATCCCATTCATAGGTTTAGGTATTTTACAGAGTTTTCCTATGAACATTCACTCATTTGACTCTCATCATAATCTGGCCACTTCCTAGTCGTTCAAATTTATCACCTGCCTCAGCCAGGATTGTTCCCTGCCCCATGAACGTGCCTACAGTGTCTTATCTTCTTAGCTTTGTTCATGTTATTTTCTCTGCCTTACGATACTGTCCCCTCATTGCTGGGCATATTCACTGATCAGTACAATTCTCATCTTTGTCATGAAACCAACTCTGTTGACTCCAGACACATAGATATTTTTTGTTCCTTAAACTCTCATTGCACTAATTACTCATGTTGGCCCTCAACCATGTGCTGTTGTGCTCTGAAACGAAATGGTTTTCTTAGGATGTGTTCTATCTCTTGGTTAGACTACAAATTCTTCAAGGGTAGGGAATGCATTTTATGCTTTTACATTCTGCAGAAATCTGGCAAAGTGATAGATGCCCCAAAGATGCTCATTAACCTCTTATTGAATTAAATCAACTCTAATTTTTGATTCTAGGTGGGTCCAAAAATATATATTTTAATTACTTATTCTAAAATTTATTATGCATTTTTACACCTTTATAAACTTTCCAGAAGAGGTATACACTATTCATTTCAATTCAATCCAATATATATTTACTTAGAACTTGTTACATGTAAAAATTCTGCACACCAATAAATAAGCATAAAGGTAAACAAGAAACACAATCTTTTTCAACATTTGTCAGTCCAGAAAGTCATTTTCACTTAGGTAGTTCTAAGACAGAGATAACATTTTCTAATGGAACTGCCTTAAAAATAGGGATATATGGAAAAAAATACTGTCGCTTGTAAAGAAGCCATCAATACTTCTGTGGAAATAAAGAAGCAGGGACATAAGTTAAGAAGAGAACATGTAAAATTGATTTTTCTTTTTGAGGGTATTACTTCTAATGTCATTTAATTAGAAAATATACTATAGTATTATGAAAACAGTTTAATTATTTACTTTGAACCCTTGGTAATGCATGCAAAATATCTTTATTAAGATGCTAGGAATTCATTTCTTAATTTTATTTTAAAAATAAATTAAATTAATCTGAAATAACTATGTATAATATCAATGGAATTAATTGTAGGGAGAAATAAGAACTTTATAAAACTTTTGTTTAATCCAGGGCTTCTCAACCTCAGCACCTTTGACCCTTTGGGCTGGATAATTGTTGTAGGAGATACTGTCATGTACATTGTAGGATGTTTAGCATCATTCCTGGCCTCTACCCACTAGATGCCAGTAGCACACCCCACAATTGTGATCAGCTATTGCCAAATGCTGTCTGGTGGCAAAATTGTCCCTAACTGAGAATTATTGGTTTGGTCAAAAGAGAAAGAAATAATATACACATATATGTACACACACATGCTTATTTAATAACCTTTTTTCTGATTATAAAATTAGGATACATTTTTATTAAAAACTTGGGAAAGATGGAAAAGATAGTGGTGAAAAAAATTATTCTGTAATCCCACAACATAGAAAACTGCTGCTAACAACTCCACTGTTTAACACAGTCATTTATGTATTTATTTTCTAAGGTTATCTGTGTATATAACTATCTTTCCATCCATCCAGATGGATAACCACTTAAATAGCCAATTCAAAGAACTGGGCTCCTACCGAACAAGAATTAGGATTTGGGATCACGCTTGCTGCTCTGTCCCGTAGGCCAGACAACCATGGAAAGCCTGTGTTCCAATCTCTGCCGTGTTTCCTTCTTGGTTTCTTACATTTTCACTTTGGTTTCCATTCTGAGGTTGGAATTGTTTCTTGAGCATCTGCTCAATTGCAAGAAGCCCCAACTTTCTCTTTAGCTTTTTCCTAATAGCATCTTATTCCCTATTGCTCCACCCTTACTTTGAAAGTCCTATTCCAATTCAAGTAATACACCCAAAACCAAGACACTGGTGTTCACCCAAAGGACAGCAGTGGCCCACCAACTCAGATGGTGATGTATTGCCCCATTGAACGACGACCTGAAATACATTTTATTACTTCCTGGTGCCCTAGTCCTGATCTGTTCTTCGTGTCTGTCCCATTTTCCAACCCAAATCCTTAATCCTCACAGCTTGCTTTGGAACAGCTCTATTCAAGTTCCTAATTGGCTATATATGTAAGCAGTTAACTAACACATAAAGAGGAATTGTGTTCTTGCTAAGTCGGGATGTATGCAGCGTTCTGTGAAAATGCAGCTGATTCTTTCTGAGGGAGTAGGAAACGCTTCAAAAGGTTTTGATAGGCAGAGGAGGATGCTAATGGCAGTCTGGATTGCTTGAATAACATAAATAAAGATACAAAAACCTGTAAATAAGGGGAGTTAGTGTGTTTCTAATATTTATAATTATGACTTTTTTTCCCTCAGCAGAGATCAGCTTGCTGGTAGAGTAGGTTAAGCTATTGTCCAAAATATACATTTTGTTTAATGTTCTAAAAGAAGAGCACCAAGCTTTTATTGTGATTTCCCTGCATTACATTAGTATATATTTTCAAACTCTATTGGAATAATATAATAAGTAGTTCACCTGGGACATTATTGGATGACTAATATTTCCTTTGGCAAAGTTTCATGAAAGAAAAGACAACTCAAGAATCAGAGTTATACAGAGGAGGAACTGAGAGAAAACTTCAAGAGAGGGAAATGAATAGAAATAATAGATTTGTGTGTGTGTGTGCATGTGTGTGTCCGTGTGCATTGAAAAGTCTGAAAGGATATTGTTGGAGAGACTTCTTTCTAAATGAAAGCGTTGTGCAATAATAAGGAAAACTCACATGGAAATTTGCTAGCATATGGTATTTAACAATGATTTAATAAGTTCTGCTATTTGTGATTGAGACACATGAAAAAATAAAGATCACATGGATTGTTCTTTTGGTCATAGTGGTGCAGATCTCCCAGAACAAATATTTAAATAGTTAAAATTAAAAAAAATATTTTTGTTACGAAACAAAACTGACTTCAGTCCTAAGTGAAGTGGACAATACTTAGAACTGGTTATAATTCCATCTGAGCCTCAAGTTGTCATCTCCAACAAAGATGACTTCTATCTGATGTGTAGTATGCGAAGATTTTTTCCCATTCTGTAGGTTGTCTGTTTATTCTTGTGACTGTTTCTTTGGCTGTGGAGAAGCTTGTTAACTTAATCAGGTCCCATTTATTTATTTTTGTTGCTGCTGTGATTGCCTTAGGGGTCTTCTTCATAAATTCTTTGCCTAGGCCAATGTCTGTAAGAGTCTTTCCTACGTTTTCTTCAAGAATTCTAATAGTTTCACACCTAAGGTTTAAGTCTGTTATCCACCGTGATTTGATTTTTGTGAGAGGTGAAAGCTGTGGGTCCTGTTTCAGTCTTCTACATGTGGTTATCCAGTTTTCCCAGCACCATTTATTG
>CM052441.1:83358501-83384880 GCA_028533085.1 Varecia variegata | reverse complement strand
TACAGCTGTTAAAGATTCTTGAGCTTGAATTCATTTTACTGGGGACAGAAAATGAGTCTGAAGATCATTTGCTGAGGTAATTATATGTTGTCCTAATGGGGTTTGCAAATGAAATAGAGAAAAAGACATGGAAGGGGAACTCCTTCCTTTTGTTTTTAATACCTTTATTGAGATATACTGCCACATAATTCACCCATTTAAAGTGCACAGTTTAATGGATTTTAGTATATTACAGAGCTGTGCAACCATCACCACAATCAATTTTAGAATATTTCCTCATCCTAGCAAGAAACTTCACATCTTTGGTAGTCACTCCCCATTCCCTATCTTCATCCCCTAACTTACCAGTCCTAGGCAACCACTAATCTACTTTCTGTCTCCATACATTTACCTATTCTGAACATTTCATAAAAATGGAATCATACAGCTATGTAGACTCTTAAGACTGGCTTCTTTCACTTGGCACAATGTTTTCAAGGTTCATCCATGCAGTAGCATGTATCAGTTTCTCATCCATTTTTATGGCTGAATAGTATTCCATTGTATGGATCTACCACATTTTATTTATCAGTTCATGGACCTTTGGGCTGTTTCCACTTCTTGGCCATTATGAATAATGCCATTATGAACATTTGTATACAAGTTTTTTTATGGACATGTTTTCATTTCTCTTGAGTATATATTAATACCTAGGAGAATAATTATTCAGTCATATGGTAACACTAAGTTTAGCACTTTTAGAAACTGTCAGAGTGTTTTCCAAAGAGGCTGCCCCATTTACAACCCCATCAGCAATGTACGAAGGATTCCAATCCTCCATAACCTCATCAACACTTGTTATTGTCCAACTTTTTAATTTTGGTTGTTCTAATAGATATGTTGTGTTCATTGCAGTTTTGATTTTCATTTCTCTAATCATGAATGATGTTGAGCAGTTTTCATGTGCTTTTTGGTCACTTGTTTATATTCTTATAATACATGTCTATTTGAATCCTTTCCCTATTTTAAGTTGATGTTACACTGGTGGGTTTCCAGTTTGTGGATAGATGTATTAATATAATGCAGATCTGAGTACTTCCGGCAGGGCAGGTCTGGTCTTGACAAATTCCCTGAGTGTTTGCTTATCTGAAAAAGTCTTTATTTCTCCCTCATAAAAGAAACTTAGTTTTGCAGGATACAAAATTCTAGGCTGACCATTATTCTGTTTAAGAAGATTGAAGATGGGTCCCTGACTCCTTTTGGCTTGTGAGGTCTCAGTTCAGAAGTCTTTAGTTAGCCTAATGGGTTTTCCTTTGTGTGTTATCTGATGTTTTTGCCTTAGGGCTTGCAGGAGTTCCTCTTTTGTGTTAACTTTGTCTAGTCTGCTGACTCTGTGTTGTGGTGATTGCCTCTTTGTGATGAATCTCCCAGGTGTTTGTTGACTTCTTGGACCTGGATATCTAAATTTCTAACAAGACCAGGCAATTTTCCTCAATTATTCCCTTGAATAGGTTTTCCAACCCTTGTGTGTTTTCTTCTTCACGCTCATGGATGCCTATAATTCTTACGTTTGGCCCTTTACATGAACCCATATTTCTTGTAGGCTTTGTTCCTTCCTCGTAATTCTCTGTTCTTTATCTTTGACTGACTTGTTTAATTTGAAGGTGTTGTCTTCCAGTGCTAGATTCTTTCTTCTCCCTGGTCTAGTCTATTCTTCAGACTTTCCACTGTGTTTTGTATTTCCTTGAATGAATTTTTCATTTCCAGAAGTTCTGTTTTATTTTTTAAAAAATAATTTGATTTCTTTGGTGAATTTTTTATTCATTTCCTGAATTTTTTTGTGGTTTGTGTTGGTTTTCAATTTTCTCTTGTATTTCATGGAGCTCAGTTATAATCCATATTTGGAATTCTTTATCTATCATTTCAATATTCTGATTTTGATTGGCATCCATTGCTAGAGAGCTGGTTTTCCTTTTAGGGGTGTCCTGTCACTCTGATTCTTCATACTTCTGGAGTTCTTTCAGTGATTCTTTATCATCTGGGGCAGCTGTTGCTTCTGATTTTTGGGTTTTGTTTTGTTTAGATAATGGCATGGATAGTTTAATCTCAGAGACAGTGGATGGTGCTTGTGGGTGAGAATCAATTATACCCTGTATGACTGAGTCAGTAAATGCTGTAAGGGACTGTGCATATTGACCTCCCTGTCAGTTGGTGGTGCTTGCCGGAAGGAACAAACTTCAATATTGTTTTTGGGTCCTGTGACCATCTCTAGTACCCCAGGAGAAGCACTCCAATGCCCCAGGTGATGGGTTGGGCCCTGGAACTTCCAGGTGAGTCCTTATTCTCTGCCTCAGAGGAAGTGAGTGGGAGTAAGGTTGGGTTTGGCTGGTTTGGGTGAGCTTGTCCTTATGCTCCACAAAAGCTGGCAAGGTATCTGTTTCAACAGGGGTTAAAGGTCCGCTCCCAGCTTCTGGATAAAGCCATCAGGGAGGGGCTGAAGTGGCACCATCTAGCCAGAAGGTCTGCTTGTGGAGACAGGGCCATTTGAGTTTCACAATCTGGCAGTCTGGAGTGGACCTTGCTTCTCTTCACCCTCCCCTGGTTTGTGGTTTCCCCCTGGCTTCTGCCAGCAGGCAGAAACTCAAGCCAGTCAAGCCCCCCCACAACTGTGATGCTGGCCAGGAGGTTCCCTGCCTAGGATCCCGGCCTGGCTGAGAGTGTGGTCCTCCTGTAGGGGGAGGGGTGTCCTGCAAGCACACTGCAGCTAGGACACACACTGCACTCTACCTCCTGATCTGCCCATGTGGCATCCTTGCCTCCCAAAACTAATTCACAAATCTCCCCAGTGTGTCCCTGAGCAATGTGATTGAGACCTGGGAGTAGGGGATCTGGCCTACGGGCCCATCCCTGGGTCCCCAAAGCTCAATCCCTGACCATGCCAGGGAGAATTGTGCTGGTCCTGAGTTGCCCACAGATGTGCCAAAGCAGGTTTGAGGTCCCTTCACCTTGGGGCATGCCCTGCTCTGATGGAGTTGCCAGGTAAATAGAACCAGGGATGGCTGGTGGGCAGGGAGCTCACAGTCTGAGCATCCTTCAGTCCACTGCAGGACCCCAAGAGGAAAGGTCTGAGCCCCACTGTCTGTGGAAGCCTCAGTGTGGTGGCTCAATTGTCTCTCTTGGCAGCCATGGGTGGGGGAGTGAAAGGGGAGACAAAGAGTCTGGATGGAGGAAAGCTAGCACTCTGGTCATGTCTGCCCCTCTCTCTGGGAGGCTGCCTACCCAGAATGTCCATGCACTGGCATCATGCCAATCACCTGAGCCCCGCTGGACCCCTGTGGCTCCAGTAGTCTGGGTCAGAGTTGGAAAATATCTGTGTGGGAACGAGCAATATGAAACCTGAAGAGTTGAAGCCCCCTGGGGAGCACAAAGGCGCACAGTGGGCAGAGAAGCAATATGGTGCCTGATGTCCCAGGTTGGGTCTGTGGAGATGGGAGGCACCCCAAGGGGGCCGGGAGCCTGGTGCCCTGTCCACAAGAAGCTCCCAGTTCACTGACGACAGCAGCCTCTGGTCTTGTGTGGGCAGAAAGTCTCTCCAGCGGCCCAGGAACACACCTGCTGTCACAGATGTGAGGGAAGGAGAAACAAACTGCTCCACCTACCCTTCTCACTGGACTCCATGTCTCTCAGGGGTTGATCTCTGCTGATACCTTGCTCCTTCCTGTTCTGATCCGTAACTTCTTCCCATGGAGTCTCCAAAAGGTTCTGGTATCCTTCCCTCAGACCTACTCCCAATCTATGTTTATTTGTTTGTTCATTTTTTCTCTTTCATCTAAAACATCTCCTTCTCTGGCAACCGGTGTCTCTAGGCAGCCATCTTGCCACGGTCCAAACTTTTGCCGGGCTCCTCTCAGCCCCTTTCCAACCAGACCTTGTCCTTGGCGGGCCCAGCCCAATTTTTGGAATTGTTTTCTTAATTTCATTCTTGGATTGCTTATTGCTAACATATAGAAATGCAATTGATTTTTGTAGATTGGTCTTGTGCCCTGCAATATTTCTGAACTTGTTTATTAGTTCTAATAGTTTATTTTTTTTTTTGAAATTTTAATTACTTTTTATTGAAAACTGCACTGAATGCTAAATGTCCACCTTTACAATAAACAAATACAGTAACGGTAACTCACACTAAAACAAAACATACTTCTGATAGCCATTATTTTTCTGTTTGGGATAGTTTTAAAGTTTTTCTTTTTAGTTCTAATAGTTTTTTAGTAGATTCCTTAGGATTTTCTGTATGTGAGATCATGTCATCTCCACACAAAACGATGGTTAGTCCTTTCAATATGGATGTCTTTAAGTCATTTTCTTACCTAATTATCCTGGCTAGAACCTCAAGTATTGTGATGAATAGAAGTGGTGAAAGCAGACATCCTTGTCTTGTCATTGATCTTCAGATAAGAGCATTCAGGCTTTCACCATTAAGTATGATGTTAGCTTTGGATTTTTTGTAGATACCTATTATCAAGCGAAGGAAGTTCCCTTCTACTACTAGTTTGTTGAATTTTTTTTTATATCATAAAAGGATGTTGGAGTTCGTCAAATTCCCTTTCTGTGTCTGTTGAGATGATAATGTGGTTTTTTATCTATATTATATTGATGTGGTTATTATATTAATTGATTTTTAGATGTTAAGCCACTTTTGCATTTATGGGATAAACTCTACTTGGTTGTGGTGTATAACTATTTTTATTTTATTTTGTTTTATTATTTTATTTTTATCTACAGACTAAATTTATTCTTGGACCAATCTGGATATTGAAAACTGTCTTTGTGGATCAGTTTATTTAGCACTTCAAATTTCCTCAACTAAAGTATGCTTTGGTATTATGACATTGGCCTTCATTCAGGAATAGTTATTTGAAATTTACTATGATATTTATTATGGAAATGCTAAGTGCATTGTACTATTTCTCCTTTATAAGAAGCTACAGGAGAAATATCTTACAAATTGCAATGCCAGGTAGAGTAATAGGTCTCCTCATTAGTCCATATACATTATTCTTTCAGAGCTTCAGGTCTTGATCATTAGGAATATGAGAGATATGATAGTTAATTTTTTTAATTTCATTTTTTAAATTTCAGAATATTACAGGGTACAAACATTTTGGTTACATAAATTGCTTTTGTACTGTTTGAGCAAAACTGTAAGTGTGTCCATCCCTCAGAGAGTATGCTTGTTACTAAATTTGGTTTGCTAGTATTTTCTTAAGAATTTTTGCATCTTTAGTCCTAAGAGATATTGACCTGTAATTTTCTTTCCTTGTGATGTCTTTGCCTAGTTTTGATATCAGGGTAATATTGCTTCATAGAATGATTTGGGAAGTGCTTCCTCCCTTTTTTCTTTAAATCTCTTAAATACGATAATTGTTCCAGCCTCTTATATCTTGCCAGGTAACTTCCTTCATTCTGTTTATAAATTATAGCACATCTAAACTTCCTCATTAGTCAGTACTTAGGAGGAAAGTACCTACGTGATTTGAACCAATTTATTCTCATCACTAAACTGTATTTATAATGCTCCCACATGATTTCAACCAATTTAGTTTCCCAGGAGAGAAGTCAGGTGGCAGATAGAGATGATGGGTGTTGCAGATGTGCAGCTGTTAAACACAGGGAGGGAAGAAATGCCTGGAGGATACTTAAATCTCCAAGGAGCAGAGAGGTAGGTTCTTAGTGCAGAATAAAGTCTCAGCTCACTCTGGTGATGATGATGATATTGTAGTCTAGGACTCTAGGAAAGGAGTCTTCACATCTAATCTTCCAAATCCTGCTTCCTTTTTTCTCCTTCCCACCAGAGTTTTTTCCTACCTCCCTAATTTCTTCCTTCCCTCCCTCCTTCTCTCCCTTCCTTCCTTCCTTCTGAATTAAAATAGCTTGAGATAAACTCAGCCGAGAAAACTCATTGATGCCTTAAAAATAATATGAGCAAGTCAGTAATTAGAGTATTTTTCTTTTCAGTCTAACTCATATTTCAGACTTACTACAGTGAAAAAACTGGAGCAACAGCAACAACGCAATAACCTGTCTGATACTGGATGCATCATTATCTTCTCACTCCCCTCATAATGATAGACTACTGAAACACTTTATTTCAAATACTATAAAATTATAATTTTTAATTCCTAAATGTTGATGCACATAAATGTTTCTTTTTTAAAAAAATCAAGTTGAACAAGTATTTACTCAGTTCTAGTATGTTTTGGCGTTTGAGAGATCAGAAAGGGAGAGAGGTTCAGATACTTTCTGTTTTGAGGAGTTTCCAGTCCCACTAAGAGAAGGCATATTTAAAAAAAATATTTCAACAAGAACTCAAAACATTTTAGAACCACTTTAATGCAGAGAAACCTTTGTTCTTTTACCTACTATGTTCAAGATACTGCATATCGTTCAGAGGTGAAACTATTACTATGTGGGCTCAGGGAAGTGCATAAATGGGAAAGTTGGCATGATGGAAATGACTGTAGAACACTGAAAGATTATGAAGATATGAATTGATAATGAAGTGGGAGACATTAATGATGAGTTTAGCCTGAAGACTAATAAGCAATGGCTTTCACTTCTATTTCAAACAAAGCGGCCAATTTTAAAAATTTGAACCAATTTTCCTTACTCTCCTTTTAATTATACACATATAAATTCAAATTCTAATCATGCTTTTTCTCTCTTTTTCTTCTGATGGGTCGTTGTAAAATATATCTTACTCTGAGTCAATTTCATATGCTTGTAAGTAACCCATGTATACTTTTGAATATTAAAACTTCATGTTTTTCATTGGTCTATGGTACAAAAGAAACATATTTACATGGAGTTTTCCATTTAAAGTTATGAAATAAAAATTGTTGTCCCTGGAGCTCTCTAACAAGAGTGTTTCTGAAATTATTTTTGACCCATGACTAAAGGTCTAGAAAACACATTCACAAATATCCAGAGAAATTAAGCAAAACTTCCTAATACTCATCTTTTGTGCATGCATTTAATTGAGAAAAAGACACATCTTGGCTTTGAGTTTTGCAATTTAATTTTCTTTTCTCCAGATCTATCCTGTCAGTGGAGAGAGATGGTTCAGAAGTAAAGAAGTGGCTAAAATGTGACTTATAAGCATTCTTAATTTGAGCCCAAAGATGAATGAATATAATGTGTGAAAACCTTTTCAGCTCGAAACTTGACTGTTTTCTTGAATATTGAAAGAAAAATAAAGAAACCATTTGTGATAGCTTATTGGTTTAGGCATAAAAGTACCTGTAAGGAAAAAGGACCTGTTTGTTCACTCATTCTTTCATTCAATATGTATTTATTGAGTTTATACTTTTATAGGCATTAGGGACACTGCAATGATCAAGACACAGAAAGTCTCTGTCCTCATGGGGTTTACGCTCTAGTAAGAAAGATAAACAATAATTAAGACAAATAAGTACAATATATAATGTGTTATGTATTGATGAATTAGAAACTTAAGCAGAAAAGGGGGACTAGAAGTGTCTGGGGTGGGGTGAGAGATTTTAGATGGGGTAGCCAAGAAGGACTTCACCATGAAGATCACTTTTGGAAGATAGCCTGAAAAAAGAGAAGCAGCTGGCTGTGATGTCTTTGGGAGAAGCATGTACCAGATGGAGGAAGCCTCAAGTGCAAAGACACTGAGGCAGAAATCTGCCTGACATGTTCAAGGAGCAGCTCAAGGCCGGTGCAACTGAAGTGGACTGAAAGAAGGGAGGACTGATAGGAGATGAGCTCAGAGAGATAATGGTGAGGGACAGTGGGAGCCTTGTAAGTCACAGTGAGAACTTTGGCTTTCACACTGCATAAGATAGAAGGCCTTTGGACAAGGTCACCTTGGTCACCAAAATGAGAATAGGAGGCAGGGGTACAAGCGAAGAAGGATCAGTGCCAGTTAGGAGGATTTTGCAATAATCCGGGCAATATAGATGTGTCATCTGAAGCTGCGTCTCTGGTCATTTAGAGCACAGGTTGGTGAACTACAGCCTATGGGCCAAAATCAGCTCGCTACCCATTTTGGAAATAAATTTTACTGAAACACAGTCACATTCACTCATTTACATATTGCCTCTGGCTGTTTGTTCCCCTACAGTAGCCAAGTTGAGTAGTTGTGACACAGACCATATGACTAGCAAAGTTGAAAATATTTAGTATCTGGCCCTTTACAGAAATTAGAATCTCCGGAAGGAGGATTATGGCAGAGAAGCTACCTCCTGGATATGACAAACAGCACAGGCACAAACCATCCTTCCTCTCCATTATAATTGTGTATAAACTTTGCAGAAGGTAGAGAATTATTTCTGGGTGCTAGTGAATGGAACAGTATGAAAATAAGATTAATCTTTCAGTAAGAGATATTGCAAACCATTCATTTATTCACTCAAGAAATATTCTTTGAAAAAATTTAGCAATCAAAATTTAATGTACTGGAGAGATATCAAATAAATAAACCCATAGGTAAAAATATAATTACAAAAGCACTAGGTGCTACGAAGGAAAAAGTTTAATGGAGAGAACAACAAGGGACATAATTTATGTTAGGAGAGGAAAATGGAAATGCCATTTGAGTTGAAACCTGAAGTGGAGAACATGGGAAAGGAGCTTTTCACATAGAAAGGACAGGATACATAAAGGTGGTAAAATAGATGGAGAATTGGAAGAACTAGGTTGAAGACACAGTCATCATCACATACACACACACACACAGACACACACACACTTCACACATGTACACATATATGAATGGTTACACTTTTGACAGCAATGAGGAAAGAGTTGTGAAATGTGGTTGGAGATAAAGAGTTGTTTGAGAAATACTGGGCTTTGTAGATCATGTGAAGGAGTTTTGAGTTTATTGTAAACTCAAATTTCTTGAAGGTTATATGGCAAAAATGTCAGGATAAGTTTTACTGTTTAGATAGCACTCTGGCTGCAGTGAAGAGTATGGATTGAAAGGAGCCACTAACTAAAGTCCAGGGACCAGACAAGAATTGTTTTGCAGTGGTTTAGGAGAGAGATGACAATGGTGGCTTAGACTCAGTGTCTACAGTTTAATTCCACACACACATTTATTGTATTTTTACTATGCACTACATATTACTCTTGGTTCTATATTGAGGGGGGACAAACACAACTGAGAGACTGCCTCTGCTTTCAATAAATCTATAGGTCTGAAGAGTAAGAAAAGTATACACATACTTGTCATATGCAGCCCACTATGACAAATTATAAATTCTATATGACTACTTGAGAGAAGAATACTATTGGCACACAAAGGAAGGAAAATTTCCTTTAGCTTGATTGGTAAGAGAATTTGATCATCACTATATCCCCAGTGAACACAATACCCCAATCTCTCACATGCAGTAGAGGCTTGGGAAATATAGGGAGAATGCCTTGGATTATGTCATCGGACTCTTATTGTTTCCAAACACAGTAATTTCTAAACTAGATGTCCCAATGTCAGGTCCTTTCTACACAGCTCTGTTGCTAGCAGTCATGCTACTGCTGCCACCAGCCCTCCCCAGTGCTGTGACCAGACCCCCTTCCAGGGCAACCGTGCCGCTCCCCGGCATAGCAGCTTGCTCCCCTCTGTTCCCCCTACAGTCAGTGGCTTGTTGTCTGCTCTGCCCCTGTGGGCCTATCAATTTTCCTCCTATCCGTCAATCTGTGTCTGGCCTCACAGTGTGAAAGGAAGCCAGGGATAAGGAATGAATATTCCAAATACAGTTGAAATAGTTTACAGAAGTCCAGGATCTTGCAAATGTACTCTGTATTGTGGCCAAGACTTACTCAATTCACATAGGATCCATACGAGAGTTGCAGAGTCCCAGCCATTCCAAGAGTTCCTTGCACACACTAGAAGTTTAATAATTATTAGTTGAATCAAAAAATAAAAAGCAAGCTGCGCTGAAGCTTCGGCTAGGCCAGTCCACAGCTGTTATCCTACACAGTGAAGACTATTGAAGGATGTTTTCCTGCTGCTCCTGAGAGAGTCTGCCAAGCCTCATTCTTTCCCTTGCCCTCCAAGCTGGAATTACTTCTCCTCGTAGGATCAGTCTCACCCAGCACGAGCCATATTACAAACCTTACTCGCATCAAGAGACAGAGGCTGGAATTAGGCCATGAGCCATATACTCTGGTTCTTTGGGGTAGAGAGAGGATGGAGTACTGATTAAAGCCAAGTGTTTGGAGCCTAGACACTCTCATTTTCTCTCTTTGGGCTGCCAAATTCAGACTGCGTGACTTTGGGCAAGTTTCTTAATGTCCCTAAATTCTAATTTCTTCATTTATAGAAGGAAAATAAAGAAAATATAGAAGGAAAATATCCACAAAGGATAAAGTCATTAGTGTAAGTCTTGAAATGATATCAGTGTTAGATAAGTGGAGCTACAGTGAAATCCTCGTGATAACATTTCTTCATTTTATAAATTTTGAATATAAGGGGATTGGCAGTTTCTCATAGAAAGCTCACTCCCGTGATTTCACTAACTGTACAACTGTACATTTTTGGACCCCATTTATAGAATTATTTGGGGTTTACTGTATTATCATTATTTGTTGAGCTATAACATTATTACTCATGTATAAACGTGATATTTTTTTATATAAACGTGATATTATATTAATCATAAATGAGTCTAGGAAACAGACAGAAAATTTCAACTCTGACATGTTTCCTCCCATCATTGTTTTTCAAAGCACGGGCACTTTAAACGGCCTACATCAGGATAACGGCTGTGTTTTGTTCTTTCGCATAGAACACCCTTTGAAACGAACATGCCTTCAAATCTTGGATGCAGTTACAGGTCTCTAGTGGCCAAGTAAAATTAGTGGGAAGGGATTTGGGAAATGACTGTACCTTGGAATTGAGAAAACTCTTCTCAGTAGAAGACTGTTTGTCTCCTCATGGGACCAATAACATTTTCTAAGATTCTGCCTGCCAAATGGTCTCAGTATTATTGTACATTAGTCCAGGTTCCCAGAAGCACAACCGCAGGGAAGGATTTTGCTAATGATCATAGTGAATAATGGGAGACTTCTGGTTTTGGACAAGATGAAGACTCATTTCATCCTCTATCTCCCACTAAGTATAATTATATAATAAAAACCCTGAATATAATACAACAGACAAACATAAGAAAACTCTGAAAGGAGGAATGGAAAGAATAGGTATACTAAGTAGGGACCTTGGGATTTTAACAATATGGGATGAGTTCTCTATGTTTTCTTTTTCCTCCCACATACCCCAGGCTTGGTGCTAGAGAAGCCTCTGGCATGGAAATGCCAAAGGCACAGCCCAAAAGTCCCTGGAAAAGTTTGCTCTCTATAGTCAAAGGACCAGAAAATGGCTGGTCCAGCAGGATGGCAATCTTTTTGACAATACTCATCCTACTATAGCCAAATACCATGAAAAATACCATGCCTACCCGGAGTCCCCTGTGATGTTGTCAGAGGCTGAGTGGGGAGCCTGGACTTCCAAGTCCACCTGGGAGTAGCATGTGGTAAGGTCACTTTCAAATGCCCCTGCAACCAGGGTGGTGTCAGCAGACTGTGGGGGAAACCTGGACTCCCCTACTCCCACCTCAGGTTGTGTTTCTCTTCTACCTATTAGAGAAGGTGGGAGAATTTGGGAAAGGAGGAAGCTAGAGAAGGGTTTCTTTAAACCTTTATGTGGGCAGATGCTTAGTAACCCACACATGAAACTGATTAGAATTAGCACTATAAATGGTTTGAGACAGAGCTACAGTGTAGAATACTGCCTAGGGTTTGGATTGGCCTCTGAGTAGCCCACAAACAAAGCAGACCAGAATATACTCAAAAGCTGTGAAAACTAAGTTGTCATTGGAACTGCAGCCCACAGAAGTAGGCCAGGACCTGCTTGATGAGTCTAAGGAAGGACTGTTCTAAAAGAAAATTAGGATCCAGAGTCTTACAATGTGGTGCTCCAAATGCCCTGTCATTATTATTGGGGTGAGCACTAGACACTCCAATGGCCATCAATCAATTCTCAGTGTGCCCCTCATTCTCCAGCTCTTGCCCATGAGTTGGGGTTTTTGTCCTCTTTTTCTTGCCTAGAACTCAGAGTCCTGATTCCAAACAAAGCCTCTTAGACACTGACTAACGTTTCCAGGACAGAGAGCTGATTCCTGCCCCACGCAGCCTCAACAATGAATGACTCTAGTGAATGGATCAGTTGTAAATATGGCCTTGCCCTATTTTAGAGGTACCTTTTAAACATAATAAACAAAGGAGCATCAGAGCTAGGTCAGTTTCCCTGATACCACTCTTTGCCTACTCAATCTGGGCTGGAATTATATCACGTCTCCAGTAACCTATGCTGTTGAGATCTCATCATGGTTTCTATCAATATTCTCTTAAGGAAATCTTATGGTTTCCATAAAAAGTGACATATTTAACTCACCAGATCTTATAGTCATATCTAATAATGCTGTGAGTCTGTAAATCCAGCCACATAGGACTCATATCTTTCCTGCTAATTGCAATTATGAACTACCCATTTTAATAAAATTCTTTGTTAAGAGTGAATGTAAAACTGTAGGTGGCTAATGATTTGTTTGAGATTCCAATATGTGAATAATGAAATAATAGTAGTGATGTAAATAGAGAAGACATAAAGTTTCCTTCATTTTAAAAGCCTCTTTCTCAGGATTACTGCATAAATTAAATGTCAAACTACCTAGTAGGGTACCTGGTATACAGTGGGTACTAATATATATTTACTAAAATTAAAACCACAGATTATGCTTTGAATGATTTGTTCACACTAATGTATAGTCTTAATGCTACTTTAATCAAGATGGTCAAAAAACTCTAGAAGTGAACTATATCCTGAAACAAAAATTATCATTGTAGCTTGAGGTACTTTAAATACCAGAGAAAATACACATGGACACCTGGAGACTGCAGATTCTGCAAAGTCATGCCAGTTCTGCGATCTCTCGGGGAAATATTTGCTTAAATAATTTGTTTACATGATGTGAAGTAGATTAGTAATAAGTAGCAAATGCTTAACTAATGGGAAGATTGAAGGGGTTAACTCACATGATACTATACTGTAAACCACTAAGAATACAATGCACATTTTCTTCATACATTTACATTAAAGACAAAAATTATATGCTTAAAACATTATTAATATTGAATAAAGTTTTAAAGCTTTTAATATTTTCTAGTATTAAGATGCAGTACCTTCTTTGGTTTAGATGTCAGGGTTTTAAAACTAAGAAAATAATTACTATAAGCCATCTGACAAATATTTTTGTTGCCCTTGATTGTCTAATGATGATTTATTAGCTTATAGTTCAAACTCCATTACTATGCTATTTTCACTATTTATTATTTCATCTCTAGGACTCCTTGAAGCAAGTCAGTAATATTCCACCTTTTTTTACAGATGAATAAACAAGCACTAACAATGAGCTGATTGGGCCAAGGGGTTAACAGTGGCAATGTAGATGAGTAATTGGACTCTGTAAACCTTACCCCTGCTAGGCTGGTGTCTGCTGCCTTGCAGCACTGGCAGGCCCTGTGCGTATATCACATCAGAACAAAAAATAGACACTGATCCTCAGAATACAAGGGGTGAGCCATCTCTCAACATGGGTGACCTGGCTACTACCATGGGAAGGTCTGATTCAGTAGCCTCCCTGACTAGGCAAAATTGCTCTTCCTTCTTCTGGCCACATGAGAATGATGTAGTCACTTAACTTTTTTGACCTTCCAGTTCTACATGTAGAATTTTACACTGGATAGTTTGTAAGATCTCACTTAGTATTAAATTCTCTGATCTAGCACCAAAAAATAATAGCTTCCTTTGTTTTGAGGACCCCTTCCTTTGAGTAGAGGGACCTATTAAGGTCTTGACAGTGTAGCTAGAAGAGGAGCCAAAAGGTCAGGGTGAGGTCAAGTGAATTGCACGAACATAGATGGGTACCCACTGCACAGGCGTGGATACACACACACACAGACACACACACAAATACCCACACAGACACACAGACACACACACAGACACACACACAAATACCCACACAGACACACAGACATAGACAGATTCCAAATTTTAGTCAGGCAACTAGACAGACCTTGGTTGGGAGGCCGAGGTATATATTCTTGTTTGTTTAAAGGAGCTGTTTTGTTATGTTAATGAGGTTTTTATTTATTTTTCAGCTACCTCTTTCTTTCCATCTTTTTGGTTTGAAACTAGGTCCTGGAAGCTGAGTAGAACAGAGGAAACTGAACAGCACCTGGCTGATCTCAAACATTTGTGACATATTTTTCTTTGGGATAGGCTGTTACACAATCACCTCAGATAACAACAACAAACAAACAAATAAAAATGAGGCGTGGGACTCTGGCATCAACTGGATTAGAAAAAAACTGGATTTGTCAGTGACAAGCTCATTCTGCCACACCTACAATCACTCTGAAGACTTCAGCAGGACAGAAACGACGGCAGCCATTTTCTCCTCCTCCCACTATACCTCCCACACCGTCAGCCAACTGCAGGTAGAACTCAGGCACCTCGATTGCATTTTTTTCATTCTTCATTAGTCTGAGTTCCCTCTGCAATCCATTTCATACTTCTATCTCTTCTCGATTTTATTTTTTCTTGGTTTTAACTTCCTTTTAGATTGTCTTGGTCCTTCCTTTCTTCCTCTCTCCCTCCCTCCCTTGTGTCCTTCTCTTCTAATTCATGATACTATGATATGGCATGAAAAATGTCAGGTTCAATATCTAAAGTTTATGTCTCCAACATTTTTGGGGGAATTTTGAAATAACTTGGTATAACATTTAAATAACGATTTTTGTATTTATCTGCTTTTAGGAGCTTATTAATAACTAATCAGCATTTACCAAATCTGACCAGACGCAGTGAGCCCACAGGGGGATAATTAAGATCTTGGCACTCCTGCCATTGCTCCTCACTGGATGTATAAAGCACTTCTGTCCTCCCTAGGACTTTCCTGGTTGCAGACTTTGGCATCATGTCATCTTCCTTAATTATCTACTATTTTAGTGTTTTGCTTATACCATTTATTCACTTTATGATATCACAAATAAGCAGAGGAGACACTGTTTACCTCCTGCCTCACGCACCCAAGATGTCGATGTCCATTGTCATCTGGAGCTACTCACAGCACCTCTACAGGATGGAGAATTCATCAGTTCAGACCTGTGTTCGCCAGGTCTCTGTAATGTGGACAATCACAGGGAATATTACTTTGAATACTTCTGTTCTTAAAAACTGAGCTTTATTTCTCATTTGTTGGAATGTTTATTTTTTTCTATTTCCCCCTAAATAACTGGAATTAACCTTTGTACTTAACACCCTTTAGAAAGATATTTCTAGTTTAAATTAATTGTCTCTTCCTGTATGTTTTCATGTAAGTAAAGAGAATGTTTTGAAAAAAATACATTCTTTTAGCTGTGCTAGAGAACTCTTCTGGTTCTTTTTATATTTTGGAGTGTAATGGGGGTACAAACGTTTTGGTTACATGAATTGCTTTTGCGTCATTTGAGTGATAGTTGTAAATGTGCCCATCATGGAGATAGCATGCATTGTACCCAGTAGGTGTGAATTTACCTGTCCCCTTCTTCCTCCTTCTACCTGCTTGGTTTCCTCTGAGTTTTACTACCATATGTGCACATGAATGTTGATCAGTTAGTTCTAATTTAATAGCGAGTACATGCGGTGTTTGTTTTTCCATTCTTGCAATACTTTGCTTAGAAGAATGGTCTCCAGTTCCATCTGGGTTGTTACAAAGGATATTAGTTCACCATTTTTTAAGGCTGAGTAGTACTCCATCATTTCCACATTTTATTAATCCACTCATGTATTAATGGACATTTGAGTTATTGTCAGATCTTTGCGATTGTCAATTGTGCTGCTATAAACACTTGAGGGCAGGTATCTTTTTTATAAAATGTCTTTTTTTTCCCTTTGGGTAAATAACCAATAATGAGATTGCTGGATCAAATGATAGGTCTCTTTTAGTTCTTTCAGGTATCTCCATCCTATTTTCCATAGATGTTGTATTAGTTTGCAGTCCCACCAACAGTGTATAAGCATTCCTTTCTCTCTGCATTCACACCAGCCTTTGCTGTTTTGGGACTTTTGGATAAAAGCCATTCTCCCTGGAGTTAGGTGATATCTCATTGTGGTTTTGGTTTGCATTTCCCTGATGATTAGAGATGTTGAGCATTTTTTCATATATTTATTGGCCATTAGTCTGTCTTCTTTTGAAAAGCTTCTGTTCACATCTTCAGATCCTTTAAATCATGATATTCCTTGTGAGCTACCAACTCATTGTGAGTGCACACCTGGTGTGGCTTTATTCATTGTTTTCACTCCCAACCCTTAGTATCCCCTTGCTAATGCTAATGTCCCGTGTTCTAAGAGACATGGAGTCTTCTCTCTTGGTTAGAGATAACCATATTTCCCAAGATGTTAGAGTTTTTGAAGAAAGATAACGCACTCATGAAGACTTTGGATAAAAGGACATATGCTAAACATTTTGAGTTAAAAACAACCCCCTTTCCGCATGCATAAATATTTGTTCACAGCGCAGTGTGCCAGACACTGTTTGAGGCACCAGAGGTATAGGAGAGAACAAACTTGGCAAAGTACATCTTCTTAGTGAAGTTTATGTTCTAATGGAGAACACAGATATTCAACAACAACACAACAATAGTAGCTGAATGTATAAATAAAGTCAAAGAAGTGCTTGTAGGGGTTCACTTGCTCACTGTTCTTGGATATATTCCCAGTTTTTCCTCTGAAAAATATATTTCCAAGGGTCTCTTGCACTCTGGTTTCCAGCTAGTTTTGGTCAAAGAGAAGCACTAACAGAAGACTATAGGGCAAGAGGAAGAAAAATCCACAGTATTTCTCCTCTCTCCTCTGTGTTTCAGGTGGTGCATCTTCTCTATATAACCCACCTCTCTTCTATATGTAAACCAATATGTGAATCCACCCCTCACCCATCTACCCCTCACCTCTTGGGCTCTGCTAATACCATATCACTTTTTCCCTCTAGCACTAAAGGCTGTAGCAGTTTCCTGTTCTTCCTAATTTCTGTGCTGCCTCTTCCAACATCTTTGTTACTATATAGTTCTTCTTTTGGACCACCTGGTGTAGACTCTTTTTCCATATAGGACCTTGTGTGACACAGTGTTATAAAGTATAACTAATAAGAGAAAAGAAGGAGGAGGGGATTCTGTTTTTGATAAGGTGGCCAGAAGGACCTCTCTGAGAAGGTGGCTTTGGTGCAGAGACCTGAATGATATGGGGGTTATGTCTCAGAAGAGAACGTTCTGGGTTGAGGAAACAGCAACAACATAGGCTTCAAGGTGAGAATATGCTTGGCATATTGTAAGAGTACAATATGGCATGTTGTAGTAACAGCAAAAAAAAAAAAAAAAAAAAAAAAACAAAAAACAGTACTATTAGCACATAATGTGTGAAAAAAGATATATACGAAAATAAGTCAGAGTTAGCGGGGACCACATCTTGTAGGGGTATGTAAGATCTGATAGAAGTAATCAGAATAACTGGAGAGAAAAGTAACTGGAGCTGATAGTCTGGATGGTATATAGAGAACAGATTGAGGTTGAGGGAAGAGTGTATTTGGGGAGGCCAATTAGAAGGCATGACAATAGTCTCTCTAGCTGGAAAATGATGGTACCTCAGACTAGGATGAGAGAGGGAGAGTTGGTGAGAAATGGCAGATTTATGGTGTATTTTGAAGGGGGAACCAATGAAATTAGCTGATAGATTGAATGTAGATTGTGGAAGAAAGCAGTAAAGGATGAGTTTACAAGGTTTTCAGCCTCAGTGACCACATGCATAGAGATGAAGTTGACCGAGTTGGTAAGGACATAATGAGGAATAGTTATGGAGGGGGGTTCCAGGGAGGGGCAGGAATCACAAATTTGATTTCTGACATGTTAACTTTGAGATGCCTAATAAATATCCAAATCCAGATGCCAGGTAAGCATTTGGAGGTGTGTGTCCAGAGTCCAGGGGAGAACACTGGGCTAGAGATGAATTGTAGAAATCAATGATATATAGATAGGGGACTGGATGGGATCTGAAGAATGAATGTAGAGAGATACCAAAGAGATCCTTGGACTTAACCTTGAAGCCATTAAATATTTATAAGGTAGATAGTGAAGGAGGATTCAGTGAAAAAGATTAAGAAGAAGCAGACAGGGAGGTAGAAAAATAATTGGAAGAATGTGGCATCAAGAAGTCAAGTGATACTTCGCTTACGATAATGGTCTCCAGTTCCACCCAAGTTGCTGCAAAAGATAATATTTCACTCCTTTTTATGGCTGAGTAGTACTCCATGCCATATTTTCTTAATCCATTCATGAATTGATGGGCACTTAGGTTCATTCCCCATCTTTGCAATTGTGAATTGTGCTGCAATAAACATTCAAGTGCAGGTGTCTTTTTTGATAAAATGACTTGTTTTCCTTTGTGTAGATACCCAGTGGTAGGATTGCTGGATAGAATGGTAGGTCTACATTTATTTCTTTGAGGAATCTCCAAACTGTTTCCCATAGAGGTTATACTAATTTGCAGTCCCACCAACAGTGTATAAATGTTCCTTTCTCTCTGCATCCATGCCAGCATCTATTGTTTTTTGACTTTTTAATAATGACCTAAATGATGGTGTGCACAGGCACAAAAAGATGTAAATATCACTGGAAATCAAGAGGGGGGAGGGTGGAAGGGGATGAGTGGTAAAAACTTTCCTATTGGGTACAATGAACACTATTTGGGTAATGGGCACACTAAAACCTCCAATGTAAGCATTATGTAATAAATGGGATCCATGTAACGAAAACATTTGTACCCCTTAATATTTTGAAATTAAAAAAATGAGATTAAAAGGAGTCGGGTGAAGCAAGTGTTTTAAGTGGAGGGCATGATCAATTGTGTTAAATGTTGCTCTGAGGTTGATAAAGAAGAGGATAGAGAATTGAACATTTGATTAGAGTTATTAACTACTGCACTGCAGCATCTGTGATATGGTGGTGGGGTCTTGCTCAAGGTAGAAAAGGCAATAGATCTGGGAAAGCAAAGGAGACAGCTTACCCTTCACTCAGCTAGACAACAGACACCTCTGTTATCTGGAAAAGGAGGCATCTCTCTCCCTCCCTATCCCCTATCCCCATGAAGGGTACATTTCTGAAGTTAGAAAAGCCTACCCATTCCTTGTCCTGTGATTCTGGGTCAGCGATTCTCAGCTGGGCATGTTATGACATTTGGAGCAGGAAAATTCTTCACCGTGAAATTGGCCTGTGCATTGCAGGACATTTGGTAACCTTGACCAACACTGAATGCCAGAGTAGTTAAACTTACTTCAGTGCTCTTCTGTCTACATGGTTTTCATTGCTACCAACCATATTTCCCTTTCCTCAGTCTCCCTGATCACTTTCCTTTATGCCCTCTTTGAATGTTTTCTTTTTTTAGACATTTAATAATTCAAATGAATAAAGATTAGTGACATTACTATTGGTATAAATAAGTGAAAAATTGCAACGATAGCAGGAAGATACCTTGAGGTAAAATGAACTGTTGATCTTGTCAAATAATTGGATTCAACTATACATTTAAAAAATATCTATTATCTGCAAGGTTTTGTTCCAAGTATAACACAGAGCAGAAAGTGGGAAATTTTGGTGACTTTAGTTTTCCCAGGTGTCGTCAGTAAAGATTCTGAGCAATTCTTGTTTCTCCTCTCTCCTTCACCCTGATAACCTTTAAAATGCTCTTTTTACTCAGCTTTTCTGTCTTTGGCCTTGCTTCCACAGGCTAGTGTTCAAGGTGAGAATGAGAACTTCTCTTAAGAGTCATCTTAGACAAATAGTCTCTAGTTCTGAGTTACCAGCACTGCTAAAAGCTAATTGATCTATTTTACAGTTTGAATTTGTTAATAACGTGAGTTTTTATAGCTCTGTGTGGGTCCTGAATCCCATCCTGGCTCTACCTCTTATTAGTGTGTCAGTTTATACCAGACACCTAACTTTCTACGCTTCATTTTTTTCTCTTCTATGAAATGGGAATTCATTAGTAGTACCAACCTCATAAGGTTTTTATGATGATTAAATAAGATTTTACATATAATGAGAGTGAAAGGGTAGCATTTAGTAAATGCTCAATAAATGTTAGCTATTGTTATTATTTAATGTGATTGTTCATGGGGTCTGGTATTTTTAAAAATTTCAACAAATTAATTATTTTAGAACAGTCATTATGGGAAAAGGCCTAGTTTAGATACAAGGACTTGTTGGCTAGATATCAGTAGATCTTTTGCTCAAGTTACTTAGCTAGACAATTTCTTGTAGGTACAGGGCAGACTGTGTCACACCCAATGCCTGAAAATGGCATCCCCTGAAGTTGTGACAAATGATGATCCTGACTGATATGGTTTCTGGAGCATAATATATGCTCAAAAATTAATTCTTTTAACAAACTGTATTTTTTTTCAGTAAGCCACAAAGCCAAATTTACCAGTTATTCTAGAAGCAAAATTACTTGCAAAATCTCCCTCATTTATTTCCATCAGATTCAGCAGGATGAATAAATAAATAATTTCTTGTCTCAATTGTTACTTCATCTCTGTCTACCACTTGTTTTCATAGTCTCACAGGCTGATTTGGGCACCACATTATGTAGACTGAGTGCCAGTTATTTTCCTCTTTGCTCCCAGCTCCCATTCTTTTGCACTCTGCTGTGTATTGGGGGGTTAGTAGTCTACAAACTGTATTTTCCAGGCTCTCCTGCCAGTTGGCTTCAGGTTCTGGTCTATCATGGGTAGGAGCTAGTGAAAGAATGGAAGGCAGGAAGCAGGGGAGAGAAGTGGCTTTCTTTTTCCCTGTGGGTTCTGGAAGAGTTTTTGCCAGCAGCAGAAGTGACAACATAACAATGGCTACAGAGTTAAGCTATAAGAGTGTTGGCAGTGGTTCCATCTGTGATCAAGGTGGCAATTCTGGCAGCTCCAGATCAACGGTGCCAGCATCTCCTTAGGAGCAGTAGCAGGTGTGAGCCGGGGGGCTGCAGCCAGCAACAACAGCAGCCTCTCATCTCTCCGAACCAACCTTCCTACTGTTTACTCCTCCAGCTCCTTCCTTCTGCTTTTGATCTTCTAACCCTTCCTGAATTTTTGAACCTAATTTCCTGCATTAAATTCCCTAAATTCCCTGTTTGTGATTTTTATATAGATTGTACTGGAGGTGACATGAGTGGGAAATGCCTCAAATGCACTTACATGTTTCTGTTCAAAAATTATTGTAGGTGGTTAGGGATTTACCAAGAATTTTGGGATATGGCTTTTGGTTATATTGAAACTCCCATATTTAATCATCCATTGCCATAATTTAGGGTACCTCTGCCCTGCAAATTTTCAAAAGAAAGGCAAATAGTTTTGCAAATTTTCAAAAGAAAGGCAAATAGTGAGCTAAATCTCAGACTCAGCAAGCACAGTTCTGCAAAACAATGACTTCTGCAATAAGCAATCATGAACTCAGCTCCTGTCTGTTTCCATTTAGTTTCCTTTCTTCTACTTGGCATAAACAGACTTTATTATTAGAGGAGGATCTTGGTGGTGGATGTTTTGTGAACTTCATTTTACAGTGCTACCCACTGGGACACTGTTCCTTATCACTTTCTCCACCAAGAAAAATCTTACTTGTTCCTGTAATGAGGATAAGTATTTCACACTATTTAGCTTCTTTCAGTCTAGGTGACCTGTAATCCCAATTTCCATTTCCAAAAACTGAAGCAAGGTTCTGCTTTTTTATGTTACGACTTTTTTTTTTCACTCTGGTGAAATGTCAAAGAAAGAAAAGGATTGAATTGAGAGAAAAGGTTTTACACTTTCATGGTGAAATGGTGCTTGATAAGATGAAGTCATGGACTCACTGTAGAGAAAATACTGTAAACTCTGGATCAGATTAGTGTAGATAAAAATAAAAGAAACACATTTAAAAAGCACTATCACCAGAAGTAGTGGGTCTGAGACACAAAAACAAGAGAGCCCAAATTCTTTCCTCACCACTTCCCATTTTAAGGCTCCAGTTATTGCAGATTATTTTAAAGAAAAAGTCTACTAGCAGACATTCTCAAACTTCAGAATGCTTGAGGAAGCTGATGTTGCAGAGGTTGTTAAAATGTAGATGTTAACACTCCTTCCCCAGACATTTTTCTGTAGATTGAGCTGGAGTTCTGTTACTTACACTTTTAACAAGCTACTTTGGCAATTCTGACCCAGGTCACCTTTGGACTAGATATTGAAATACTGTTGGTCTCTGACTAGTCCTGAATATACCTTATTCACAAGTGCTAACATGATAGTGATTTTTTCCTGTTTGTTCTTGTCATATATATGTGTGTGCATATATATGCATATATATATATATATATACATATATTTCTGTTTCTCTGGAGAACCTGGATACATACAGTGAAGTAAACAAATAAAGAAAGAACAAAAAAGGAGTGTTGCACAAAACAATCAAAAAAGAGCATGAAAATGATATATTATTTATCATAAGGTTATTTTTCTCTCCTCTTTCATCAACTTTGTCACATTTCTCCAAGACTACTTCCTGAGCCCTTATTAGAATTCATTTCATATTTGGGACAATAAAATATGTCTGCCTAAGGTAGTGATTAACCATCCATGTTGAAAAGTCTACAATGGTAATCCCATGGAAAAGAAACCTAATTAAATGTCATAGACTTTTTCCTACTTCTCTGATTAAAAAGTAAATCCATGAAGAGGATTGCCTCAGGCTCTCCAAAATGCCTGTCAATATGGATTACAAAAACTGATGTTAAATCCTGAAGCAGTTTTTTATTCAAGAAAATGATATATTTAGTCTGTCAACATTTCTTTACATTACTAGGTATGTTGACTTATGTGTTAGGTTTATACTGTAATGTTTGCCATTACTGAGGCATAGTTAGAATTCAAGTATATGAAAAAATAGAGAAAAATTCTTTATGAGGATCACTTCAAGATGCCAACAATTTCTGGCTATAGAGGAGAATTATCTGTTGGCATTGAAAGTTCTAAGCAGCTTTCATAAGTGAATGATATTATGTCAGTTCTAAAGTGAACTTGCGGAAAGTTCTAAAAGGTTCTGAGTTGGTAGAAAAGACTTATGAAAGACAGAAGAAAGATTATTGTTGCATATAAGAAAATCGAAGCCAAGGGAACAGTGAAAATTAAAAGGCACACACTGGAAATTAGGTTACTCATAATGCCATTCTGTTTGTAATGAACTTGATAATAAACTAAAATTCCTGGCATTTATAATTACTATGCTTATTAGAAATACAGATTTTAAAACTTTTCTCATTGCCTCAGAATATTGAACAATAAAGCACAAAGTACAGGAGAACACCCTTAACTTGTACACAATCAGTGACAAGAGAGTCTGAAAGAAACCACTGAGTGTCTAAATACAAGAAAGAAAGTGAGGAATTTGGGGGTAGGGTGGGGATGGAGTGGCTTGCAATGCCTAAGAATTCTTCGCACAGATTGGAAGATTTCTGAGCTGCAGAATCTGAAGCCTATTTCAGTGCTGTCACCCAGTGCATGATGAGAGGTTTCTTGAGAGAGTGCAATGTGTGTGTATACCCTGTAGGTGTGAGTGTGAACAAAGACTGGTGGCTGCTTCTGGTCTGCCAATCCAGAAAGTGCTGCAAGGCTGCTGGAGGACCTGACACCAGCAGGATGACAAAGGACTAACAGGTACAGTGGCTTGGGTTAAGAGGGTGGTGGCATCCTACTCCGAGTCGCTGTGGCTCTCTAAGTGGATGGAAGAGGACCCTAGAAGTTCCTCTTGTTCTACCAAAAGAACAGAAATGTTAATGGAGGATGCAGGACACAGACTGCCAAGCCATGAACTGGCCAAGTGAGGTTACACCCCACCCAGGAACCCATATGCTGCTGGGGCTGAAGGAAGACCCAGCTGATCCTCTTTGAGGGGATCCTCAGCAAAATATCCCCTCATCCAGGTGGAGACCACCACAAATGCTCATGCCTCCAGCAGCAGGTTGGGACCACGTTGAGGCAGAGAAAGAAGGTGGTTACCTCCTCACCCCCTACTGATAATAAGTTGATGGAGAAGATATGCCCCTCTTAATTCTTCCCCATTCCCAATTACCAAAGAGCTAGACCTAGAAGAGGGAGCAGAAGCAGAACTTCCTAAACCAAAATCCCTCCCTCACCCCCAAAACCACATATGCATACACATCCTCTAAGGGGTTAGAACAGAGGAGTACACCATGTCTTCTCTTACAAGTATAGTTGATGATGGCTAATGGGACAGGACATGGAAAATTTATAGTGGAACAGGCTGAGTTGTAATATCTGAAATTGACCTGAAATTATGGGATCTGTCCAAAATGTTAAAGCTTGGATTGAAGACAGTAATTGGAGAAAAATAAAACCACTTTGTTTTTATATCTTCCTGGGTTGGCACTCCTCAACAAATCTTTTACAGAAATTCTCTGTTTTTAAAAAAACAGCAACACTGATTTTAAATACAATCTAGTTGCTTCTTTTTTTTACAGAGATTCTTTCTTTGAACTAAAACTATTTAATACAATATAAAGTAACATACAGTGGGCAAGTCTGTGTTTAAAACATGATTATATTTTTCTTAATTCAATTTGTATCCTTTTTTTCTCCCAATAATTCTACTTTTGGGTAAAACAACTACTATGTTTTCAAAGAATCAGAGGAAAAGAATTAGTCATTCCTTCCAAAATTCCTATGCCACAAAGAAGTTAAATAAATTGCTCAAGGCAATGTTTTGAAACTGGTTTAGAAACAAATGCATTACCAGTCACCCTACAGGATCCAAATAACAAAAGTTGGACTGATGAAAATACCTCATCAGTGAAATGCACAATGTTTTTCATATACACAGGTTAAGGGTATGATTAAGTATGTAGATATTTAAAATCACAAGAACACTATCAACCACATTGTGCTGGCCTTGAATTATCTTCTCTTTCTCCTTCCTTCTTGAAGTATGTCATAACCCTTTCAGGTCATCAGCCATCTGGAAGAAAGAGCTTGATTCTACTATACATATACTTTTATACATTTTCTCAAACTCAAATAAATTGAGACATTTGCTGGAGAAAAGAGGTTTAAAGGCTCACAAGGGCCAAATGGATGTATAGTACATATATGTTTTGTATGTGGAGTTGCTGGAAGTTCGAAAGATTTATCTCCAAGGATCTCACCTTACTTTCTTAGAGATAGACATGCCTGCAAATTTTTTTCTATCCTGATAGTGCTGAAGGCACTCACAGGACAAAAAAAAAAAAAAAAAAGTAAATTCAAGTAGCAAGATGGTGAGTAATACAGTTATAAACGTTAAAAAGTGTTTATGATGTAGAAAAATTAAAACCACAGCTGAGCAGAATTTCATCTCAAGGAGTAACTTCAAACTTAAGTTGCCGATGCAGTAAAGCACAGTGGTGGTTTGAAGGTGGATGGGGCTAGGGAGGATAGTTGCCAAGAGGAGACAGGAAAAAAATCAGTAAAGATACTCTCAGTACATGTTTTCTAGCCTAAATTCAAACTAGATGTTATATTTTCCACACAAAATCCAGGGCAGCCTCGTGAAACACCCTTCAATAGTAGCTGCAGAGGTCATTCACAGACATGTGGAGCTGAGAAAGCACATGTTTGCGTTAGGAAGCCACTTTTCAAATTTTTGATTTGCACATATTGGCGCATTTCTAAGGGGAAAAAGAAAAAAACAATAGAAATGTCATTGATAAATTCAATGTAGTAAAGATAGAATGCTTTTGCATTTTAAAGATACAACTTGAAATTGAGTTCTTTGCAATTAGTCTATTAGCTCTAAACTAGAAAAAATCCAGATTAGCCTGGGGAAATAAAACTGCATGGGATGTAGGAGTGGGTAAGAGACAAGAACCAGGGCAACCACGTACCTGAGAAGGTGAATCAGAGCTAGGACAGAGATTGTCCTATTCCATTTTGCTAAGATATTATGGATAATTAAATTAATGGAACTGGTAGTTAGTTAATGTTAAAATACTTGCACAGTATTTGTAGTTGACTAGCTATAGCTATATTTAAGTTAACTTATGAATTCTGTATACTGTAGATTCAGTTCTTTTCAATGGAATTTTTTCCCTTATGAAATTTTAAATGGAAAAAAAATCACTTCAATTATTATGGCTGAGATTGTAAGTCTTCTCCCAGTATATCTCCCCTCTTTTATAACACAATTCCAATTTTTATCTTGTCACAACGGCTACAC